>JAFFSR010000257.1:4110000-4653900 GCA_017163975.1 Anastatus disparis
ATCTTCCAAAGATTCCAGTCATAAAATAATTTAGAAAGATTATCAAAATGATCTAAGGTATTCTTTCAACGAATCATTTCAAGATACTTACAAAAAGCTTTTATGTGATAATTCCAAGCAAGGTTTTGGTAATATTTCAAGTAATCTTACATGAAATAATTTTAAAACCTTTTTGAAATAATTCATGGAAGAACTTATCATGACGATAAAAGTTATTACATGAATCCTTACTGAAAGGACTTTGAGAGAACTTCTTGAAAGGAAACAAGAAATAACTCAGAAATCTTCCAACGATTAAAATCAGAAAATAATTTAGAAAGATTTTCGGAATGATCTAAGGTATTCTTTCACCGAATCATTTCAAGATTCATTCAAAAAGCTTTCATGAAATAATTCATGCAATATTTTGGTAAAGTCTCAAGAAATCTTACATGAAATAATTTTGAAATCTTTTTGAAATATTTCATGAAATAACTTATGATAAGAATAAAAGTTATTACATGAATCCTTACTGAAAGGACTTTGAAAGGACTTTATGAAAGAAAACGTGAAAGATAACAGAATCATTTAGAAATATTTTCGGGATTAGTTTATAATTTATCCGCTTGATGGCGGTATCTCTTACTCTCGCAAGCGGTAAGAGTGCTTCCCGTTTCATATATAAGGAAAATAAGAATCTTAAATGGAAACTATAAATTGTTATGCGTGCGATGTCTGTGTTATGATAACTTCGATTTTAACCGCTGTAAAACTATTCGTAATCCTATGAATAATTATATCATCATATATCCGTTATATATATATATATGTGTGTGTGTGTGTGTGTGTGTGTGTGTGTGTGTGTATGTGTATTGATTCTAAATTGATTCTTAAATAATACAGGAAAGAATAAAATTTGTAGAACTTTACACGTCTCTCAACTAAAGATAGATGAAAAGATTAATGCATTATTACTAAAAGAATTCATGGATCCTTACAGAATTCTTTCATTGAAAGGATTCTGTAATAATTCTATGTCCGAGGTATATTTCTTTCAGAAATAATACAATGAAATATTTTTAAAATATTTTATATCATTCTTACAGAATACTTTCAATGAAAGATGTATGAAAAGATTTAAGAATTATTACCAAAAGAATTCATGGATCCTTACAGAATTCTTTCATTGAAAGGATTCTGTAATAATTCTATGTCCGAGGTATATTTCTTTCAGAAATAATACAATGAAATATTTTTAAAATATTTTATATCATTCTTACAGAATACTTTCAATGAAAGATGTATGAAAAGATTTAAGAATTATTACCAAAAGAATTCATGGATCCTTACAGAATTCTTTCATTGAAAGGATTCTGTAATAATTCTATGTCCGAGGTATATTTCTTTCAGAAATAATACAATGAAATATTTTAAAAATATTTCATATTATTCTTACAGAATCCTTTCAATGGAAGATGTATGAAAAGATTTACGAATTATTACCAAAAGAATTCATGGATCCTTACAGAAGTCTTCCATTGAAAGGATTTTGAAATGACTTGTGAATTCTTTATGAAATATTTTTATGTATTATTTTTAAAAGAATAATACCTCGGACATAGAATTATTTCAGAATCCTTTCAGTGAAATATTTCTGAAAGATTGTAGTCCTTTTATGAATCCTTTCAGAATCCTTTCAAAGTCCTTTCATGCTGTATGGGTATTTTATAGTAACAGTAGAAAAATTCATTTAGTTTGGGTGACTATTTAGTATAGTAATTTGATTATTTATACAATTTCAATTATAATTTAAATATGCACTATTCATCAATATTTGTAAAAAATTATGAAAAAATTTAAAATAAATTGAAAATATGATAAATAAAATATAATTATAATTTGTAACATTAAACATAATAATTCTTAAATCAAAATATATATAATCAACTGTTGTTTTTTAGAGATCTTATATTACAATTAATCGTAGTCTTGCATATTTTACACAAAAAGAAGGTTTTTATGAGAAATTTAGATGGGGGGTTGGCAAACAGCGCGAGCAGGAGGTACCCCTCTAATATATATATTGTTACATTCTATACTAATAACTAGCATTCTACTTTAATTTTATGTATTATTTAATGATTTTACGCATGACTCATTCTTTTTACAGCCATCTAATAAATTTCTAGAATCGTTATTAGCTTGGTCGCCTAGCCTAGCTAATGCTTACTCTTTAAAGGATTGTATTCTTTATTCTTGTTATTTATTGAAAAGTTGTTAATAGATAGGTCGCCTTACCTAGCTATTGTGGAATCTTTATGTGTTTTTTTGTTAGTAATTCTTTAATGTTAAAGGGAAAAGCCCATTATTGTTATGAACCAAATGTTTTGACATTTAGGGCTTAACATGGGTTAATAGGATCGGAATCTTGCTTGGATAAGCTTTTTATTATTAAGTAAAATACCAAATAATAATGAATGTACAATAATCACGTGAACACGTGTAAACTGTGTCTTGCTTAAGACAATACAATGGCCAAGCGCCCGTCGTTGTCTTAAGCAAAGTGCAACCGTACAGTAGAAGAGCCGATCCAAGAGTTCCGAGGCTTGCAAGCTTCGCGCACTGCTTGCTTCCACTCTCTTTCGTTTTTCTCCCACCCATCTCATTTGGTAGAAGAGAGGGACAGATACCTGTGTACTTACACATGCTCTTGCATGTACATGTACACGCGCCGTCATGCCACGCCCACTGTCTCGTTGTGTGATATTTATTCAACATGCGTGTATATTCTATCCCTCTGACTTTCATAGTGGTGGGAGAATATGAATACTTAAGCCCACGCTCATATTTAGGGGAAAGAGCTCGGATTCTCTTATATCGCGATCTCTTGTATCGAGAGTCCACTGTATAGTATACTGCTAACTGAATATACTCAATCTCCGAGCGGGGCCTTACAAGACCCCAATACCCATTCAGCTGGCTCCATGGTTATTCTACCGAATACAACCTATTATAACATAAATATATATATTTATGTCGTCGTACTAGGTATTCGGCGTTGTATGTGCAAAGCTAGTTAAATGGGTATTGAGGTTACATACATTTCAATTCGTAGCACAACTATATTCCGTTTGCTATACTTCACATAAAAAAATATAGATAATTCCATACCTCACATGGTGATATATGAAGTCATCTATACATCACACTATAAGGTAGTAATTAGCTATGAAGCGTTCGCCAAAGTCGTAAAATTGGTTAGTTTAATCGACGTGTTTTGTTTTTTCTTTTGACATTTTCTTATTTAATAAATTAAAAAAAAATATAAAATAAAAAAAAATTTGATTAATCAAAAAAAAATTAGTGAAAATAATGAAAAAAATTAGTACAAATAACAAAAAAATAATAATTTTAGTGAAAGAGAGACAGTGAAGAAAAAAAATTAAATATAAAATTTGCGTGATATGCGTGGTCAGCTTGCCAAATTTGTGACACATCAATGACGATTTTGAAGACGATCCGCGTCTACCCTGTTAGCATACGTTTATTCAAATTTTAATCAAAAGAAAGAAGGATTCCGTACTGAAAAAATCCAAGTGATTAATCACTTGATTTATCATCTGATTTATCATCTTATTTATTATATGATTAATCACCTGATAAATCACCTGATTTTATGACATGATCTGACAGGTGATTAATCAAGTGAAAAATTATGTGATTAATCAGATGAAAAATCAGGTAATGAAATCAAATGAAAAATCAGGTGATTAATTGAGTAAAATATCAAGTGATTATTTAGGTATCATGATTTATTCTATAGGTTTTTTTGTGTCTATATTATATTTTTATTAGTTGACCAATATAGCATAGTTTGAATAATCGAGGATTTCAATGGTAGAAATCAAAGATACAATCTTAAATGTTTCCAACATCTATTGAATTATAGAACAGATGCAAAAACAATACATAAGAATATATACAATGCCGATACATTTATCATATTCATATCACCAAGTTTGCAATAGTTTTAGGGAATAATTGGGTACATATATACATGAAGAAAGCCAAAATTTCAGACTTCAATATTACCATGGTAATATTGAAGTCTGATAAATTGAAAAAAATTAATGCAAACTTGGTGATATGAATATGATAAATGTATCGGCATTGTATATATTCTTATGTATTGTTTTTGTATCGGCATTGTATATATTCTTATGTATTGTTTTTGCATCTGTTCTATAATTCAATAGATGTTGAAAACATTTAAGATTGTATCTTTCTATCATTGAAATCTTCGATTATTAAAACTATGTTATATTGGTCAACTATTAAAAATATAATATAGATACAAATACAACCTATATATATAAACCGCCATGACAGATGCTGCTCCTACTGCTGCCCTCTCGCGGTTGAGCTTGCACATTAATCATCCTAATAGAATGAATCATGATACCTAAATAATCATTTGATATTTTACTTGATTTTTCACTTGATTAATCACCTGATTTTTCATTTGATTTCATTATCTGATTTTTTATCTGATTAATCACATGATTTTTCAATTGATTAATCACTTGTCAGACCATGTCATAAAGTCAGGTGATTTATCAGATGATTAATCATATAATAAATAAGATGATAAATTAGATGATAAATCAAGTAATTAATCACTTGGATTTTTTCAGTAGGGTTGCGAATTTGTACATTTATAATTTTGTAGTCCCTCATACCTGCTACAATGATATAAAATTATCTACGCCATCGAACAGCAGTCAATCCCGGGCGCGCTTCGTGCGCCCTCGACTGTCTACTGTTCTTGCAACAAACTCACCCCGTACACGGAGAAGGTTTCGCATCGTAAACGATGGTGCGCTTTTAAAACGGGCCACAAGGTGGCTTGCATTAACGATAAATATCGATGCGTGTCCAAACAAGCATGAAATTTTTAGATGCGGCGCCACCTGGCGCACTGTATTTCGACTTATGCACGAGAAAAAGTGATGCATGAATTATGAAATGCGAAGCAGTATGCGTGATTTACGATGCAAAATGCATCACTTTTTCTAGTGCGTTGCGCATCATGTTTGTTGAGGCAAAACTCTCTCGGTGTATTCATCCTTCTTACTCCCAAATAGCGTATATAACTAATATGTATGTATATCGCCTATTCGCTGTCAAATCGAAGGACTAAACATATTTTTGCTAAAAATTAGTAAAATGGTTCTTTTCCATATTATGGACCACTCAAAATTTTTTTAGATTTAATTAGTACATATTTTTAGAGCTATAAAGCTTCAAAGTTGAGCTAAAACCATATTTTTGACATTTTTGACTAATTTTAGTCTTGAGGTACTCAGTTGGGTTGCGTTTCATGAATTTATTACTGAAAAACTTTTTTCTTTAAAATATTCTAGATTTCAAACCACGATCCCATGTCCAAAAAATTCATAGAAGAAGGTTATACACTACCGGTAAATTGCTTTTGCCCACTCTAGAGTAAAATTTATTAAAATAAAAAGTTTTATATCTTCGGATAATGATCGCATCTTCAAAATCCAAACGGCGTTTGAAAGATTGGTCAAAAATCTTTGAAATAATGTAAGTCCGGTATGAAAAAGTTATTTTCTAATTGCTTATATCAATGTAAAAAAAAATTTTTTGACCGGTAGTGTATATGTATAAATATAGCCTACAAATTTCAGAGTGGTGCAGAAGGTCGATCTCTTTTAAAAAATTTAAATGTGATTGAAAATAATAAAAAATGTCATTTTTAGCTGAATTTCTTTAGTTTCAAACTTGAAATTATTTCAAAATAATTTTTAATTACACTGAAAAGGCGATAGTAGAACGATTGTATCGAAAAACATAATTAATGACATTAAAAAAGCTGATGCGCTATACTCTGAATTTGCGTAAATAGTTTTTCAGTTTTGGTAGAATTTTTGTACCACAACGTAAAGCTGTTGCGCCAACATAAAGCACACAAGCATATGGTATGTGACAGACCGTCATCACGAGTGCTTTATATTAATATTTTGATGGATTATTTAAATGAATATTTAAAATGGATGCTTTTTTGTAACCTACAGAAACTTAATTATACACTTTACTATTTATCAATTCATTATCACATTTATAATAACAATTTTTACGTATATAAGCTTAGCATAACCTAATTTTAATTCTATTACAAAAATTGATGAGTCTGAAGTCTCCAACGTTGTTACCAACGAAAAGTTGACTTCTTTCTAAATTCCTAAATTATGGTTTTAGAATGTCAAAGAGGATTAGAAAAAGCAATTTGACATAAATAATGATCATTAAAACCATTTATAACGAAATTATAAAATATTGGGAATAATTCATACTATCAATGAAAGACCGCTTATTTCAAAAACATACCATTTGTACTAACTGGATGAGCTTTTTATAATCGATGCAATAACGTAGGATTAATTAAAATGCATGTATAAAAATATAATATTGTTAATCAAAACCAGGGGACCTGACCTAACAAGCGCCAAATCCCCTAGAATCAAAGATATCTTACTTTAATAAGTTTCCATGCCTTTGTTTGATGGATTTACCATTTTTTCTCGATGGGATAAGGAAGGCAGAACTAAAATACGTGTGTGAAAAAATCGTCATGTCAATCGAGACGGAGGAACATAACCTAACTGGTGATAAATGCCATTATATTAAAGATATTTCGCTTTAAAAAATTCCCGTGCCTTTGTTAGATGTATTAACCATTTTTTCTCAATGCGATAAGGCAGGCAGTACTTAAATACGTGTATGAAAAAATCGACATGTCAATCAAGAATAAGGAACATAACCTAACCGGCGATAAATACCATATTATTAAAGATATTTAGCTTTAAAAATTCCTATGCCTTTGTTAGATGGATTAACCATTTTCTCTCGATGCGATAAGAAAGGCAGTACTAAATACGTGTATAAAAAAATTGTCATGTCAATCGAGACGGAGGAACATAACCTAACGAACGATAAATGCCACTTTATTAAAAATATCTTGCTTTGAAAAATTCCCACGCCTTTGTTTAATAAATTAACCATTTTTTCTCGATGTGATAAGAAAGGCAGTACTAAAATACGTGTATAAAAAAATCGACATGACAATCGAGACTAAGGAACATAACCTAACCGGCGATGAATACCATTTTACTAAAAATATTTCGCTTTAAAAAATTCCTATGCCTTTGTTAGATGGATTAACCATTTTTTCTCGATGCGATTAGAAAGGCAGTACTTGAATACATGTGTACAAAAATCGACATGACAATCGAGACTAAAAAACATAACCTAACTGGTGATAAATGCCATTATATTAAAGATATTTTGCTTTAAAAAATTCCCATGCCTTTGTTAGATGTATTAACCATTTTTTCTCAATGCGATAAGGAAGGCAGTACTTAAATACGTGTATGAAAAAATCGACATGTCAATCAAGAATGAGGAACATAACCTAACCGGCGATGAATATCATATTATTAAAGATATCTTGCTTTGAAAAATCCCCACGCCTTTGTTTGATATATTAACCATTTTTTCTCGATGCGATAAGGAAGGCAGTACTAAAATACGTGTGTAAAAAAATCGTTATGTCAATCGAGACTGAGGAACATAACCTAACCAACGATAAATGCCATTTCAATAAAAATATCTTGCTTTAAAAAATTCCCACGCCTTTGTTTAATAAATTCACTATTTTTTCTCGATGCGATTAGAAAGGCAGTACTGAAATACGTGTATAAAAAAATCGACATGACAATCGAGACTAAGGAACATAACCTAACTGATGATAAATGCCATAATATTAAATATACTTTGCTTTAGAAAATTCCCATGCCTTTGTTAGATGGATTAACCATTTTTTCTCGATGCGATAAGAAAGGCAGTACTCAAATACGTGTATAAAAAAATCGACATGTCAATCGAGACTAAGGAACATAACCTAACCGGCGATAAATACCATATTATTAAAGATACTTGCTTTAGAAAATCCCCACGCCTTTGTTTGATGGATTAACCATTTTTTCTCGATGCGATAAGGAAGGCAGTCATAAAATACGTGTATAAAAAAATCGAGATGATAATCGAGACTAAGGAACATAACCTAACTAGTGATAAATGCCATTATATTAAAGATATTTCACTTTAAAAAATTACCATGCCTTTGTTATATGGATTAACCATTTAAAGCGAGATATTTTTAGTAAAATAGTATTTATCGTTGGTTAGGTTATGTTCCTCAGTCTCGATTGATATGACGTTTTTTTTACACACGTATTTTGGTACTGCCCTCCTTATCGCATCGAGAAAAAATAGTTAATTCATCTAACAAAGGCATGGGAATTTTTTACAGCGCAATATCTTTAATATAATGGCATTTATCACCAGTTAGGTTATGTTCCTTAGTCTCGATTGTCATGTCGATTTTTTTATACACGTATTTCAGTACTGCCTTTCTTATCGCATCGAGAAAAAATAGTTAATTTATTAAACAAAGGCATGGGAATTTTTTAAGGCAAGATTTTTTTAGTAAAATAGCATTTATCGTTGGTTAGGTTATGTTCCTCAGTCTCGATTGATATGACGATTTTTTTACACACGTATTTTAGTACTGACCTCCTTATCGCATCGAAAAAAAATGGTAAATTCATCTAACAAAGGCATGGTAATTTTTTAAAGCGAAATATCTTTAATATAATGGCATTTATCACCAAATAGGTTATGTTCCTTGATCTCGATTGTCATGTCGATTTTTTTATACACGTATTTCAGTACTGCCTTTCTTATCGCATCAAGAAAAAATGGTTAATTTATTAAACAAAGGCGTGGGAGTTTTTTAAAGCAAGATGTTTTTAGTAAAATGGAATACATCGTTAGTTAGGTTATGTTCCTCAGTCTCGATTGACATGACAATTTTTTTGCACACGTATTCTAGTACTGCCTTTCTTATCGCATCGAGAAAAAATGGTTAATCCATCTAACAAAGGGATGGGAATTTTTTAAAGCGAAATATCTTTAATATAATGGCATTTATCACCAGTTAGGTCATGTTCCTTAGTCTCGATTGTCGTGTCGATTTTTTTCAAACGTATTTTAGTACTGCCTTTCTTATCGCATCGAGAAAAAATAGTTAATCCATGAAACAAAGGCGTGGGAATTTTTTAAAGCAAAATATCTTTAATTATATGGTATTTATCGCCGGTGAGGTTATGTTCCTTAGTCTCGATTGACATGTCGATTTTTTTATACACGTATTTGAGTACTGCCTTTCCTATCGCATCGAGAAAAAATGGTTAATCCATCTAACAAAGGCTTAGGAATTTTTTAAAGCGAAATATCTTTAATATAATGGCATTTATCACCAGTTAGGTTATGTTTTTTAGTCTCGATTGTCATGTCGATTTTTTCATACACGTATTTCAGTACTGCCTTTCTTATCGCATCGAGAAAAAATAGTTAATTTATTGAACAAAGGCGTGGAAATTATTTAAGGCGAGATTTTTTTAGTAAAATGGCATTTATCGTTGGTTAGGTTATGTTCCTCAGTCTCGATTGCCATGACGATTTTTTTCCACACGTATTTTAGTACTGCCCCCCTTATCGCATCTAGAAAAAATGGTTAATCCACCAAACAAATGCGTGGAAATTTTTTAAAGCGAAATATCTTTAATATAATGGCATTTATCACCAGTTAGGTTATGTTTTTTAGTCTCGATTGTCATGTCGATTTTTTCATACACGTATTTCAGTACTGCCTTTTTTATCGCATCGAGAAAAAATAGTTAATTTATTGAACAAAGGCGTGGGAATTTATTAAAGCAAGATATTGTTAGTAAAATGGCATTTATCATTAGTTAGGTTATGTTCCTCAGTCTCGATTGACATGACGATTTTTTCACACACGTATTTTAGTACTGCCTTCCTTATCGCATCAAGAAAAAATGGTTAATCCATTTAACAAAGGCATGGGAATTTTTTAAAGTGAAATATCTTTAATGTAATGGCATTTATCACCAGTTAGGTTAAGTTCCTTAGTCTCGATTGTCATGTCGATTTATTTATACACGTATTTTAGTACTGCCTTTCTTATTGCATCGAGAAAAAATGGTTAATTTATTAAACAAAGGCGTGGGAGTTTTTTAAAGCAAGATGTTTTTAGTAATATGGCATACATCGTTAGTTAAGTTATGTTCCTCGGTCTCGATTGACATGACAATTTTTTTGCACACGTATTCTAGTACTGCCTTTCTTATCGCATCGAGAAAAAATAATTAATCCATCTAACAAAGGCATGGGAATTTTTTAAAGTGAAATATCTTTAATATAATGGCATTTATCACCTGTTAGGTTATGTTCCTTAGTCTCGATTGTCATGTCGATTTTTTTATACACGTATTTCAGTACTGCCTTTCTTATCGCATCGAGAAAAAATGGTTAATTTATTAAACAAAGGCGTGGTAATTTTTTAAAGCAAAATATCTTTAATTATATGGTATTTATCGCCGGTGAGGTTATGTTCCTTAGTCTCGATTGACATGTCGATTTTTTTATACACGTATTTAAGTACTGCCTTTCCTATCGCATCGAGAAAAAATGGTTAATCCATCTAACAAAGGCTTAGGAATTTTTTGAAGCGAAATATCTTTAATATGATGGCATTTATCACCAGTTGGGTTATGTTCCTTAGTCTCGATTGTCATGTCGATTTTTTTATACACGTATTTCATACTGCCTTTCTTATCGCATCGAGAAAAAATAGTTAATTTATTAATCAAAGGCGTGGGAATTTTATAAGGCAAGATTTTTTTAGTAAAATGGCATTTATCGTTGGTTAGGTTATGTTCCTCAGTCTCGATTGACATGCCGATTTTTTTATACACGTATTTCAGTACTGCCTTCCTCATCGCATTGAGAAAAAATGGTTAATCCATCTAACAAAGGCTTAGGAATTTTTGAAAGCGAAATATCTTTAATATAATGGCATTAATCACCAGTTAGGTTATGTTTTTTAGTCTCGATTGTCATGTCGATTTTTTCATACACGTATTTCAGTACTGCCTTTCTCATTGCATCGAGAAAAAATGGTTAATTTATTAAACAAAGGCGTGGGAATTTTTTAAAGCAAGAAATATTTAATAATATGGTAATTATCGCCGGTTAGGTTATGTTCCTTACTCTCGATTGACATGTCGATTTTTTTATACACGTATTTTAGTACTGCCTTTCTCATCGCATCGAGAAAAAATGGTTAATTTATCTAACAAAGGCATAAGAATTTTTTAAAGCAAAATATTTTTAGTAAAATGGTATTCATCGCCGGTTAGGTCATGTTCCTTAGTCCCGATTGTGATGTCGATTTTTTTATACACGTATTTTAGTACTGCCTTTCTTATCGCATCGAGAAAAAATGGTTAATCCATCTAACAAATGCATAGGAATTTTTTAAAGCGAAATATCATTAATATAATGGCATTTATTACCAGTTAGGTTATGTTCCTTAGTCTCGATTGTCATGTCGATTCTTTATACACGTATTTCAGTACTGCCTTTTTTATTGCATCAAGAAAAAATGGTTAATTTATTAAACAAAGGCGTGGGAATTTTTTAAAGCAAGATATTTTCAGTGAAATGGCATTTATCGTTGGTTAGGTTATGTTCCTCAGTCTCGATTGACATGACGATTTTTTCACACACGTATTTTATTACTGCCTTCCTTATCACATCGAAAAAAAATGGTTAATCCATCTAACAAAGGGATGGGAATTTTTTAAAGCGAAATATTTTTAATATAATGGCATTTATCACTAGTTAGGTTATGTTCCTTAGTCTCGATTGTCGTGTCGATTTTTTTCACACGTATTTTAGTACTGCCTTTCTTTTCGCATTGAGAAAAAATGGTTAATCCATGAAACAAAGGCGTGGGAATTTTTTAAAGCAAAATATCTTTAATTATATGGTATTTATCGCCGGTGAGGTTATGTTCCTTAGTCTCGATTGACATTTCGATTTTTTTATACACGTATTTGAGTACTGCCTTTCCTATCGCATCGAGAAAAAATGGTTAATCCATCTAACAAAGGCTTAGGAATTTTTTAAAGCGAAATATCTTTAATATGATGGCATCTATCACCAGTTAGGTTCTGTTCCTTAGTCTCGATTGTCATGTCGATTTTTTTATACACGTATTTCAGTACTGCTTTTCTTATCGCATCGAGAAAAAATAGTTAATTTATTAAACAAAGGCGTGGAAATTTTATAAGGCAAGATTTTTTTAGTAAAATGGCATTTATCGTTGGTTAGGTTATGTTCCTCAGTCTCGATTGACATGACGATTTTTTTATACACGTATTTCAGTACTGCCTTCCTCATCGCATCGAGAAAAAATGGTTAATCCATCTAGCAAAGGCTTAGGAATTTTTTAAAGCGAAATATCTTTAATATAATGGCATTTATCACCAGTTAGGTTATGTTTTTTAGTCTCGATTGTCATGTCGATTTTTTCATACACGGATTTCAGTACGGCCTTTCTTATCGCATCGAGAAAAAATAGTTGATTTATTAAACAAAGGCGTGGGAATTTTTTAAGGCAAGATTTTTTTAGTAAAATGGCATTTATCGTTGGTTAGGTTATGTTCCTCAGTCTCGATTGCCATGACGATTTTTTTACACACGTATTTTAGTACTGCCTTCCTTATCGCATCGAGAAAAAATGGTTAATCCATCAAACAAAGGCGTGGAAATTTTTTAATGCCAGATATCTTTAATAATATGGTATTTATCGCTGGTTAGGTTATGTTCCTTACTTTCGATTGACATGTCGTTATTTTTAATATACGTATTTTAGTAGTGCCTTTCTCATCGCATCGAGAAAAAATGGTTAATCCATCTAACAAAGTCATAAGAATTTTTTAAAGCAAAATATTTTTAGGAAAATGGTATTCATCGCCGGTTAGGTTATGTTTCTTAGTCTCGATTGTCATGTCGATTTTTTTATACACGTATTTTATTACTGCCTTTCTTATCGCATCGAGAAAAAATGGTTAATCCAACTAACAAAGGCATTGGAATTTTTTAAAGCGAAATATCATTAATATAATAGCATTTATTACCAGTTAGGTTATGTTCCTTAGTCTCGATTGTCATGTCGATTTTTTATACACGTATTTCAGTACTGCCTTTTTTATTGCATCAAGAAAAAATGGTTAATTTATTAAACAAAGGCGTGGAAATTTTTTAAAGCAAGATATTTTTAGTGAAATGGCATTTATCGTTGGTTAGGTTATGTTCCTCAGTCTCGATTGACATGACGATTTTTTCACACACGTATTTTAGTATTGCCTTCCTTATCACATCGAGAAAAAATGGTTAATCCATCTAACAAAGGGATGGGAATTTTTTTAACAAGATATTTTTAGTAAAATGGCATTTATCATTGTTTAGGTTATGTTCCTCAGTCTCGATTGACATGACGATTTTTTCACACACGTATTTTAGTACTGTCTTTCTTATCACATCGAGAAAAAATGGTTAATCCACCTAACAAAGGGATGGGAATTTTTTAGAGCGAAATATCTTCAATATAATGGCATTTATCACCAGTTAGGTTATGTTCTTTAGTCTCGATTGTCATGTCGATTTTTTTTATACACGTATTTTAGTACTGCCTTTCTCATCGCATCGAGAAAAAATGGTTAATCCACCTAACAAAGGCATAAGAATTTTTTAAAGCAAAATATTTTTAGTAAAATGGTATTCATCGCCGGTTAGGTTATGTTTCTTAGTCTCGATTGTCATGTCGATTTTTTTATACACGTATTTCAGTACTGCCTTTCTTATCGCATCGAGAAACAATGGTTAATTAATTAAACAAAGGCGCGGGAATTTATTAAAGCAAGATATTGTTAGTAAAATGGCATTTATCATTAGTTAGGTTATGTTCCTCAGTCTCGATTGACATGACGATTTTTTCACACACGTATTTTAGTACTGCCTTCCTTATCGCATCAAGAAAAAATGGTTAATCCATTTAACAAAGGCATGGGAATTTTTTAAAGTGAAATATCTTTAATGTAATGGCATTTATCACCAGTTAGGTTAAGTTCCTTAGTCTCGATTGTCATGTCGATTTATTTATACACGTATTTCAGTACTGCCTTTCTTATTGCATCGAGAAAAAATGGTTAATTTATTAAACAAAGGCGTGGGAGTTTTTTAAAGCAAGATGTTTTTAGTAATATGGCATACATCGTTAGTTAAGTTATGTTCCTCAGTCTCGATTGACATGACAATTTTTTTGCACACGTATTCTAGTACTGCCTTTCTTATCGCATCGAGAAAAAATAATTAATCCATCTAACAAAGGCATGGGAATTTTTTAAAGTGAAATATCTTTAATATAATGGCATTTATCACCTGTTAGGTTATGTTCCTTAGTCTCGATTGTCATGTCGATTTTTTTATACACGTATTTCAGTACTGCCTTTCTCATCGCATCGAGAAAAAATGGTTAATTTATTAAACAAAGGCGTGGAAATTTTTTAAAGCAAAATATCTTTAATTATATGGTATTTATCGCCGGTGAGGTTATGTTCCTTAGTCTCGATTGACATGTCGATTTTTTTATACACGTATTTAAGTACTGCCTTTCCTATCGCATCGAGAAAAAATGGTTAATCCATCTAACAAAGGCTTAGGAATTTTTTGAAGCGAAATATCTTTAATATGATGGCATTTATCACCAGTTGGGTTATGTTCCTTAGTCTCGATTGTCATGTCGATTTTTTTATACACGTATTTCAGTACTGCCTTTCTTATCGCATCGAGAAAAAATAGTTAATTTATTAATCAAAGGCGTGGGAATTTTATAAGGCAAGATTTTTTTAGTAAAATGGCATTTATCGTTGGTTAGGTTATGTTCCTCAGTCTCGATTGACATGCCGATTTTTTTATACACGTATTTCAGTACTGCCTTCCTCATCGCATCGAGAAAAAATGGTTAATCCATCTAACAAAGGCTTAGGAATTTTTGAAAGCGAAATATCTTTAATATAATGGCATTAATCACCAGTTAGGTTATGTTTTTTAGTCTCGATTGTCATGTCGATTTTTTCATACACGTATTTCAGTACTGCCTTTCTCATTGCATCGAGAAAAAATAGTTAATCCATCAAACAAAGGCGTGGAAATTTTTTAAAGCAAGAAATATTTAATAATATGGTAATTATCGCCGGTTAGGTTATGTTCCTTACTCTCGATTGACATGTCGATTTTTTTATACACGTATTTTAGTACTGCCTTTCTCATCGCATCGAGAAAAAATGGTTAATTTATCTAACAAAGGCATAAGAATTTTTTAAAGCAAAATATTTTTAGTAAAATGGTATTCATCGCCGGTTAGGTTATGTTCCTTAGTCCCGATTGTGATGTCGATTTTTTTATACACGTATTTTAGTACTGCCTTTCTTATCGCATCGAGAAAAAATGGTTAATCCATCTAACAAATGCATAGGAATTTTTTAAAGCGAAATATCATTAATATAATGGCATTTATTACCAGTTAGGTTATGTTCCTTAGTCTCGATTGTCATGTCGATTCTTTATACACGTATTTCAGTACTGTCTTTTTTATTGCATCAAGAAAAAATGGTTAATTTATTTAACAAAGGCGTGGGAATTTTTTAAAGCAAGATATTTTCAGTGAAATGGCATTTATCGTTGGTTAGGTTATGTTCCTCAGTCTCGATTGACATGACGATTTTTTCACACACGTATTTTATTACTGCCTTCCTTATCACATCGAAAAAAAATGGTTAATCCATCTAACAAAGGGATGGGAATTTTTTAAGCAAGATATTTTTAGTAAAATGGCATTTATCGTTGTTTAGGTTATGTTCCTCAGTCTCGATTGACATGACGATTTTTTCACTCACGTATTTTAGTACTGCCTTCCTTATCACATCGAGAAAAAATGGTTAATCCACCTAACAAAGGGATGGGAATTTTTTAGAGCGAAATATCTTCAATATAATGGCATTTATCACCAGTTAGGTTATGTTCCTTATTCTCGATTGTCATGTCGATTTTTTTATACACGTATTTTAGTACTGCCTTCCTTATCGCATCGAGAAAAAATGGTTAGTCCATCTAACAAAGGCTTAGGAATTTTTTGAAGTGAAATATCTTTAATGTAATGGCATTTATCACCAGTTAGGTTAAGTTCCTTAGTCTCGATTGTCATGTCGATTTTTTCTACACGTATTTTAGTACTGCCCTTCTTATTGCATCTAGAAAAAATGGTTAATCCATAAAACAAAGGCGTGGGAATTTTTTAAAGCAAAATATCTTCAATTATATGGTATTTATCGCCGGTGAGGTTATGTTCCTTAGTCTCGATTGACATGTCGATTTTTTTATACACGTATTTGAGTACTGCCTTTCCTATCGCATCGAGAAAAAATGGTTAATCCATCTAACAAAGGCTTAGGAATTTTTTGAAGCGAAATATCTTTAATATGATGGCATTTATCACCAGTTAGGTTATGTTCCTTAGTCTCGATTGACATGTCGATTTTTTTATACACGTATTTAAGTACTGCCTCACTTATCGCATCAAGGAAAAATGTTTAATCCATCTAACAAAGGCATAAGAATTTTTTAAAGCAAAATATTTTTAGTAAAATGGTATTCATCGCCGGTTAGGTTATGTTCCTTAGTCTCGATTGTCATGTCGATTTTTTTATACACGTATTTCAGTACTGCCTTTCTTATCGCATCGAGAAAAAATGGTTAATCAATGAAACAAAGGCGCGGGAATTTTTTAAAGCAAGATATTGTTAGTAAAATGGCATTTATCGTTGGTTAGGTTATGTTCCTCAGTCTCAATTAACATGACGATTTTTTCACACACGTATTTTAGTACTGCCTTCCTTATCGCATCAAAGAAAAATGGTTAATCCATCTAACAAAGGCATGGGAATTTTTTAAAGTTAAATATCTTTAATGTAATGGCATTTATCACCAGTTAGGTTAAGTTCCATAGTCTCGATTGTCATGTCGATTTTTTTATACGCGTATTTTAGTACTGCCTTTCTCATTGCATCGAGAAAAAATGGTTAATTTATTAAACAAAGGCGTCGGAATTTTTTAAGCAAGATATTTTTAGTAAAATGGCATTTATCGTTGGTTAGGTTATGTTCCTTAGTCTCGATTGACATGACAATTTTTTTACACACGTATTTTAGTACTGCCTTTCTTATTGCATCGAGAAAAAATGGTTAATCCATCTAACAAAGGCATGGGAATTTTTTAAAGTGAAATATCTTTAATATAATGGCATTTATCACCAGTTAGGTTATGTTCCTTAGTCTCGATTGTCGTGTCGATTTTTTTCACACGTATTTTAGTACTGCCTTTCTTATCGCATCTAGAAAAAATGGTTAATCCATGAAACAAAGGCGTGGGAATTTTTTAAAGCAAAATATCTTCAATTATATGGTATTTATCGCCGGTGAGGTTATGTTCCTTAGTCTCGATTGACATGTCGATTTTTTTATACACGTATTTGAGTACTGCCTTTCCTATCGCATCGAGAAAAAATGGTTAATCCATCTAACAAAGGCTTAGGAATTTTTTGAAGCGAAATATCTTTAATATGATGGCATTTATCACCAGTTAGGTTATGTTCCTTAGTCTCGATTGACATGTCGATTTTTTTATACACGTATTCAAGTACTGCCTCACTTATCGCATCAAGGAAAAATGGTTAATCCATCTAACAAAGGCATAAGAATTTTTTAAAGCAAAATATTTTTAGTAAAATGGTATTCATCGCCGGTTAGGTTATGTTCCTTAGTCTCGATTGTCATGTCGATTTTTTTATACACGTATTTCAGTACTGCCTTTCTTATCGCATCGAGAAAAAATGGTTAATCAATGAAACAAAGGCGCGGGAATTTTTTAAAGCAAGATATTGTTAGTAAAATGGCATTTATCGTTGGTTAGGTTATGTTCCTCAGTCTCGATTAACATGACGATTTTTTCACACACGTATTTTAGTACTGCCTTCCTTATCGCATCAAGAAAAAATGGTTAATCCATCTAACAAAGGCATGGGAATTTTTTAAAGTTAAATATCTTTAATGTAATGGCATTTATCACCAGTTAGGTTAAGTTCCATAGTCTCGATTGTCATGTCGATTTTTTTATACGCGTATTTTAGTACTGCCTTTCTCATTGCATCGAGAAAAAATGGTTAATTTATTAAACAAAGGCGTGGGAATTTTTTAAGCAAGATATTTTTAGTAAAATGGCATTTATCGTTGGTTAGGTAATGTTCCTTAGTCTCGATTGACATGACGATTTTTTACACACGTATTTTAGTACTGCCTTCCTTATTGCATCGGGAAAAAATGGTTAATCCATCTAACAAAGGCATGGAAATTTTTTAAAGCGAAATATCATTAATATAATGGCATTTATTACCAGTTAGGTTATGTTCCTTAGTCTCGATTGTCATGTCGATTTTTTATACACGTATTTCAGTACTGCCTTTTTTATCGCATCGAGTAAAAATGGTTAATTTATTAAACAAAGGCGTGGGAATTTTTTAAAGCAAGATATTTTTAGTGAAATGGCATTTATCGTTGGTTAGGTTATGTTCCTCAGTCTCGATTGACATGTCAATTTTTTCACACCCGTATTTCAGTACTGCCTTCCTTATCACATTGAGAAAAAATGGTTAATCCATCTAACAAAGGGATGGGAATTTTTTAAGCAAGATATTTTTAGTAAAATGTCATCTATCGTTGTTTAGGTTATGTTCCTCAGTCTCGATTGACATGACGATTTTTTCACACACGTATTTTAGTACTGCCTTCTTTATCACATCGAGAAAAAATGGTAAATCCACCTAACAAAGGGATGGGAATTTTTTAAAGCGAAATATCTTCAATATAATGGCATTTATCACCAGTTAGGTTATGTTCCTTAGTCTCGATTGTCATGTCGATTTTTTCATACACGTATTTTAGTACTGCCTTTCTCATCGCATCGAGAAAAAATGGTTAATCCACCAAACAAAGGCGTGGGAATTTTGTAAAGCGAGATATCTTTAATAATATGGTATTTATCGCCGGTTAGGTTATGTTCCTTAGTCTCGATTGACATGTCGATTTTTTTATACAGGTATTTAAGTACTGCCTCACTTATCGCATCAAGGAAAAATGGTTAATCCATCTAACAAAGGCATAAGAATTTTTTAAAGTGAAATATTTTTAGTAAAATGGTATTCATCGCCGGATAGGTTATGTTCCTTAGTCTCGATTGACATGACGATTTTTTTACACACGTATTTTAGTACTGCCTTCCTTATTGCATCGAGAAAAAATGGTTAATCCATCAAACAAAGGCACGGAAACTTATTAAAGTAAGATATCTTTGATTCTAGGGGATTTGGCACGTGTTAGGTTAGGTCACCTGGTTTTGATTAATAATATTATATTTTTATACATGCATTTTAATTAATCCTACGTTATTGCATTGATTATAAAAAGCTCATCAAGTTAGTACAAATGTTATGTTTTTTCGAAATAAGCGGTCTTTCATTGATAGTATGAATTATTTCCAATATCTTACAATTTCGTTATAAATTGTTTTAATGATCATTATTAATGTTAAATCGCTTTTTCTAATCCTCTTTGACATTCTAAAACCATAATTTAGGATTTTAGAAAAAAGTCAACTTTTCGTTGGTAACAACGTTGGAGACTTCAGACTCATAAAAATTGACAGTCATTGAAGTATCTGTTATGTCGGTCATTCAATTTTGGAATAATTTTTCTACCAAATTTAAAGAACAACGAGTTTAATTAAATAAGAACAACAAATATTCCATCATCTTTTCAGTGTATTTTTAATTAATTTGACTTTTTTTTATAAAATTAATCACATATTTTCAGATATATCAAAAGCTTTATTACTGTGAAGTGGGGTAAAAGTTGAAAATAAATAAATGAACTTTATATGTCTATTTATCAAATCATCGCATCAATTATAAATTATAAAAATCTTATAATCGTTCAAGAAAGTGCATTTCCAGGTTTTTAGTTTACATTCATTGTAATTAAAGTGAAAATAATTTTGAAGATTGTTATAGATGCACGTAAAAGTGATAAATATATTTGATGGGGATTTCGACTCATACGAGCTAAAGAATATGGTATATGAATATCTTCAAAACTATTAAGCGTTAGGGTCTAAAACTGCATAAACTTTCATTTAGTATGAAAAGAAAAAGATCTGTGCAGTTCTGGACCTCTCCTAGGGAGATACAAAGAGACATAAGTTTAGTCATACATCACTGACAATGAGAATTAACAAATTCAATATTAATATATGAGGATATCTCTAATACTTTTAATCTTTCTATGATGTTTTTGAAAAGTCATTTTACAGCTGTTACTGGGTTAGCCAATGATGCACACTATTTAAACTAACTAGGAGAGTATCAGACCTCTGGATCACGGATTTTGCTCAAAGTTTGGGATAAGTTTTCAGATGTCAAAATATGAAAGGAAATAGAATTTTAGACCCCAAAGCTCAATATTTCCCTAGTTACAGGCAATTAAAGGACATCACTAAAAAAGTTACTAGATTTTTAAACGCTTACAGTTTCTTAGTATTGATACTTAGAAGCATGAAACTTTTTTTAAATGAAAGCTGAGCTCAAATCCTTTCGAAATAGTAGTTATAGCATGTCAAAATATTATTTTTTCCCGAAGTCATAGCGTAATAATCATTAGACCCAATTTCAGCTTTTGTTATTAATTAATGTTTTAAAAAGAAAAATCTGGTCCAATGTTTATCACGCTATAACTTTGTGAAAAAATAATATTTTGACATGCCATAACTACTATTTTGAAAGGATTTGAGCTTAGCTTTCATTTAAAAAAAGTTTCATGCTTCTAAGTATCAATACTAAGAAACTGTAAGCGTTTAAAAATCTAGTAACTTTCTTAGTGATATTCTTTAATTGCCTATAACTAGGGAAATATTGAGCGTTGGGGTCTAAAATTCTTTTTCCTTTCATATTTTGACATCTGAAAACTTATCCCAAAGTTTGAGCAAAATCCGTGATCCGGAGGTCTGATACTCTCCTAGTTAATTCACACCTTTTGTACAATCTTGTTCCTCTATTTTTCATGGCTTTAGTGAATGTGCCATCAATGTTACAGTAGATATTTTTATAAAACGTAAATTTTTACATGGGTAAAATTTCCGAAATTTTATCCATTTAAAAATTTACGTTTTATAGAAAAATCTACTGTAGCATTAATGACACATTCACTAAAGCCATGAAAAATAGAGGAACAAGATTGTACAAAAGGTGTGAACCTAGTTTGAATAGTGTGCATCATTGGCTAACCCAGTAATAGTTGTAAAATGACTTTTCAAAAACATCATAAAAAATTAAAAGTTGTAGAGATATGCTCATATACTAATGTCTATGATATGCTGATTTTTAATATTTGTTTAGATGGATCCCGTTTTTATACATGATCACATTTAATTATTGATGTCACATCATTGGATAAATTGAAATTAAAACGGAAATCAATTTTCATAAAATGAGAATATTACTTACCAATGTGAATATAATAAACTACACAAAAAAATACAACAAGAATTAGAATCAATCATTTTCTAAAACTCAACTCAATAATATAGATCAGTAGGTACTTCTATTTCAACAAATCTCAAGAATTAAAATTCAAGTCCAATAGAAAATGGCTACATGCTATGCAATTATTTTCTAGCTCTAAGAAGTCCATTCAAGTAAATATCAGTGAGATTCACAAATCTAAGCGAGCGTTGAAAGTTTTATGCATGTCGATACTTTAGAACATGTATAAATGTATATCTTGACATATTTGTTTAAAATAATGACTGATACTTTGTAATAACTTCTTCTTGATTGCAACTTATAAATAGTGTAATTCAGGGTGAGCAAGCATAATTTTATAACAGTACAGATGAATAATATAACTGTGAATAACACGTAAATGATCATATTCTTTTATAGACTTAGCAAATGATAATGGAAGATTTGGAATATTTTCGGAATATTCCTATGTCCGCGAAAAACCCATGTACAAACATTTCATAAAATGTTTGAAATGTTTTTACATGGATTTCTCGCGAACATAGGAATATTTCGGAAAGGTTTCAAATCTTCCATACTGTGTGGGAAAGACTGACTTGAATATTATTTCTTGAGATTTGTTGAAATTAAAATACCTGCTGATCTATGTTATTCAGTTAAATTTTAGAAAATGATTGATTATAATTCTCGTCATATTTTTAGTGCAGTTTTGTAGTAAAGATTTTTATAATTTATAATTAATACAATGATCCGATAAATAGACACATAAAGTCCATTTATTTATTTTCAACTTTTATTCCAATTATTGGTTTTCAAGGTGGAAATAAGGTGATGAGTGAGTATTTTATAAGAAAAACTTGGATTAATAAAACTTTATTGTACAGTGAGTTGGAGCGACGTGATCCTTCACGTGCAGACGGTATAAGAGATGTGAGCATACGCGCTAACGCAGTAGCGCTTAACATACATACGTTATCATATGTCGGTAACTACATATACATTACATTCATGCACACGTTCGCGGGAAATACAGAATATAAAAGCATCACTTTCAACACCAATTTACAGTAACACAGTTTTTGATACATCTGAAAATATGTGATCAATTTTATAAAAAAATACGCTGCCAAGTACTTTGGCTCAATGCTTTCTCATATAGCTCATTCAGTTAGAGTAATTTGACTTTTTTTTAAATGTGATTTCAATGTAAAAAACATAATTTCTATTCAAGAAAAATTAAAAAGGGAAAGAATGAGTATCAGAGAGTGATTAGGAAATAGGAAGATGCAGACAGAAATAGATAAAAATAGGGTTGAAATGAGGACCAATGTGAGATATAAGGACAGAAAGGAAGTGAAAACGCTGCCAAGTGCTTTGGCGGAATGCTTTCTCATAGAGCTCTTTGAGTTTCATTAATTTTTTTATATTTATTTAAATGTTAATTTAATATAAAAAATTGTTTAACATTAATATTTATTTATCAATTTGTACTTTAAAAGAACGATGACAACGAAATTTCTAATCGTAACCACGCTAAGAAAGAAGATCAATAACGAATCGAAGAAGGCAATAACGAATAATTTTCATAATAATTTTATAGCAAATCTATTGAATGGTTTTAGTGTAATACAGAAAAAAATAAAAAATAAACATTTTTTCAAAATTTTCAAAATTCTCTCAAATTAAAACTGCGCTAAGAAAATAAGTTTTCCAAAGCTTATTTTCTTTAGACAATAGCGAATAACTTGCATACAAATTTTGGAGCAAATCTATCGAATGGTTTTCGTAAAATAGAAAAATGATAAAAAATAACAACTTTTTTAAAAAATTTCAAAATGCTCTAAAATTAATAGTATACCAAGAAAATCAGTTTTCAAATGTATTTATTATTTTAACAGTAGCAAATAATTACTATACAAATTTTTAAACAAATTCTTAAAGTAGTTTACGTAAAACCCAAAAAAAATGAAAAATTTTTTTAAAAAATTTTTAAAATTCTCTAAAATTATAACTGCGCTAAGAAAATAAGTTATCAAAAGCTTGTTTCATGAAGGCAATAACGAATAATTTTCATAATAATTTTATAGCAAATCTATCGAATGGTTTTAGTGTAATATAGAAAAAAATAAAAAATAAACATTTTTTCAAAATTTTCAAAATTCTCTTAAATTAAAACTGTGCTAAGAAAATAAGTTTTCCAAAGCTTATTTTCTTTAGACAATAGCGAATAACTTGCATACAAATTTTGGAGCAAATCTATCGAATGGTTTTCGTAAAATAGAAAAATAATAAAAAATAACTTTTTTAAAAAATTTCAAAATGTTCTAAAATTAATAGTATGCCAAGAAAATCAGTTTTCAAATGTATTTATTATTTTAACAGTAGCAAATAATTACTATACAAATTTTTAAACAAATTCTTAGAGTAGTTTACGTAAAACCCAAAAAAATTAAAAAATTTTTTTTTTAATTTCAAAATTTTCTGAAATTAAAACTGCGCTAAGAAAATGAGTTTTCCAAAGCTTGTTTTATTAAGGCAATAACCAATAATTTGCATAATGATTTTAGAGCAAATCCAACGAATGGATTTTGTGCAATTTAAAAAAAATGAAAAATAATCATTTTTTCAAAAATTTTCTAAATACTCTAAAATTAAAACTAAAGAAATGAGTTTTTCAAAGCTAATTTTCCTCAGACAATATCGAATAACTTGCATACAAATTTTGGAGCAAATCTATCGAATGGTTTTCATAAAATGAAATAAAAATGAAGAAAAAATTTTTTTTTTGATTTTCAAATTGCTCTAAAATTAAAAGTGCGCGAAGGAAATCAGTTGGTAAAAATCTTTCTTCTTTTGGCAGTCGCAAATAATGTCCATACAAATTTTCAAGAAAATTCTTCGAGTAGTTTACGTAAAATACCAAAAAAATGAAGAATCAAATTTTTTTTAAAATTCTTAAACTGGCTCTTAAAAAAAACTGAGTTGAGAAGATTAATTTTCAATAGCTTCCCCCCAGTTAGACAAAAAAATAAATTGCATGCAAAATTTGAAGTTAATCCATCGAGTAGTTCTCGAGATCTTATTGGCGTACTGAATACATACACACACACACACACACACACACACACACACACACACACACACACACACACACACACACACACACACACACACACACATACAGACATTTTTTGGAAACCACTTTTTTCGACTCCCTGAGTCTAAATATGTACAAATTAATGAAAAAATAGAAGACAATTTTTTTCATTGATACAATGCTTTCTCTATGAGAAAGCAAAAAGTAAGAAAAGTGTTAGTGAGAGCGTTGAATTATGAGAGATGCTAAGAAAATTATTTTTTGGAAGCTTGTTTTATAAAAGCAGTAGCAAATAATTTGTATTCAAATTTTAGAGCAAATCTATCGAGTAGTTTACGTAAAATAGAAGAAAAATAGAAAATGAAAATTGTTTTTAAAATTTTTAAAACTTTCTAAAATTAAAACTACGCTAAGAAAATCGGTTTTTAAAAGTCATCCTGCTTTTGGCAATTGCAAATAATTCTCATGCAAATTTTAAACCAAATTTATCAACTGATTTACGTAAAATAAAAAAATAAAATCAAAATTTGTTCTCAATTTTTTAAATGGTTTTAAAATTAAAACTACACTAAGAGAACTAATTTTCAATAGCTTCCCGGTTACTTAGATAAAAAAATAGATAGTATTCAAAATTCGAAGCAAATCCATCGAGTAGTTTTCGAGATCTAATTGGCTAAATAAATACAACATTTATTTCAGAAATTTCTTTTTCAAAATTTTCAAAATGCTCAGTTTAAACTACGCAAGGAAAATCAGTTTTTAAAACTTTGCCTTTTTTTGGCAATCGCAAAGCATTTTCATGCAAATTTTGAAGCAAATTCATCGAGTAGTTTGTGTTACAAATTTTATTTTATTATCAAGTGTCCAAATATAATTAAATTATAAAAAAGGCGAGAAAGCGTCCGTGACGTATCTTGCACCCCGGGCCACTTGCACGACAGACAAGCGCTCAAACGTTGAACCATTCCCACCGATGCATTATCATTTCTTTTGTCGTTTTATATTCTATAAACTGCACTGTTGCATTTTTTCTATATTAACTACTATACGGCCCTCTTAACAGTTTGCGTAAAATAAAAAAAAAATAAAAAAATGAAAAAATTTTTTTTCCAAATGGCTCTAAAAAGAAAGCCAATTTCCAATAGCTTCCCCTCCACTTAGACAAAAACCTCAATTGTATGCAAAATTGGAAGCAAATCCATCGAGTAGTTTTCGAGATAAAGTTGGCATAACAAATGCATACACACACACATACATACATAGAGACACTTTTTGGAAACCACTTTTTTCGACTCCCAAATATCTACCAACTAATAAAAAAAAAACAAATAAAATTTTTTGCCGATAAAATGCTTTCTCAATGAGAAAGCAAAAGTAAATTAATTAATTTTAATACAACTTATGTAGTATCATTCTGTAAATTATTTTGAAATAATTTCAAGTTTCAAACTAAAGAAATTTAACTGAAAATCACATTTTTCATTATTTCTTTCTCATAGAAAAAGCATTGTATCAATAAAAAAAACGCTGCCAAGTGCTTTGGCGCAATGCTTTCTCATAGAGCGCATTGAGTTAGAGTATTTTGATTTTATTTTTTTAAATACGATTTTAATATAAATGTCCCTATCCTCTGTATTGAAGGCTGTCTTAATACCTACGAAAACTATATAAATTTTACTCTTTCTTACTTTTGCCATTTGCATAATGTGATTTTATGATGCTCTAAAATTAAAAATGCGTTTATAAAATTAATTTTCCTAAGCTTGTCTTCTTAACCCTATAACCAATAACTTGCATACAAATTTTGGAACATTTTCATCGAATAGTTTACAAAAAATACCAAATAATTAAAAAATAAACATTGTTTTAAAATTTTCAAAACGCTTTAACGTTACAACTACGCTAAGAAAACCAGTTTTCAAAAGTTCATTGTATTTAGGCAATCGTAAATAATTTCTATACATAATTTTAAGCTACTTCATCGAGTAGTTTACGTAAAATACCAAAAAATAAGTGAAATTCTATTCAAAATTTACAAAATGCTCTAAAATTAAAACTGCGCTAAGAAAATAAGTTTTTTCAAGCTTGCTTTAATTAGGCAATAACAAATAATTTGTATGAAAATTTTTGAGCAGATCTATCGAATGGCTTTTGTGTAATAGAAAAAAAATGAAATATGAACATTTTTTCCAAAATTTTCAAAATGCTCTAAAATTAAAACTGCGCTAAGAAAATAAGTTTTCCAAAGCTTGATTTATTCAGATAATAGTGAATAATTTGCATGAAAATTTTTGAGCAAGTTTATCGAGTGATTTTTGTGCAATAGAAAAAAAATTAAAAATAAAAAATTTTTTCAAAATTTTCAAAATGCTCTAAAATTAAATGTGCGCTAAGAAAATTGAAGAAAATTAGTTTTCAAAAGTTCATTTTATTTTGACAATCATAAATAATTCCCATACATAATTTGAAGCTCCTTCACCGAGTAGTTTACGTAAAATATAAAAAAAATTAGAAAAATTGTATTCAAAATTTTCAAAATGCTCTAAAATTAAAACTGCACTGAGAAAATGAGTTTTTCAAAGCTTGTTTTATTTAGGCCATTGCAAATAATTTCCATAAAAATTTTCGAGCAAATCTATCAAATGGTTTTTGTGTAATAGAAAAAAATTAAAAATAGAGATTTTTTCCAAAATTTTCAAAATGCTCTAAAATTAAAACTATGCTAAGAAAATAAGTGTTCCAAAGCTTGTTTTCTTTAGACAATAGCGAATAACTTGCATACAAATTTAGAAGCAAATCTATCGAATGGTTGTCGTAAAATAAAAAATAAATGAAAAAAAAAATTTTTTTTTCAAAATTTTCAAAATGCTCTAAAATTAAAAGTCAACTAAGAAAATCAGTTGGTAAAAGTTTTTCTTCTTTTGGCAGTCGCAAATGATGTTCATACAAATTTTCAAGAAAATTCTTCGAGTAGTTTACGTAAAATATCAAAAAAATGAAAAATTAAAATTTTTTTAAAATTCTTAAAATGGCTCTAAAAAAAACTGAGCTAAGAAGATCAATTTTCAATAGCTTCCCCCCCCAGTTAGACAAAAAAATAAATTGCATGCAAAATTTGAAGTTAATCCATCGAGTAAGTCTCGAGATCTTATTGGCGTACTGAATACATACACACACACACACACACACACATACAGACATTTTTTGGAAACCACTTTTTTCGACTCCCTGAGTCTAATGAAAAAATAGAAAAAAATTTTTTTTACCGATACAATGCTTTCTCTATGAGAAAGCAAAATTATTTTCCATTTTTTCATTAATTTGTAAATATTTGAATAAAATGTCTGTATGTATGTGTGTGTGTGAGTGCGTGCGTATGTGCGTGGGTGTGGGTGTGTGTGTGTGTGTGTGTGTGTGTGTGTGTGTGTGTGTTCGTTACGCCAATTTGATCTCAAAAACTACTCGATGGATTTGCTTTCCGTTTTGTATACAATTTAGGTTTTTGTTTGATTGAGGGGAGGGGGAAGCTATTGAAAATTGGTTTTCTTTTTAGAGTCATTTTAACAAAAACAATTTTTTATTTATTTTTATATTCTACGCAAACTACTCGATGAATTTACTTAAAAATTTGCATGAAAATGCTTTGCAATTGCCAAAAGAAGAAAAACTTTTGAAAAATGATTTTCTTAGCATTGTTTTAATTTCAGAGCGTTTTGAAAATTTTTAAAAAAATTTTCATTTTCCATTTTTTTTTGTTTTACGTAAGCTACTCGATGGATTTGCTCCAAATTTTATATGCAAGTTATTTGCTACTTTCTGAAGAAAACAAGCTATTAAAAAATAATTTTCTTAGTGTAGTCACAATTTTAGAGAATTTTAAAGATTTTTAAAATATTTTTGATTTTTCTTTTTTATTTTTTTTTATTTCACGTAAAGTACTAGATAGATTTGTTCTAAAATTTGTAGGGAAATCATTTGTGACTGCCAAAAGAAGGGATATTTCCGAAAACTCATTTTCCTATCGTAATTTTATGTTAGAATTAGTAAGTTGAGGTGAACTGCATACAAAAATAAAGAAACTAAAGCAGTATAAAAACTAAAACCATCCATTAAGGAAACGAAAACTGCATTCTCCATGAATAATTTAAAGAACACGTCCACACTGAACGAGCGATTAAATTGGTCTGTCGAAGAGCACGAACAGAAGAGCTACCGCTGTGTGTAGGTCTCAGTCGCAGCTGGGACTCAATATCGCTTCAAGTGTCCGAAATCTTCAACACTCCCTCTCAATTGACGCAAGTTGAGTTCTAATACTTCAATCTCAGGACTCATCGTCTGTTGCATTAGCAACTTGCTCGTTTTCATCGGAGGAATCTGTGAACAGAAAATAAATTAATTGATTTCGTGCATATTCAATATTTCGAATGTTAATTTACATAGTTCTCTCTTCTTTCTACCATGTGTCGCAGCTTATTTCTACCATTTACTTTAGCATACGCAATGGTTGATATGTTATCGCAATATAAGGTAACTAGGAAAAGTTTTCTCTCGATAATAATCTCAATTGAATTGTGCAGAGATATAAGCTCTTGGCATGCTTCACTCATGACAACATATTCTGATTGACAAGTTGACAAGGCAACACTTGACTGTTTATGCGTTCTCCATGAAATAGAACTTCCATACAGACTGATTACGTATTCACATGTAGTATGAGAGCTCTTACAATCTGACAAGCTGGCATCTGAGTAAACTTCCATATTGTCATATGAATTTTTTATAAATAAATCATAATGACTAGTCCCAGCTAAGAATTGAAAGACTCTTGTTACCATTTTCCATTCTCTTTCGGTTGGATTTATCTGGTAACGACTTAACACGTTTGTAGCATAAGATATATCAGGTCGAGTCGAGTTCGCTAAATATAATAAAGATCCTATGGCTTCTCTATATTGTCTAGATAGTACAATCTCCTGTGTATAGTCTTCTTCTTGTGAGAGTGCAGTGACGTAATGGATAGAGCTTTTGCCTTCAACGCAGAGGGCATGGGTTCGAATCCTGGCCAGGTACCTCTAACTTTTTTTCGAAAGAAAATTAGTATATGTGCCATTTATATCGCAACTTTTAAGAAATTCGACCTTATTGGGTATCGGTTGGTTGTTGGTCACAAAAGTGGCTGACCATCCATCAGTAGTCAAAGTTTTCGGTATGGTGAATCAGACAGTCTAGCCTGATGTAATGTGTTCAACGGGAACCGGGTTATGCTCCCTCGACATCACCATATAAAAAAGGTTAACATATAGAGGACAATATCCTTTATATATTAATCTAGTATATCATCTGCGTACAACAACAATAATTATTATTGTATTTTAATTTGAGCGTCTAGTGAACAAGCAAGGATCGATGTCATCATTCTTGAAATTAAGTTTAAGCATTATTTCGGAAAATTCATCATTCCATTTCTTTGGACTAATTTTGAGTCCATACAAGGATTTATTCAATTTCCAAACAAAATTGTTTGTAGTTTCATTAACCAATTGTATTTTCTCTGATATTACCATGTATATGGATTATGTCAAGTCTCTGTACAAAAACGCCGTTTCAATATCCAACTGTTTTAATTTCAGTTCGAATTTGTTCGCTATAGCTAGAAGCACTCTTATAAGAGACATCCTTAAGACTAGAGCATATGTCTCTTGCAGGTCATAAATATTTTTGTCCTGAAATCCTTGTGTAACCAATCTGGCTCTGTATTTTACTTCATTTCCATCAGTTATTTTTCTTTCGAAAACCTATCTTGAGCTAATAATGTTGAGTTTTTGTTTCTCTGTTGCAATCATACTCTTCTCAACAATCGTATAAACTTCCTTCTGTTTCAGAGCCATTTAACCCATTGTTTACTTTTAAGTAAATTTTTGACCTTTTTATAAGTTTGTGGATCCCCTTGAATCTTGGCAAGCAATGCGTGGTATTTTATGTCATTCAAGTCCTTATCGTACTTGGTGAGTTGATCTTCTTCAAGTAGTTCGTCAAGGAAAAACATCACTTTGGTATCTTACTTTGGCCTGCCTACCTTTCTTTTAACTGGTTAATATTCAGGCATTTTTTCATTTATTGCTTCTCTATTTCCAACTCCTTCCGAGATTTGATCTGAATGTTCAAAGTTAAATTCATCCAGTATGGGTTCTTTGTTCAAATTTACTTCGTTAAAGATATCCTTATACATTAAATTTTTTACAAGTCTAACATGTTTGCTTTCATACAATTTATTTTCTTCTGGAACCAGCATAATATATCCAGTTTTCAAGAATACTACCAAGAATCCTCGCAATGCTTGAAACGAGAATTTAGTCGCTGTATTTCTAGGTATCTTCACGAAAGCCAGGCAGCCAAATCTTTTGATTTAACTTAGATGATCATCATTATTAGTGAGTATTTTATTCAAAGGTGTTTCCATATCAATTGATTTGTATGGCGTTCTGTTATATTATATTTACACCGCAGTTTTAGCAGCCAAATCCCAATAGGATGGCGGTAAGCCGGAATCTAGCATCTGATTTTTTATTCTAGGGTCTGATTAAATCTTTCTGCTACACCATCGTGTTGTGGTGTGTCAGGACAAGCTAGTTGTAGTTCTACACTAAATTTCCTCTCTTAGCTTTAAACGCTGTTTCAGACTCACTGCCTGCATCTCTTTTTCTTTTGGTGCACTCACTTGGTACACGAGTGCCCAGTGTTCTACACTTGTAGCAAAGTTTCTTTTCAGGATGCGGGTAACTTGACTTACCATGTCCTTCTATGCCTCATTCTTAACATAAAAGTCTTTTTGAGACAGCTTGAAACGTGGTTGCGACTGGAACATCACTTCTTTTGGTTTTCATCAGATCCACCTGCAACGAGTGATTTTTTAATTGATTGTAATTTATCTCATGAAAAGTTGTTTCTTTCTAAATACAATCAGTAATTAAAATTTCCGGCACAGCTCCGACAACTGCTTGTACAAAATAATCCTGTTTTTCTTTTCCAGTAATTACACCTGCATCGGGTGCGCTTTCGAAAACTCTAATCTTTTCATCAAACTTATTAAAGAAATCTACGACAGATTCCCTAGATGGCTTACAATGAAGTTCAAGTAAATCTTTCCTAGCAGTTCTGCTCGTTGCTCTATGTTCTAACCTTTTTCTCTCTTTTAATTTAATCAAAATTTCTTTTGGATCTTTTATATTTAAGATTTTATTATAATAAATGGTGTCAATGTGGTTAATTATTATATCGCATATTTTAAAACTATTTTCGCTTTTCTTACTTTCATCTACTGAGATGTTTAAGTTCTCATCAAGTATATAAAGTAGTTTCTTAATTTTAAGTTCAGATTTTAAAAGATCTTCAAACATTTCGTATTTTGTATCTTTCGATAATTTATAATTATGAACAGAAATGTGATATCTCCCGAAGATTTCAATTTTAAGTTGTTTTATTAGACTACTCAAATCACTATTTTTATTTAACTTGTTGGATTCTTTTTGTTCTAGAAAGTTTTTAAATTTATTATTAAGCAATGCATAAATTTCATTTTCTGTGACTACTTTATCTTTATCTTTTTCTTTAGTGTCTAGTACTCTTTTCAATTTACTATCAACTAAATCGTTCATCAAGTCAATAAAAATAATATCAGTTTTATTTTTATTGCTTATAACATTCTATTACTTACATCTAGGTGAAAAGGATTATACTTATCGTCGTTGGATGCATCCTTGCTGGCAGTCTCACTTCGTATATTTATGTATGGTATACCACCTTTAGGTGACCTTTTAATGGGAGAATCTATAGGATAGTACCTCTGTTCTTCTGCTGAGACCTCACTTAATTCTCCCTCTTTCAAGTCTTTGTTGACTGTAGTAGGATGTTGAGTCCTAACCTCGGATGTTTCAGCGTCTTTATTCTGGGGGTTGCAATCAGGTAGGGGTTTTTCACTGAAACCTCCTCTTTAATTTTAATGCCCTTTAAGAGAGTTCTTTGAGACTCCGAATAGGGTCTGATCTATGTCAGCTGTACTGAGTGGTCCTTGAGGTGCTGGCACGGTGGAAGAATAAGAGGTGATTCGACTATCCTTCCCCCACCATTAAAACGTGTGTCGCTTATTGAATTGTCTCCCTACTTCTCCACGTGGTGGAGCCACTTAGGTAGATACTCCACGTGCACACCTACATAAGCCCACTGAGTACGCATCGTTGTGTGCGTGAGCTGTTCATGAACAGCGAATGACCGCGTGTGAGTGAACACACGGCTTGTGACATTGTGTTAGTGGATTAAATAAACGCTCATAGCCTATAGCCAAAGTTTAGACAGTAATTATTAGTTACTTATTTATTTATCTAATAAATTAAATTATTTATTAAATTATTTGCTTTCATAGTAAATAATAGACTTATTTTACATTCTTATATGTCTCAATAAGATTAAATAAGTAAAAAATACTTTCTTCTTTTTCATGAAATTAATTGATTAATATTTTGATATATTAAATTTTAAAATTTTATAAAAATGAAATTAACAATGAAAAAATATTGAAATTCAAACTTTTGTAAAGTATATTGTAACGTCAAATGTTAAGAGATATAGCAAGATTGGCTAAGCTTAATTTAATATTCAATTTTCGTTTTATTAATTGATATTACCTTTCTATTTTCTTTTCAAAATAGATGTATGTATATATTATTACTTAAACAATTGATTTACAAATAAGCAGCAAAAGAAAAATACCAATCTTGCCTTCTTCTTGTAAAGTTAGCATACTCGCCGAATTTACAACTCAGCAACGTCCATTGGGTTCGTTGCTTTGATGTTACATAAAATTTCTTTTAAGGTGGATCATCCGCTAGCTATAGTTTGTTGTTCATAAAAATTAAAAGTTAAAATAATTCTTCAATATTTTAAAAATAATTAATTTATACCAAGAAAAAAATCCCCGTAAATTTTCAGCTAGCCTTAACGACTGATTTTATTATTTATGCTCACTTACAGTTTATCTTTTTACTACTATAAGATACAAAACACGCAAACTTTGAGTGAGCACATATAAAAAAATTAATCGTTAAGGCTACTTGAAAATTTACGGCGATTTTTTTCTTGCTATAAATTAATTATTTTCAAAATATTAAAGAATTTTTTTTAATTTAAATTTTTATGAACAACAAACTATAGCTAGCGGATGATCCACCTTAATTATTTTATATATTGGACATAACATATTAGCATGCAAAATGACACTTAATATACGACCCACATAAAATTGACATAAGATGGTTTGTGAAATAAATAACACTGTATTTTTGTTTAGGTTGGTCATATATCTGACGTCTTTTATAAATTTTTCTCATTTATTTTAGATTTGATACATAATTCGTTGTAAAAAAAATGAGAAAACAAATTCTTAGTAAATCGTTAATTGAAATGAATATTTACTTTCATCATAATTAAATAAAGATCTCAAAAAACAAATATCTAAATTTAATTTAAAGAAAAAAAATATGAATCATAAAAGTAATTGAATTTAATTTCGTAAGAAAAAATATCTTTCAACAAAAAAAAAAGAAGAACCACTCTCGATTTTCCTTGGCTTTTCATACACTAGCTATATCTATCAATCCTAGTAAAAATAGGTCGTGTGCAAATTTTGTTTATTGGGTATAACCTAAAACAGACAAGATAGCCTTAATCCCTGGTGCGCGATAACCTGTGCATCACCAGGCATAAAATGCACGTGGTGTCCACTGGATAAGGGCAGCTTTTCAGCACCCTTTGACACCCATTACCATCAGGCTTTTGTGCAATGCGCAGCAGTTCTATGAGAACACAGAACGACCACTCGGGGCTTTTCGACCGAAGGCCTATTTTCTCATTATCTTATTGTCTTTCCCCTTATTAGTCAAAAAAAAAATATATATATTATTTATTAGTTATATAAGTTAACACACAATCACTGTTATTACACAGACTCTATTTTTAATCGGTAATAAATGCCAGTAATCCTGCAAAGACTTAGCTTATACGTAGGATTACTCATAATAAAAAAATATGAAACAAGTTCGAGTTTATTCGCGAAAAAACAATCTTAGAGATATTTATTTTTATTGATTAATTAACACTTGCTCAGAAGTATATATATATATATATATATATATGGAGCAAGGAAATAAATAAAAAAAAACACTTAAGAAAAACAAATGAAAAGAATCATGTCTCTTTCTTACTTTAAACAGAGAAAAAGCAAAAAAACAATTAATTTGAATCTAATAGTGTACAATCCAAAACGGTGCGAGAGATGAATGATCATAAGTTTCTCTCGCTGCGCAGCTCACTGATCCTCTCTTACTTTATTGGTTATCTAGATAATCTACTTCATCTAAGCTGTCCAGTAGATATGCGCGGAGACCTCTTTGTATTTATTCCCAGCGTACATGGATACCCCCATCTATATACTGCATTAGATAATAAAGATATTATTTAAATAAGAAGTTGCCCTTAAAATCCAAACTTATTTATGAAAAGTATTTAAGGTAAATGTACCTATTATTGGCCGTTTAGGGACGCGTGGAACATTTGATAAGATTATTATTAACATAAATTTTAAAAATGATTAAAATTTTTGGATATATAGACAAACGTTGATTTATTTGACTGTTGAAAATGAAAAAAAGTCATTTAATCAACAACAATAGTGAAATAAACATAAAAGTATTATCATTTCAAGGTGCCAGTACTTGGACCAGCAAAATAATGATGTCCTAGTGTCCCAAAATACTGGTACGATTTATTGGCCACTTGTATATGCAAACATTTATAATTTTATATTTATTTTATAATATTTTAAATTATTTTATAAATAGTTATTTATAAAATAATTAAAAATTTACAATTAATTTACAATTGATTGATAGAATAAAAAATCAATTATTTAAGTGTATCATTAGAGTGCGCTTTAAGGTTAGGTTTGATATCATATGATTTTAGCTGTAGGTAGCCCCCTTTCCAATTACTGAGACGTTGAATTACGAACTGATTTATCAATACCAATAGATGCCCACACAAAATTTTAATATACAATATGTATAAAATTCATTTTTTTTATGTGAAATATATTTTAATGTACATAAATAATGTAGCAACTAATTTGATGTGCATAAAAAAATTCTATAACAATTTTATTTCCTTACTCGTGAACGCACTTTTCTTCATCAGTACGTAAGAAATACATGGACACTCGCCTAGGTTCAAAATCACAAAATAAAAGTAGATTTTTGAACTTGAAGTATAATTATTATAGTTTAAATTTTGTTTCTTTAAATAATTTAATGTATACAAAACAATAATTAACGGTAGTTCATAGTCTACTTTGCACTAAAATCTTAATAATTAATATATTTTTTTATGTGGGCAAGTACTGGTCAGTGGCCAATGACAGGTACTTTTACCTTATTTTATAAAAGAAAATATTAAATCATAGAATCACTATATTTCCTTCTTAAAATTTATCATTTAATTCGATTAATTTCGTTCTAAAGTCTTTGCTAGTAATTAGATGCTTTGAAAGCCCCGTTTACGCTAGGGATTCAAACTTATTTTAAATTATATATTTTTAATAACGATTCCTTTATATATTAATTGACTTAAAATCTTAAAACTATTTAATAATAAAACAAAAATGCTCATCTTGAATTATTTCTTCAATGACCCCTTTATTTGTTAAGTTAAACAATCCAGAAATTCATTGAATTGGGATGTTGCATGAAATTTTTTGTTTAAATCCATTACATCCGTTATGAAAAAAATAAAAAAATAAAGGACACGTATTTTTTTTTTTTTCATGAAAATGAAAACTTGAAGGGATAGAGGCAGTTGAAATTGGTGTGACGTCACGATTGTCATTTTGCCAATAGCAATCGTGACGTCATTTATCATAGTGCTACATCTATATATATCAAAATTGTAATAACTTATATCGGCTGTAACTTTTGCAATTCACCATATTTTGAAAAACAAAAAAAATACTGGTCTTTTATTTTTTCGTATTCTATCTGACGGATATAATACATTTTTTCATGCAAAATGCTAATTAATGTTGTAATTAAGTGTAACGTTGTACCGACGCGTTAGCATCGCGTCTCTTTGCCTCTCTCTCTTACCAATAGTGAGAGACAAGGGGCGCTGCGATTCTCTCTTGGTCCCTCGGCGAATAAGATTCGAATACGCGAACCAAGCTACGGCGGGCTTTTCATTCAAATTTAACCTTTAGAGGGCCGGAGTTTTGAAAAATTTGAAAATCGAATTTTTCTATAGGAATGTGGTTTAAGGTCCCTGAGTTAGAGCCAAACTAAGTTGCGATGTTGGTGAGTCAGACCCCTTACGCCTAGAGGCGTATTCCGGTCCGGTACGGTAAGGGCAAATGTTGAAATTTTCAAAATTTCAGAAAAACGTTAAAATGCACAGTTTATTTCATTTTCAGCTGTATTTAGGTTTTATCTGGTCATTCTATATCAATATTACTTGAAAAATATTACAAAGGGCGTATCAACCGGCGATTTCTATGTTTCTTCATTCTTTACATTTGAAAACTACACAAATACATTATAACACAAAAAAAATAAAAGTCTAAACCCACGGACCAGAGCATATACACCTTATGTTTTTTGGGTCACTGAATCTGAATCTGGTGTCGGTTTGACCCCATGACCTCAGAGCCAAGGTCATTTAAAGGTCAAATCTACAAAATATGATAACCTTCTTGAAAACATATGTGTATATGTTTTTTGGTTTGCTGAATCTGAAACCGTAGATGGTTTGACCCCACAAGGGCAGGGTCAAACTATCTACGGCAGCAAGCATTTTTTTTTTTTTTTTTTTTTTTTTTTTTTTTTTTTTTTTTTATGGTGAAGTCGAGGGAGTCCCCCGCCCGGCATCTGTTTAACACATTACATCAGGCTAGGACTGTCAGACCCACCATACCGAAAACTTTGACTACCGATGGATGGTCAGCCACTTTTGTAACCAACAATCAACCGATACCCAATAAGGTCGGATTTTTTAAAGAGTCGTGATATAAATGGCACATACACTTATTTTCTTTCAAAAAAAAAGTTAGAGGTACCTGGCCAGGATTCGAACCCATGCCCTCCGCGTTGAAGGCAAGAGCTCTATCCATTACGCCACCACGCTCTCGACACCACCACGCTCTCAGCATACATAAAGATAATATCAAGTTTTTCATCACGTTGACCTTGCTATGTCCTTATTATCGATTTGTTACAAATAAAAAAATATCTGATTCCAATTTAGTCCAAAAATATATACATATACAAAGTATTTTCCAATATTCATCTAATAGTACCAAAAATCACCGCTAGGTGCCGCGAACCCGAAAATCGTTATCCACATCTAAAGTGGCTCATTGATTTACATAAGTAGAAGCGGTATAGTAACAATTTGAATCTAAAATAGCTGTGTTATTGTGGTACTGTTCGGATAGGATCAATTATTACAATTTATTGCTACTATACGAATACTTTTATATCATAGCTTTTTGTCAGGATCATCATCTGATTATCTCTCCAAATATGTCAATTAGCAGTGGAGAATCTGAACTAGAAATTTAACCTAATTCTAATTCTGATTCTGATACAGAAATTGTAGAAATTGATACGGATGATTTAGAGTACATTCCTGGTCTTGAAATATTTTATGAAAATTCTTTTTCTCCTTCTATCAAATCATTTTCATCACGATCTGATATCAGAGAAAATATCGAATTGAATGGGAATGATCCCATTTCTTATTTTGAATTTTTCTTTGATGAAGTTCTTCTAAAACTTATATGCGAAGAAACAAATCGATTTGAAGGTCAAATTCCTGAACCGGAACGGGTGAACATGGCTAAATTGGTAGATTTGGAAAAAGAAGAACTTTTGAAATTTTTAGCTCTATCCATTCTCATGGGACATATCAGAAAAGGAAATCTGAAAGACTATTGGAGTACTTCTCCAATGTTATCAACTCCCATATTTTCAAAAACAATGACTCGCAATCGTTATTGTCAAATTTTACGGTTTTTACATTTTACAGATAATAATGTTCCATTTGATCATCCATTGAAAAAATTGAAATCGGTTGAAGATCATCTGAAAACAAAGTTTGCGACCATTATAGATCCAGCAACAAAATTATGCATCGATGAAAGTCTTGTTTTGTGGAAAGGTCGACTGTCTTTCAAACAATATCTACCTTTGAAACGCCACCGATTTGGTATAAAATTATTCGTTCTTGTAGATTGTGAGACCGGAATAATCTTGGATTTTATTATTTACACAGGGACGAATACTGATTTCGAGAAGTTCGATTTGGGTGTTTCAGGAGATGTTGTTGCTCATATGATGAAACCTTATTTCAACAAAGGTCATATTCTTTACGTTGATAATTGGTATTCTTCTCCGAAATTGGCTGAATTTTTGCATGAGAAAGACACAGGATTATGCGGTACGATAAAAAAGAACAGAAAAGGATTACCATGCTTGAATATAAAACTTCAAAGGGAGAAGTTCAACTCGCCGATAACATGGTCTGGATGGCTATAAAATGGCAAGATAAAAAAGAAGTCTACATGATAACTTCAGTACACGAATTTGAATATTCAGAAACAGGGAAAAGAGACTGGAAAACTGGAGAAAAAAAATAAAACCAACGTGCATAATTGATTATAATAAAAATATGGGAGGAATAGACCTTATTGACAAACAACTATCGTTGACTGAGACCGTAAGTAAGTCAATACACACACACACATGGAATCAGGAGTTCGCCACGTCCACGTCGTTGATTCTGGGTAAAGCCAAGAGCGAGCATGTTTACTAATTTTTTCCCTCAAACATTCTTTCGGGTTATTGCTAAACATAATTTTCAAACGAAATGGACATTTTGCAAATTTTACCTTCAAATTATTTTGACCCTGAGGTCATGGGGTCAAGCCAACCCCAGATTTAGATTCAGTGACCTCAAAAACATAAGTATGCACTGTTCAAATTCGAATGCCATTTTTTTTTTCAAATTTGACCTTCAAATGACCTTGACCCTGAGGTCATGAGGTCAATCCGACTTCAGATTCGGATTCAGCGACCCCAAAAACATGAGTATTCTGAATGAAAAATTGTAACTAGTGACTTCTGAAACTCCTACACATAATTTTCAAGTAGGATTGACATCGAAACTAGAAATGTCTTGGAAACTTAGCCATATTGCATCCCCCATTTTGAATTTAATTTTTTTGGTTGCCGAATCATGTTTGGAGACTTCGTTAACCCTCACACCTGAATTGAGTTATTTATGAAAAAAAAAGTTTACGCCTCTAGGCGTTTTCCGGCCCTCTAAAGGTTAAATGAATGTTGAGTTTCAAAAAAATTAATTTATTGAATATTTTTTTATAGAAAATTATATTATCTATTTCTCTATGTTTCTTAATAAAAAATAAATTTTTCTAATTACTATATTTTTCTTTATCTTGAAAATACCTTAAAACCAATCTACTCTATCGACTGATCCTGCATATTAACTAAATTAAAATTTTTACTTTATTTTAATAAGAAAAATGCATTTCGGACTCGTTGCAATATGAGGGCAGATGAGCGTGTATTATTTTATGTTTAAAATTTAATGATGCAGTTTTAGCGTAATGGCTACGGTTTAAGCTTCAGAATATTGTCGCTCTGGGTTCAAATCCAGAAACCATCGATTTTTTTCCATCATAATTCTATTTTTATTTTTTAAAATGATTTATTTTACAAAATTATCTTTTTAAATTATTGAAAAATAAATAATTTAATCTGTTGATTAATAAAAATCTTTAAATTGAAAATTTTATTTATCAATTCATTTATTTATTTCGCAAGCAATTAAAAAATTATTATAAACACTAAATATAAATTATTTACAAAAGTAGAAAAATGTAAATATACTATATTATCATAAATTTATTTTAATTATTTTGATTTTTTACAAATTAAAATATTTACAAGTAAAATAATGAATCTTAATTACCATACAATTCAGCAATTTTTTTTCTCTTGACTTATTTTTTAATATCTCTGTTCTTAAATTTACAAAACTGACCCATCCCAAATGTTACATAATAATATATACACTGTGAGAATAATATAGTTCGCCCTACTATTTTCATATGTTTGACTTTATTTTTAATTGAATTTTAAAAATTATTTCATTAAAATGAAATTGAATCATTTCATAAATAAAACTTATAGAATAAATATGTAGAAATACTGAGTTAAAATATTTATAAGTTAATAATTACTATATGTAATTCAAAAGTACGTAGCAAAACCATAGCTTATAATATATTAGATTTTCGTTGATACATTTTTTGCACCACAACATTTTTAAGATTTCTTATTAAATTTTATCTTAAATAGATAATTTATTTAAGAAGTATAGATTAGATAAATATTTATCTACGCTTCAAGGTAAGTAAATAATTATTATTTATTAATTATATTGATTTCATAATACTTATATAATCATGCATAACCCCATAATAAATTATGTAAAATCAGAAATATATGATATTGTAACTCTTTAAAAATTAACAAATTTCCTCAATTAAATTGAAAAATTATTTTCTGCCATTGGTGCACGTTTAAAAATTCAGAAATTGTTAAAAGAACTACGTTTTTTATAGTGCAATTTTTACTCTACTCTTTCTAATCTTGTATTATTTTTTTTTAATGCGTCAGTTTTGTAAAATAAAAAATAAAGAAATTTAAAAAAAAAAGTCAAGAGAAAAAAAATTGCTGAATTGTATACTGATTAAAATTTATTAATTTACTTGTAAATATTTTATTTTAATTTTTAGAAAATCAAAATAATTAAAATAAATTTACAATATAACATATTAACATTTTTCTACTTCTGTAAATAATTTATATTTACTACTTATAGTAATTTTTTAGTTACTTGTCAAATACATAAATAAAAAAATTGATAAATAAAATTTTCAATTTAAGGTGATTCGAGCGACTTTTGATAAAAAATTGGATTTTTAGTAAAAAAATACTATGAAGAGTATAATTTATTACTATTTCAGAGCAACTTTAAAAATATTATGTCAACACTCTAATTCGAAACAAAAAAATTATCGAAATATAACTTCAAATTGATAACAATTAATATGATTACAACGCTATCAGACGTAAATCACCAATATTTATTGTCAAATAATAAAGTGTAATACAAATTATAAATATAGTGATTGATTAAAAACATTTTTTATAAAATTTAACTAAGTAGGAGAGTATCAGAACTTCTGATCACGGATTTTGCTTAAACGTTGGGATAATTTTTCAGATGTCAAAATATGAAAGGAAACAAAATTTTAGACCCCAACGCTCAATATTTCCCTAGTTACAGGCAATTAAAGAATATAACTAAAAAAGTTACTAGATTTTTAAACGCAAATAGTTCCTTAGCATTGATACTTAGAAGCATCAAACTTTTTATAAATAAAAGCTGAGCTCAAATCCTTTCCAAATAGTAGTTATAGCATGTCAAAATATTATTTTTCCCAAAGTTATAGCGTGATAAACATTGGACCTGATTTTTCTTTTTAAAACATTAATTAATAACAAAAGCTGAAATAGGGTCAAATGTTTATTACGCTATAACTTTGGGAAAAAATAATATTTTGACATACTATAACTACTATTTCGAAAGGATTTGAGCTCAGCTTTTATTTAAAAAAAGTTTGATGCTCCTAAGTATCAATGCTAAGGAACTGTAAGCGTTTGAAAATCTAGTAACTTTTTTAGTGATATTCTTTAATTGCCTGTAACTAGGGAAATATTGAGCGTTGGGGTCTAAAATTTTGTTTCTTTTCATATTATGACATCTGAAAACTTATCCCAACATTTCAAAGCGCACATCGTAACCATTACTCTAAAGCTGCATCATAAATAAGTAAACATGAAATGACATATGCTCATCTGCCTATATATACTTTCCAAAAGTTGAAATTTCAATATTTTTTTAATTGAGAATTTTATTATAAAAATTTAAATTTTATTATATAAAAATTTTAATTTATTTATTTCATGAAAAAGTAGAAAGTTACTTATTTAATCTTATTGACATTTTATATAGTGCAAAAATATAAAATAAGTTTAATTTTAACTATAAAAGTATAAAATTTAATAACTTATAATATATTAAATTTATTTTTGACACTCCGTGCGAGAAGCTCGATTTCACGCACGCTGTACAAAGTGACACGTGCGAAAATGGAGCTTCTCACACGTCGTGTCAAAAAATAGTGTTCGATACTCGTGCGAGAAAGTGATTTCTTACTCGTGTGACCTTTTCACCCTCGCTTCGCTCGGGCGCAAACCGCCACACGAGTAAATAATCACTTTATCCCACTAGTACCGAAATATACTATAAATAAATATATTTGTAATTAATAATTATAATCTAAACTTATTGCTATGAACATTTAAATTAACTACATATAGTTAGAATTTACTCTACTGATACAATGTCGGACGCCGTACGTGATCACTCACACACGGTCATTCGCTGTTCGTGAACAGCTTACGCACACAACGATGCGTACTCAGTGGGCTTATGTAGGTGTGCACGTGGGGTATCTACTTAAGTGGCTCCGCCACGTGGAGAAGAAGAGAGGCAATTCAATAAGCGTTACAGAAAGTGGGGGTGAGTCGAATCATCTCTTATTCTTCCATCGTGGGTGCTGGTAATTGTCGTAATTGACCAGGTATTTGTTGCATCAATAGCTCTATGCATTTAATGAAGCTTCTGTTTTAATTTTCCAAAATTTCAATTACTTCTGATTTTCAAATCATATCGGGCTTGTATACCAGGTCAAACGCATGAAATTTCTCTCATCTGGGCCACACTGTCTGAACTAATTCCCACTCACTAGGAGAGTATCAGACCTCCGGATCACGGATTTTGCTCAAACTTTGGGATAAGTTTTCAGATGTCAAAATATGGAAGGAAATAGAATTTTAGACCCCAAAGCTCAATATTTCCCTAGTTACAGGCAGTTAAAGAAAATCACTAAAAAAGTTACTAGATTTTTAAACGCATATAGTTCTTTAGCATTGATAGCTGGGAGCTTGAAACTTTTTTTAAATAAAAGCTGAGCTCAAATCCTTTCCAAATAGTAGTTATAGCATGTCAAAATATTATTTTTTCCCAAAGTTATAGCGTAATAAACATTAGATCCAATTTCAGCTTTTGTTATTAATTAATGTTTTAAAAAGAAAAATCAGGTCCAATGTTTATCACGCTATAATTTTGGGAAAAAATAATATTTTGACATGCTATAACTACTATTTCGAAAGGATTTGAGCTCAGCTTTCATTTAAACAAAGTTTCAAGCTCCTAAGTATCAATGCTAAGGAACTGTAAGCGTTTGAAAATCTAGTAACCTTTTTAGTGATTTTCTTTAATTGCCTGTAACTAGGGAAATATTGAGCGTTGGGATCTATAATTCTGTTTCCTTTCATATTTTGACATCTGAAAACTTATCCCAAAGTTTGAGCAAAATCCGTGATCCGGAGGTCTGATACTCTCCTAGTCAGACGAGGAAAGTCTGTGATCGAACCTGATCATTTGCGGTTGGGATAACCAAAAATAGAGGGTACCATCAGGATTCCTCAGCAATGTCACCTGGTCCGATTGATATGAGAACGGAGTCTCTCCAGCCTCTACCGCTGACTATTCAATTAATCAGCTTTCACACAATATTACAACTTAATTAAATTTTAGCTATAATAAGTTACTATATATTCAATCACAGTTTATAAATTTAAGTATGAATATTTACAGGCACCCTTTAGATTTCAGATCTGTTCATTCCGTTGATTTTTATTTTTCAATATACCTATTACTTGTCTATCTATTCTTACTATATTAATATTCTATCAACCCTCTGTTTCTTAACTTGATCTCAACAGTCATCTTTCTTTTTATTGTGCTGTGTTTATTTTAATTAAATTAATTTTAATTCTATATTTTATTAAAAAGGTAAACCATTAAATAACATATTTTATGACTAAGGTTTTCAATAGTCTAGATGTACGCATTACGTGGGGTCCTCACAAATGCGATTTTTGTAAATATTATTAAGCTTAAGATATTTAAACTCAGACTTAAAATCAAAATCACAATCTAGTCTACATATTTTCGATCACACGAGATATAACATTTAAATCTGAAATATGGGGTGCTGTGTATTTATTGAATATAGCTTATATTACAATAATATAATATTAAATAAAAGGACTTCATTTAAAATGTTCAACAACGACCTAGCAACTCTAAATTTTATTTATTACTACGTAACATATAACTCCCTCTGTCTAACAGAAATAGCTATACCATAAACTGCTAAGGTTAGAAAGATGTATATAAGTATATGCATATATACACACATATATACGTATGAGTGTACGTATACATGTGTACGTATATATTTGACTAGGTTCTAACCAGTGAGCCTAAATCATTTCAACTTTACCATATAGCTAATGGATATTGTATCCTTTTTTAACTAACAAGGAGAGTGTTTGACCTCCGGGAAACAGATCTGGCTGAAACTGTAGCATATGATTTTTTGATGAAAAAAAATGAACCGTGTTTTTTCTTTTTGTCCAATAAGCCCCCTAGACTAGGATACAGACATTTAGAATGTGGGCCTGTATAAGAAATTGAATAACCAAAGAACTAAGACTCTTACAAAAAAATGCGTGGAAAATAAAATAAAGCACGAATTGAATGCTTTGTTGCATTAAAAAAGCTTTTGTGGTTCAAAAGTTACAGGCGATTAAAATATGCTAATATAATAAAATAAAAGATTGATCATATTTTATATACTAAACATATTAAGTAAATATGCGGTAATAGCTAATAAAGAATAAATCTCGAACAACAAAAGCTTTTTTAATGCAATAAAGCTTAAATTAAAGCATTCAATTCATGCTTTATTCTATTTTCTATGTATTTTTTTGTAAGAATCTTAGTTCTTTGGTTATTCAAGCTCTTATTCAAGGTTCATTTTTTTTCATCAAAAAATCATATCCTAAAGTTTCAGCTGAATCCGTTTCCCGAAGGTCAAACATTCTCCTTGTAAGTAGTAAACTTTTTTGTGTCTTCTATATGCTTGCTGTATCTCTTTAAAATTAGTTATGCTTTTACACGTACGACTCGTGCACTTCTTTTCTAGGAACTCGCTTGACTGTTATATTTTTCATATAATTTTACCTTCCCTACAAAGATTCCGCAAAACACATTTCCGTTCTCAAGAATTCCATAATAAATGCAATCTCATGCAATCATATCAATTTTAAGTAGTTTAGTTTATTGGATAAACATTTATCTATTTTAGAAAACCACAATATATTTTTATTTTAGAAATGTAAAAACAAGTTTAATTAGAATTTTAATTTAAAAATTTATTGAACAGGCTATTTTCTAGTTTATTAAGTTTGATTCACAATTTTATAACAGAAAGTACAAAGAATTAATTCAGCTTAACATTCTTGTAACAAATAGTGTTGGTGAGGAATGCAGGATCTTATGGATGCTTGGTGAATAAAAAGATTTATACAGATTTAATTATTATATTTTGTGGAAGTACATATCTCCTTATATCTTACAAAGATACAGTGTATAGCAAAAATAGGTAAGGTTAAGTAGCGCCGAATCGTGTATAGTATATGACGATGTATAAGCGCGGTAAATTCAAAACTAGTGAACATTTATTTCAACAAATAGATATAAAACATTTCTTTTGGAGAGAGACTAGCTAAAGCATTTAACATAAATTTGATCTCTCTTGTTTCTTTTCTCCCTCTAAAATGTAGTTAAAATGTCCATCATAAAACAATATAAATTTACTGACTTTGCAATGATCTTGCCGCAACACGTTGTTCAGTCGGTGACGTCATTATTCTGTCCTTTTCTTTGAAATAAAAATTGCGAAAACTCGGTTTTCGTACTTATGTTACTGGCTTTCAAAAAACTTTTATATATACAGAATAAAATAATGTAGGGTTACGAGTGTCGTTAACAGGCACTCTTAAGACTTTCTTCTTTTCATTATATTGCAAAACTTGAGGAAAAGAAATGCTTTAGTTTGTAGTATTTACTATGAAGATTATTCAGTTGAATTTTCGAATAAATTCATCCATTAATTTTTCAGAATTTTTGGTTCCACTATTAAAATTTTTAGACTTTATACAAGAAATCTAAAATTCTGAGAAACTAATAAATAAATTTATTTCAAAATTCAACTGATTAATCTTCATGGTACATACGACAAGCTAAAGCATTTATTTTCTTAAAATTTTGCAATAAAATAAAAAGATAGTAAATATTTATGAGTACAGGTGTAGTATCCATTTTCATCTCCTTAAATAACTTTGGCTCAGTAAATAGCTACATTAGCATTATTGAATTAATTTTTTCTTAAAACTTGGAATATTATGAAAAAAAAGTTTTTTAGTAATAAATTCCTAAAATTATTTTTTAGATGATAAAATATGGAAAAAGCTAAAGTTATAATCATAAATACTCAATATTTCCCTAGTTACAGGCAGTTAAAGAAAATCACTAAAAAAGTTACTAGATTTTTAAACGCATATAGTTCTTTAGCATTGATAGCTACAAGCTTGAAACTTTTTTAAATTAAAGCTGAGCTCAAATCCTTTCGAAACAGTAGTTACAGCATATCAAAATATTATTTTTCCCCAAAGTTAGAGTGTAATAAGGATTGGACCTAATTTTAGCTTTTATTATTAATTAATGTTTTTAAAAGAAAAATCAGGTCCAATGTTTATCATGCTCTAACTTTGGGAAAAAATAATATTTTGACATGCTATAACTACTAATTCGAAAGGATTTGAGCTCAGCTTTCATTTAAAAACAGTTTCAAGCTTGTAGCTATGAATGCTAAAGAACTATATGCGTTTAAAAATCTAGTAACTTTTTTAGTGATTTTCTTTAATTGCCTGTAACTAGGGAAATATCGAGTATTTATGACTATAACTTTAGCTTTTTCCATATTTTATCATCTGAAAACTTATCCCGAAGTTTGAGCAAAATCCGTGATCCAGAGGTGTGACACTCTCCTAGTAAGTAATTTAAGCCTGAAATCAGTCAAAAATATGGTTCTAGCCCAATTTTGTAGCTCTAAAAATACGTACTAAAGAAATTAAAAAAAATTCTGAGTGATTCATAATATGAAAAAGAACTATTTTACCAATTTTTAACAAAAAAAATTTTTTATTCTTCGATTCGACATAAAATGGGCCATATTAGTTATATATGTTCTTTGGCCGTATTCAGGTGGAATATGAATCGAGGACAATGTTTGTCGCTTGAGCTGAAATTGCCGAGGGCGCGCGAAGCGCGCCCGAGGTTGATTTCTTCTCGAGCGGCAAACATTGTTCGAGATTCAGATTCCACCTGAATAAACGGCCAAAGGACATAGATGATTTTATGTCCGAAGTAGGCCGTATGAGGAACTATAACTTATTAGTTGAAAATATTGATCTTTTTTTTCAATACTTTTAAAATAAAATTTTAGTTCTATTGATTTTTTCTTTTGTTTCTTAGATTGACATTTTGTAATGAGTATAGCTGCTGTCGAAGCGCGAGTCATTTTTTTTTCACTAACCTACTTTCAATATGATTGCTCTTTGACATATTGAACGAAACATAGTAGGATCGGTGATGCCATATTGATTTCTCCTGAGACATATTGAGTCTCAATATGTCTCAGGAAGACATATAATTCTTGCAATAAGTCGAGGAGCGCTTCTGAGACATATGGGATGCCAAGACAAATTTAGCATGCTCTTTATATACTGACACGAATACGGCCTACGAGGACATAAACATATATATATATATATATATATATATATATATATATTTATGTCCTCGTAGACCATATTCGTATCAGTATCTAAAGGGCATGCTCAATTGGTATTGGCATCGCATATGTCTCTTGCGTGCTGCTCGACTCCATACAAGATTTATATATTCTCCTAAGACATATTGAGTCTCAATATGTTTCAGGAGAAATAAATATGGCATCACCGATCCTATTATGTTCCGTTCAATATGTCAAAGAGAATTATATTGAACGTAGGTTAGTGAATAAAAATTACTCGCGTTTCGACAGCAGCTATACTCATTAAAAAATGTCAATGTAAGAAAGAAAAGAAAAAATCAATAGAACTAAAATTAAATTTGAAAAGTATTGAAAAAAAAATTTAACATTTCAAACTATTAAGTTGTATTTCCTCATTCTGCCTACTTCGAACATAAAATCATCTATGTCCTTTAGCCGTTTATTCAGGTGAAATCCGAATCTTGAATAATGTTTGTCGCCTGAGCAGAAGTATACCTTGGACGCCCTCGGCAACTTCAGCTGAAGCAACCAACATTGTTCTCGATTCATATTCCACCTCAATACAGCCAAAGGACATATATAACTAATATATGTTCTTTGGCCTATATATATATATATATATATATATATATATATATATATATATATATGAAACATTTCACGCCAACTGAGAGAGCAAAAAAATAAAAATAGCTGAAACTTTGAGAATATATTTCTTTTGTTACCCAAAATATGTAAAAAAATTTTTAAGGATCTAGATTGAAAGGATGAAAGTTGGAACTTTTTCAGAAAATTTAAAAAACTTTCAAATTTTAAGGATCTATAGCTCTTGATCCTTTCAATCTAGATCCTTAAAAATTTTTTTACATATTTTGGGTAACAAAAGAAATATATTCTCAAAGTTTCAGCTATTTTTATTTTTTTGCTCTCTCAGTTGACGTTAAATGTCCCATATATATAAGCCATTTTAATAATTTTTTACAAATTTTTACCAAGTTGGACTCACGATACGAGACTTTCTTTGTTTTGAACCGACTATTTAAAAAGTCATCAGTGCATTTAGGTTCATGAAAAAGTCTTTGCTATAACACTTTAAAGTCAAGGGGCGTATCTACGATTTTTTGTACTTTTTATCCTTCTTTCAGATCACAAATTTTATATATATTCACAATCAGCAAACAGTGTTGGATTCCTCTTAAAAAGACCTCTAATTTTACGTTTTGAACGCTCAAAAACATTGGAAAATTGATGGAGTTATTGAGGGTTAAATTTTATGAAATTTGTGATGAATGCGTTTTTAACACTTTTTAAACACGTAAAGCTCAAAATAAGGTGTCTTTTTTTATTGCATAAATTGTTAATTTTGGTATAAATATATGAAATAAAACCATTTTCAGAGAACCATTTTTGGATTTTCTGATAATTTTTCTTGTATCTAGTTATTGCTGTTTTTTTAGATATTTACAACACTATATGTCCTTACATATAACGTTCTATAGGTCATTCTCCCTCATTGACTTTCCGAATAAATTGTTATAATTATCTACATCCCTTGAAAAAAATTGATGAAAAAGTCGATGCTCAAACTTGAGCATGGAGGATGCTCCGTGTTTTGATACAGACTTCAGTCCCGATGCTTAAACCAGTTGCATATAATTTTATAACCTAATAGTTCATTGTTTGTACGTATACATAAAATATGTGCTTCTGTAGTACTGGTGAATACAAAAAACAAGACCATGAATTATGAAGTTATAAGATACGAAACAATTGGTTTGAGTATTGGAGCTTCAGGTTGGAATTCATAGACCCAACGCAAGCGACAGTGTTACTTGAGTATCAATGGATTGAATATAACTTGGAACTTAAGTATAGTTACTTGAGTATCAGCTGTTACTTCAATTGAGAATTACATCTTTATCAATGAGTATCTTATCTGTGTGTTAATGCTCAATCGAAGTAACAGATTTCAGGTAGCGATACATACTCAAGTCACGTCTAGGAGTTCGAACCTAAGGCTGGAAGTTATAGTCGAAACTCAGTTATTAGTTCTCGAGTATTCTATCCATATTGTTATTTTTATGGAAATAGAGTAAGCAGAACAAGGATAGAATACTTCAGAACTTAGTGATAACTACAACTTCCAGCCTCAGGTCTGTAAAGTAAGGTGATGGGAGATGTCATTATTTTGGGCATGTTCTTTCGTTACATAAGTAGTTGCTCAAAGTCTATAGTTTATAGTAATGCTAGGAAAGTACACGGAAAAGTTAATGCCATCAAGCGACTACTTATGAAACGAAAAAATATAGTCAAAATAATAAAAGTTAAATTAAAGGTCTTTTTAAAAGGAATCCAAAGCTGTTTTCTGATTGTAAAAATATGAAAAATTTATGATTCAATCACGTCTATTACGCTGGCACAGCCACTAGACAACGCCACTACCTAACCAATACCATATTTTGTTGCTAATTTGTTGCTAATTTGTTACGCAAAAATCAATTTTGTTGCTCTAGCCATTCCCAAGAAACACGGGCCGTGCTAGCGTAAGTCTTACGCTAGCAAGGCCACTGCAGTAACTCTTATTCTAATTAAGATATTTTAACTATTTGAACGGCATAATTTGTTGCTAATTTGTTGCTAAAAGATGATATTTTCCAAAATTCGAAAACAATAGTATTTGACCCTAATACCGACATCAAGCCCAATTGAATTTCAAGAAATCAGTTATTTTTCAGGGTATGACTGAAACTAAAGAGTAATAATTTGTTGCTAATTTGTTGCTGATGATTCCACTTCGAAACAATTTCTTTGCTCCAGCCGTTCCTGAGAAACACGGGCCATGCTAGCGTAAGTCTTACGCTAGCAAGGCCACTGCTGTAACTCTGGTTCTAATTAAGATATTTTAAAGATTCGAACGGCATAATTTGTTGCTAATTTGTTGCTGAAAGATGATGTTTTCCAAAATTCGAAAACAATAGTATTTGACCCTAATACCGACATCAGGCCTAGTTGAATTTCAAGAAATCAGTTATTTTTCAGAGTATGACTAAAACTAAAGAGTAATAATTTGTTGCTAATTTGTTGCTGAAAGATGATGTTTTCCAAAATTCGAAAACAATGGTATTTGACCCTAATACCGACATCAGGCCCAGTTGAATTTTAAGAAATCAGTTATTTTTCAGAGTATGATTAAAACTGATAAGTAATAATTTGTTGCTAATTTGTTGCTGATAATTCCACCTTGAAACAATTTCTTTGCTCCGACCGTTCCTGAGAAACACGGATCGTGCTAGCATAAGTCTTACGCTAGCAAGGACACTGCTGTAACTTTTGTTCTAATTAAGATATTTTAACTTTTCGAACGGCATAATTTGTTGCTAACTTGTTGCTGAAAGATGATATTTTCTAAAATTCGAATACAATAGTACTTGACCCTAATACCGACATCAGGCCCAGTTGAATTTCAAGAAATCAGTTATTTTTCAGGGTATGACTAAAAGTAATTAGTAATTTCAATTAATTACTAATTAGTATTTCTGCCGCCCAGCATTTGCTGCATGATATAATACATCTTGGCAGCAACGAAATGAGAGTATAAAAATGACATATTACGTTAATAAAGCTTTTCAAATCTAACTTTTCATAAATTTTGGATTTCAAAAGTTTTTAGATACGTTCTTTTATGTTTAAAAGTCGAAAGATATAAATAACATATTAACGAATTTTTAGATGCATAGCATTCATTGCATTATAATGTGTTTGACAGGTTATGACTAAATAAGTTCTATTGTAAAAACCAAAAAAAAACATATTCAAATTAAATTTTTTTGTCCAAACCTTGGGCGAAATTTATATATAGATTTGTTTTAATTGTAACTATAGATTTTTACATTTTTATTATGCATTCTATTAGTACAAAATAATTATATTAAATATATTTGATTCGAATTCATAATTGTAATTTAAATAGTAATGGATTTAAGTAAAAATTGCTGAGTTTATAATACGAGCTTACATCTCCACCAATGGTTACGGTCAGGTCAAGTTCTGTTTCTTCGCAACGTTTTCTTCGCGAGAGATTTTTTCTCTTGAAGCGTGGGAGGTACGAACAGGAGGCGTATGAGTTGTTTTAGCTATATAAATATATATATATATATATATATATATATATAAAAAATATATATTATATATATAATATATATATATATGTGTGTGTGTGTGTCGTATCAGGTATTCGGCGTTGTATGTGCAAAACTAGTTAAATGGGTATTGAGATTACATACATTTTAATTCGTAGCACAACTATATTCAGTTTGCTATACTTCACATTAAAAAATATTGATGATTCCATACCTCACATGGTGACGTATGGAGTCATCTATACGCCACACTACAAGGTAGTAATTAGCTCTGAAGCGATCGTCGAAGTCGTAAAATTGGTTAGTTTAATCGGCGTGTTTTGTTTTTTCTTTTCACATTTTGTTCTTTAAAAAATTGATTAATCATACAAAAAAATTAGTGCAAATAATGAAAAAAAATTAGTACAAATAACAACAAAATTATTATTATAGTGAAAGTGAGACAGTGAAAAAAAACATTAATTATAAAATGTGCGTGATATGCGTGGTCAGCTTGTCAAATTTGTGACACACCAATGACGGTTCCGCAGACGATCCGCGTCTACACTGTTACCATACGTTTATTCAAATTCAAATCAAAAGAAAGAAGGATAGCGAATTTGCACATTTATAATTTGATAGTCCCTCATACCTGCTACAACGACATAAAATCATCTACGCCATTTGGGAGTAAGAAGGATTAATACGGGGCGAATTTATTGCTCGAACCGTAGTCAATCTCGGGCGCGCTTCGCGAGACCCTCTTTTTTCTAACTCTAACTCTTTCTCTCTCTCTTTCTCTTATAAATAAAAGAACTAGTGCATCTGCTATTCATTCCTGCCGCTGTCAGCCAGTAATATCCCTCTCGCTCGTGCAGCAAATACTGGGCGGCAGAAATAAACTAAACTTGATTCAAATACTATTGTTTTCGAATTTCGGAAAATGTTATCTTTCATCAACAAATTACGCCGTTCGAATCGTTAATAGTACATTACGATACATGTGCTCTAAGTGGTCCTTTTTAACACGGCGCGCAGTTAGCACCCGAGCGCAGCGAGGGTGCTAAGCACGTCATGTGAGAGGACCACTTCGAGCATACGAATCGTATATTATTTTATAGCACGTGTGAGATAAATTCACCACACGTAATCTATACTATAGAAAATAAATTTCAACGAAATCTATACGCTCCACGAATGATAATTCGTAAATAAAAACGAACGCTATATATCAACAAAACTATGCACTCTACGAACGATAATTCGAAAAAAATGAAAATTATATACATTATCAAAACTAAACCCTTCACAAACAAATAAGAAAAGTAAAAACGATTTCAAAAGCATTTTTCGAGTGTGAAATTATATTGATAATTATTAATATCACTGATATTTTATTAATAATTAAATACAATATGCTAACAAAATCTTGCCAATTATTCAGATTCATGTATACATAAGTCAGACAAAGCGAAGCATCTAGTTCATTTTTCATATATGCATCTCTCTCTTTCTCACCGTTAGGCTGTATACACTGTACACGCATGCGCGCTCACAGAGGTTTTATATATTTCGACAACTCACAGCACAATAAGAATTTATAAACTATAGTTTTCGTTTTCTTGATGCTTTTAATTCTTTATTGAGGTATTTATATTTTTTGGTTGATTGTCTACGTGTTATTATAGGTGAAAAGATATTCCTACGTATTAATAAACGTACAAAGAGTGATTGTGACGCGTGATTTTGATATGATTACTTTTTCGAACAGTATAATAAAGTGTGAAATACATTACAGTAGTACTTTTTTACACAGTTCAAAAAAGTTGTACTTAGCTCCCGCTAAATGGTGTAGAAAACGCAGATTTAGCTCACGCAGTGCTATAATAGTACATTATTAACCTGGGGTGAAAAAGCTAGATTTACGTAACGAGTTTCGTAAAACAGCCTTTACACCAAAGGTTAATAATGATTTTTTTTGCATGAGAGCCGAAAATGAGAAAAGAAGTTGCGATTTTGAGGTTAGAATGCGGAAAAATATCTTAATTAGAACAAGAGTTACAGCAGTGGCCTTGCTACCGTAAGACTTACGCTAGCACGGCCCGTGTTTCTCGGGAACGGCTGGAGCAAAAAAATTGTTTCAAGGTGGAATCATCAGCAACAAATTAGCAACAAATTATTACTCATCAGTTTTAGTCATATTCTGAAAAATGCTTGATTTCTTAAAACTCAACTGGGCAAGATGTCGGTATTAGGGTCAAATACTATTGTTTTCGAATTTTGGAAAATATCATCTTTCAGCAACAAATTAGCAACAAATTATGCCGTTCGAATCTTTAAAACATCTTAATTAGAACCAGAGTTACAGCAGTAGCCTTGCTAGCGTAAGACTTACGCTAGCAGGGACCGTGTTTCTCGGGAACGGCTGGAGCAAAAAAAATGTTTCGAAGTGGAATTATCAGCAACAAATTAGAAACAAATTATTACTCATCAGTTTTAGTCATACTCTGAAAAATAACTGATTTCTTGAAATTCAACTGGGCCTGATGTCGGTATTAGGGTCAAATACTATTGTTTTCGAATTTTGGAAAAGATCATCTTTCAGCAACAAATCAGCAACAAATTATTACTCATTAGTTTAAGTCATACCCTGAAAAATAACTGATTTCTTGAAATTCAACTGGGCCTGATGTCGGTATTAGGGTCAAATTCTATTGTTTTCGAATTTTGGAAAACATCATCTTCCAGCAACAAATTAGCAACAAATTATGCCGTTCGAATAGTTAAAATATCGTAATTAGAATAAGAGTTACAGCAGTGGCCTTGCTAGCGTAAGACTTACGCTAGCACGGCCCGTGTTTCTCGGGAACGGCTGGAGCAAAAAAATTGTTTCAAGGTGGAATCATCAGCAACATATTAGCAACAAATTATTACTCTTTAGTTTTAGTCATACCCTGAAAAATAACTGATTTCTTGAAATTCAACTGGGCCTGATGTCGGTATTAGGGTCAAATACTATTGTTTTCGAATTTTGGAAAATATCATCTTCCAGCAACAAATTAGCAACAAATTATGCCGTTCGAATAGTTAAAATATCTCAATTAGAATAAGAGTTACAGCAGTGGCCTTGCTAGCGTAAGACTTACGCTAGCACGGCCCGTGTTTCTCGGGAACGGCTAGAGCAACAAAATTGATTTTTGCGTAACAAATTAGCAACAAAATATGGTAATGGTTAGGTAGTGGCGTTGTCTAGTGGCTGTGCCAGCGTAATAGACGTGATTCAATCGAAGGATTAAAAGTAGAAAAAAATCATAAATACGCCCCTTGCCTTTAAGGTGTTGTAGCAAAGTTTTTTTCGTGAATCTAATTGCACTGATGATTTTTTAAAAGTTATGTTCAAAACAAAGAAAATACCAAATCAGAGGTCGAACTTGGTGTAAAATTCGATTAATGACGAGTATTCGAAAACTAGAGAAAAATAGCCAAAAAAGAGCCTATCTTTTGACCTTGTATAACCATATCTCGACGTCCATTGGGTCGAGGAGGCTGGAATTTTGCATAAGTTCTCAAGTTTTATACTACAACAAGATACCATGATTAAGAGAAAATTCGGTAGACCTTCGCAGGCAATTTTGCAAAAAAAATATTGGAATGGCGCGTATATACATGAATATATTAGCTATATACCCAACTTAGGCGTACAAAGGATTTATAAGGGTGAAACTAATGTTTTTGGCTTGAGCAGCATTCAATCAAGGGCTTTAGCCCGAGACTAACTGCTGTTCAAGCTATAAAACATTAGCCGAAGTCATATGTATCCTTCGTTAGCCCAAGTTGGGTAGATGATTGTATGTTACCGTAGGTCGTATGAGGGGCTATAAAAAGATGAAATACAAATAAAAAACATCATTATAAAATAGAAATTTTCAGACTATTTATTTGTTGAAAACAGTGTAGCTAGGCTCTCTTCTTTATCTGTCTTTGTCTTGACTATAACAGTGTGGTTAGGCGCTCTTCTTTATCTGTCTTTGTCTGGACTATAACAGTGTGGCTAGGAACTTTTCTTTATCGGTCATTGTCTTGATTATAGCAGAGCGGAGAAGGTTTGCCTACTTGCAGCAGCGCGCTGACTTCACTACCCTCCTAAAACCATATCTTAGTGTCTTGCTCCGAACGTTGTTTAATAATACTGTAGAATATTTGCAAATACACTTCAATATAGTGTGGCGTATGCAATAATATTCCATACTATGGGGTATTTGAAAGTTGTATACTCCATTGTATAGTGTATTGCTAATTGTATATACTCTAACTACGAGCAGGGCGGTATGACATCATAATACCCATTTAGCTAGCTACATGGATATTTGACTGAACACGACATATTTGAACATAAATGTATATATATATATATATATATATATATATATAAAAATTTTTTTTCTGCCGAAAACTTCTTTACACATTCTTTTATATATTTTGGATTACTCAGAATTTGTTCATATAGTTTCTGGACATATTTCCGGAGCTATAAAACATAAAAGTTTGACTAATTCCCTCATTTTTGCGATTTTTGACAATTTTCAGGCTCTATTTGCTCAGTTGGGTTGCATTTCAAGAAATAACTGTAAAAAGACTTTTTTCTTGAAAAAAAAACAACATATTTTTAGAAAATTGTAATTTAAATGTGGTGACGCACCTTCCCATTGAGTGGGAGTCTTTTACAACATTGAAATACAGATAATAAGGTTGTGGTCACTGATCCCAGTTTACAAAACATCATGGAAGTAACATTTATATGTATAAATGTACTTGAAAATTTCTGAATGAGTGAAGCGACTGTTCTCTCAAAACAGTTATAATGTATCTTCATGTGATGGAAAATTGGATTTTGAGCTAAAATTTCACTTTTATAATATCGATTCAAGCTCATAGCTCATAAACAATTTTTCTTCTACGTACATGTAGACAATCTTCATGCATCTATATTACATTTAAATTATATTGAGCTCCATAATAACATACCCGTGCATGTTCAATACTCTTATTGCAAAAATTTAGGATCTAAATTTAATTTATAATTATTTTGAATTGTTTCTTGAACTTATTAAAATTATCGAAATATTAATTAAATATTTATAAAATTTAGGGTACGAAATAAGCTTTTATTTCTAGTAGACAACTTACGTCCAAAATTCTGTCAAATATTCAATTGAAGATGGCTCTTTAATCATTAAAGCTTTTAACTTTCAAAACCTCGTAAATTAAAGCTGGTCCTCCTTACTTTTATTTTCGCTTCTGGTGATCTTTCTCAGCCTTACAGTTACTGAATTATGAGACTTTAAACGTATATATGAAATTCGATATGAATCTCTAAAACTATGATCATAGGGGTTAAAAGGTCCTATGAGATTGAATTATGAGTATCTATTTTCATTATCACATACCAGAAAACTATCCCCAACGTTTCATTCAAATCGACCCGTATTCCATGGGCACCCCTTGTTAGTATACCCAACATAAAAATAATTTTTGTGAATTATCGTAAATAAATATAAGTTACTGAAAATAAGTGTATTTAACTATTAATAACTGTAAATAACTAAAAATAATTGTTAATAATTGTAGATAATTGTGAACAACTATAAATAATTGTCATTTACATCTCAATTTACACACTTTTATTCACAGCTATTTACGATTATTCACAGTTATCTATTATTATTTACAGTTATTTACAAAAATAATTCCCATGTGGGATTTTGTTGAATTTCTTTGGCGTGTATGCAAAATAATGAATAATTTAAACATATATCTCCTTAAAAAATCGCTCGCGCGTTTTCTTAAGGAGTCTCATATGCTATAGTTTGCTATAGTTTGTTGTTCATAAAAATCGAAAGTTTAAAAAATTCTTTAATATTTTAAAAAACATTAATTTATACCTGGAAAAAAATCTCTGCAAATTTTTAGTTAGCTTTATCGATTAATTTTATTATTTATGCTCACTCAAAGTTAATCTTTTTACTACTATGAGATACAAAACACGCGGACTTCGAGTGAGCACATATAAAAAAATTAATTGATAAGACTACTTGAAAATTTGCAAAAATTTTTTTCTAGGTATAAATTAATTTTTATCAAAATTTTTAAGAGTTCTTTAAACTTTTAATTTTTATGAACAACAAACTATAGCTGACATATGAGACTCCTTAAACTGTTTATCTTTTGAAAATTTGCTAAGTTTAAGAAACAATTCAAAATACTGTTAGCTCGTTGAGCTCTTCTTCTCTATCGGCTCGCTCGATTGTTACCCCACCAACAAATCTACTCGCGTGCTCGAAGAATTTGTTAAGCACTCCCTGAATAACGCTGCTGCACTATGAGAAGTTTTACAAGCATAAATAAAGAAATTTCATCACTTTTTTCTATTATCAAGTGATTTAACAAATAAAAACTATTCAATAAAGTATGAAAATTTTTATATAATATAAATATTTTTGTACACGAAAAAATTGCAAATGATTTTCCTATTATTGTTGATTGAATATGATGAAAACATACAATCAATGGCTTCAATGTAATAAGTATATACATCAAGAAATTTTAACATGGATCGATTATATACTATCATCATAAAATTATTATTATTCAATGAATAATAAAAAAAACATTTATAATTTTTTATCATATAGAAATATTTATATTAAATAAAAATTATTAATTAGTACTTTATCAATTACCCTGGTAGAAATGTGAGCATAAAAAATGGTGCATCTGTAAATTTGAGGTTATTAGTAATAATAATGCCAAAGAAATGGTCATAGAATGTTAAAAAAAGCGTTTCCATTTCCACTGGTCATAAAATGGTAATACACAGCGTTTCAATTTCTACCAGGGTAGTTTATTTTTATTAAAACATTTAATAATACAAAAAGGTAATGTATATAATTTTATCAATTCTGTCTGCCAAATTTTTCACAAAGTAGCGACGTTATTCAGGAAATGCTAAACAAATTCCTTAGGTACGCGAGTAGGCTGGTTGTTTGGGGTATTAATCGAGCAAACCGATGGAGGAGAAGTAGCGGTACTCAATGAGCTGACGGTAGTGAAGAATCAATTCTAGATCCTAAATTTTTGGGATAAGAATATTGCGCATGCGCAAGCATATTAATATGGAGCACAATGTAATTTGAATGTAGTACAGATGCATGAAGATTGTCTACATGTAGGTAGAAGAAGAATCATTTATGAGCTATAAGCTTGAATCGACATCATAAAAGTGAAGTTGACGCTCAAAATCTGATTTGCCATTACACGAAGACACATTATAACTTTTTTGAGAGAGTTACTGTTTTTCAAAATCTGAAATTTTTGGGATACATTTGTATATATATAAATTTTACTTACATGATTTTTCGTAAACTGGGATCAGTGACCACAACCTTATTATCTGTATTTCAATGTTGTAAAAGACTCCCACTCAATGGGAAGGTGCGTTACCACATTTAAATTACAATTTTCTAAAAATATGTTGTTTTTTTCAAGAAAAAAGTCTTTTTACAATTATTTTTTAAAATGCAACTCAACTGAGCAATTAGAGCCTGAAAATTATCAAAAATCGCAAAAATGAGGGAAAAATCAAACTTTGATGTTTTATAACTCCAGAAATAGGTCTGGAAACGATCTGGAAAAAATTCTGCGTAATCCAAAACATACAAAAGAGCGTGTAAAGAAGTTTTCAAAAAAAAAAAAATTTTTTTGATGGTCGGTTTGATAGAGAATCTTGTATATATATATATATATATATATATATATATATATATATCAAGAATCTGGACATTAAGGAAGATAGATAGATAAGATATCAAGTAAATTTCGATTTGCTGTTACTTATTATTCTTTAAGTCAGATCTTTTAGTTCATTTAGAGTATGTTTTAAAGGATTAGGCTTTCTCGGGTTTTCTGTGTTCACTTTTACGTTCTAAGATATCTAATTACGTAAGTTATTAGATACGGTTCTGATTTACAAAAATTTATAATAATGTACTACACATTTCTTCGATAAATCGTATGTTTCTTACCGGATTAGGAATGCGTTTATTTTCGAAACAAGTAGTTTACGGGACGTGCCAAAGGCGAGGACTATACCAAAATTCAAAAAGAAAGCTTTCCTGATCAGATAAGAAACTTATTTTTCCATCTGAGAGATGCAAATGAGTAACAAAGTGTGATTTTGAGGTATGAAGATAGAAATAGTACATTACTAGTGAGCAAAATAGGTCATTCCCTCACGAGTTGTTTTGTCACTCGAACGTAGCGAGAGTGGGTGACCTATTTTGCCACGACTTGGGTATAGAATTTTTTCCAACAAGGTAAGCGGAATCCGATTTTTAGTGCCTGTTCTGAGTGAGCAAAATACCACGTTCCCCCACCAAGTGAGGGAATGTGGTCATTTTCTCACTCAAAACAGACGCCGAAAATCGGTTTTTTCTAGCTGCGTTAGAAAAAAAAATTTTTAGTTAAAAAGTTTTGTAATAACGTTTTAAATTACACATTAAAATGCTAAAAAATTTTTGTATGTAATGATTTCTGTGGATATTAGGTCCAAAAAGCCTTTTTTTAATCGTAAATTATACTTATCTTGAAAAGAACTCATTAAATACAAATAACTTATAATTGAAAAAAGTAATATTTTAAAAAGGTTTGTAGTGCAGTTTTGTACTAAAAGTTTTTTTCCAAAATTTTTTTTTTATAATATTGTGATTTTTATACCAAAATTGCATGTTTATCATGCTTAATTCAACATATAGGATGAATTTAAGAAATGAAAAATATTTATTTTAGTTTTTAATGTAAAAAATACAATCTCTTTTATTTTTTATTCACACAACTTAGAATATTTGGAGAAAAAGATGGTACGCTCTTTCTGCGATGATAAAAATATAACGCGCTCGTTATACAATTATATGTGTACCGGTCGTGCCTAAAAAGCACATTTAATAAAAATGAATTTCATTTTATAATTATTGTTATTTAAATTAATAAAAACAAGTTTGAAACACGATGTTATAAAAAAAAAATTATTTTCTATAGTTTAAATATTTACAGTACAATTTAGAGATAAAAATTTAAATATAAACTTGATATTCAAAACAAATTTAATAATTTTTTCAAAATAAATAAAAATTTAAAAACGCATTAATTGTATAAGTTAAGATTTTCAACTACATATAGTTAAAAATCTAAGATTTAAAAATTCATTTAAAACTCATTTAATCAATTATACATTTAAGGGTTTATTTTATATTACTTGTTGAAATGTATTAAAAAAAAGCTTAAAGCATAGCCTTTAAAACGGCAATCATATCAATTGTCAACTTTCTTTTTATAGCAGCTGCTTTTTGGCAACTTTTCTTAGCCATCTGTTTAATAGCTAGCCTAATTTCTTCTTCATATCTTTCCCATACAGCATAAATTAATTCTGAAAGGATTCTGAAAGAATACATGTAAGGATAGTAATCTTTCAAAAACGTTTCATTGTAAGGATTCTGAAATAATTCTATGTTCGGAGTATTATTCTTTTAAAAATAATATAATAAAATCTTTTATAAAAAATTCACACAATATTACAAAATCCTTTCAATGAAAGAATTCAGTAAGGATTCATGAATTCTTTTGGTAATGATTCATAAATCTTTTCATAGATCTTCCGTTGAAAAGATCCTGTAAGAATAATATGAATTATTTCTAAAATATTTCATTGCATTATTTCTAAAAGGAATATACTCCGGACACATAATTATTACAGAATCCTTTCAATGGAAGAATTTCGAAAGGATTCATGAATTCTTTTGGTAATGAATTAAAAAACTTTTCAAACATTTCCCGTTGAAAGAATTCTGCAAGAATGATATGAATTATTTCTAAACTATTGCATTGTATTATTTCTAAACGGAATATACCTTGGACATGGAATTATTACAGAATCCATTCAATGGAAGAATTTTAAAAGGATTCATAAATTCTTTTGGTAATAATTTATAAATCTTTTCATACATCTTCTGTTGAAAGGATTCTGTAGAAACTTTATTCTTTCATGTATTATTTAAGAAACAATTTAGAGTTAATGTAACTTGTATATATATATTAGGCAGTTTGCTATACAAGCTCGAAGCAGGTGGCGTTCTGAGCTCTAGCGCTGTCTTCTTCTTCTTCTTAATATTTTATTGGCCTCTTGATTAGATGAGTACAATCTTAGGCCATCATCAGGTTTCATTATTTTGATATTTTTAGTTTGCCCAGTGGGACTTTTTATAATTTTTGTATTTTGCCCATTGGGACTTTTTTGTATATATTTTTGTGTTTTTCGGGTTTATTCCCTCGGAAAAACTTCGAAAATTATTTTTTCTAATTTTTCCTCGGGAATCAAACCCCGGTCCACTGGGACGCAAGGTCAGTTAATTTTTACAACTGCACTTTTTGATCCCTTAGCGTTGGAGCTCGTAAGTGTGTTCTGTGTACAAAGCACATGAAACAGAGGTGCTCGTTTGAAAAACAGCCGAGAGCGGGACTCGATCCCGGTTCCCCAAGAATACGAATCCAACGCTCCTACCGACTGTGCCACAGACCGGCTCCTCTAGCGCTGTCATGGCGGTCACACTACGACAATCTTGCGAATATGGCGGCTGAAAGTCTTGGAATGATGGAAAAACAAGTTTTTCTTCACTCTAATAGCGAATCTGATACGAAAATTGTTATTTCTTGCCACTAATATGAAGTTAGCGACATATTTTCTTACTACTACCGTTCAAAGCGAGAAGTTAAAATTATATTTCAAGGTCATTTTGAAGGTCAAAAGTTATTTTCTGGATTTTCGAACTAGTATTCCACAAAACTAGTAGAAAACTTGATTAAGATCATAATTAGACTTGACCTTGGATCATTTTTCAAGGTCATGATTTCTGACTCTGCATAATTAATGTTTTGTTGAACGTAATTTCCTATGAGACATTTGTTCCTTTGTGCATATCGTGGGACCAACGATCTAAAAATTTCATGTATAAAATCCTTAGAGAAGATAAAGTTCCACAATAGAACTATCAAGTAGTTTTAGCATAACCCATTCTAAACCACGTGGAGGTACTACTTCTCTCAGAACATAAAAAAAAATTTAAAAAAAAAGAGGATAAAAAATAGAAAAACTTGAATATTATAGAAAAAATTCAGTATATTTTCCCATTGAAAATTAAAGTAGAACATATACAGACTTAGCAGTATTCGAGTACCTTTTCATGATAACTTTTCCGTCACTTGATAATTGAAAAGAATGATGTTTAAGAATCTGTGGGACAGGTAATGCATCTTGAAACCTACGATTGAGTTTCCTTTTGAATTTATCATGTTCAGTCTGCGTAAAATAAAAAATCCTTATATTTTCAAAATGATTTTTAGCCCACTTCACAAGAGATGTGTGCGTCAGAATAGCATCTTTCGGTTTCGCCTTCAAGCTAGCTCTATAAGCTTCTCTTTTAAATATTGCACCAAGACCATCATAACAACTTTTACCATGAGCAGTGGCGCAAAAATGCCACTCTGCCTCAATACCAAAATCCTTCTCATGATGAATAAGATTTGCTATCTGAAAGCGGTTCTTGAAATGCTGTTTTGCTTTATCTGTTACGTAAATAATCTTTTTAAGTATTTTTACTTTTGTCTTGATTTCTGGAATCAATAAATTCTGAATAGTATAGACAGAAGAAGTGTCATGCTTCAAACTATTCGACAAGAATACACAACTTTCATGCTTCAGCTCTGAATCTTCTTTATAATAGTAAATAGCTGGAAAAACAGTGCACTGGTCATTATTAAAATGGAAGGCTTGAGATGCATCTTGAACTGCAAAAGAGTAATTCTCAGAATAGTCGAACATTACAAGAACTTCTCCATTGCCTAGATTACTTTTTGTTTGAGCAATGAAATTACCTAGTTGTTTGGCAATATATGAGTGGGGTTTGAGTATCGCCAATTTGGCATATAATTCATCAACAAATTCTTCAACTGGTAGAGTTAAATTTTGCAAAGTTGATCTATCCGTTCCTGACCACGCACAGTATTCAATTTGTGAGATATTTGCTTCATCCAATATTTCAAGTAAACGAGACCTAAGATTTTCAGAACCAGGGCACTTCGAACATTCATCCAAGTGACAGTCAGGTGTAGGATTCTTACACATAATTTGCTGTAAACAATCTTTATAACTACAAATGGGTTCTTCTTGATTATTCGTGAGCTTCTGAATATCGATTGCATCCAACATCAATTTACAATTTTGATGAATGGTGCAAACGCAGAGCTATGCGTTCCTCTAGCACCAGCAAGAACACAATGTTTTGGTCGTAATTTCGCGAAAGTACTGAATCCTACTTGCACTGTTGGTTCTGCTATCTTGAATAATTCGTAAAGTTCTCGTAAATCGAAATATAGAAGACGTTTCTGCACCTGAGTCCGCTTTCCATCAATAATAACAGAGACAGTATCTTTTCGACCCGGCATCATCCGACTGTGCACATCGTTATTATAACATTCAACAATGAGTTCTATTACTGTCTTTGACAAAGTTTTACCATGTTTAGCCGTTGTTGTAGCTAAAATACCTCCATCGGCTTTGAGTTTTTTCGACTTTCTTACTAAATGTCTTGATGTATTGAATTCACGGGAAATTCGACTAATATTCCAAGTTGATGGGGCGATTGTAAGTATACTTAGTTTCAAAGGGTCAGAAACTGCTAAACTAGAAAACTTTTCTTTTAATTCTGAAAACATGTCTTCCAATTCGATTTCTCTAGCTGATCGTGTAGCTTCTTGAACAGATTTATCAATACCAGTATTTTCTGATGTCGTCTCTATATCCATGTTTTCATATTCGTTGTTGCCTTCGTTATCTCTTGTACCAATAGATGAAATGGGAGATCCACATAACTTTCTACACTTACTACAAATTTTTGAATTATCTGGCAAATCTGGAAATCTTCGTTTTAAGTTGTTCGACAACAAGCGTAGATCATTACCTATGTGACCCTTACCATTGAGAGGGTTGATACAGCGATCGGACTGTGCTACAGTAGACATATTCAATCCATCTAAGTAAGTGATAATACTCGAATATAATAACGTAGGACTGTTAGAACAGGTGTTGTGAAAAATGTCTTCGAATTAATTTGAATCCTCTCGAAAAATGTGTTCGTATGATTCTCAGAGAATGAATATAAGTAAATAACTACGAATAGTCCAATGAAAAAAGCTGTGGAATAACAGACTCACACGATATAACTCAAATTCACTCTATCACTGAAAAAAGTTTGGAGGAGAAGAGGAACGAAAAATAAGACTTCAAACGTACTAAATTTTTAGAGCAGTAGTAGTACTAAATTTTGATCCGTAGCAGCCGTAAATCGATGGGAACTATATGTACGAAACGTTTAGGAAAGATAATGCACGAAATATAGAACCACAGATACACCAAACAGTTAGAGTAGCAGCCGCACTAAACTTTTAGAGAAGCATCGGTACTTAAAGAGCTTCGAAAGAGGAATAAAAAATGTTAGAGAGATTCCAGAAATGTTCCATTGTAAAGTTTAATTACAGGGTTATCAAAAAGTATGGGACCCCCGTATTTTCCCAGAAACGATATTTTTTCAAAAAACTAAGGTCATACCGTAAGTAATTTTCAACGAGGAATTGTCTGATGACCTCGAATATGACCTTGTCGTTGACCTTCAAGGTCAATTCAAAATTGCAAAATTCAAATTTTGCAATTTTAGATCGCATTGTATACGTGTATAGTCACACGGTCTTACACCAACTATAGCATTCACGGCGTCACGTCAGTTTTTTTCTCTCAGTGCGTATACTACACGATTTTTGTGCAGGAGGAGCACCAAATCAAAAAAGCAGTAGCAGCACAAATGTGTTGTACCATTGCCACACTTTTTAGTGCTTCTTCTGCCCTAAACTTTTGTACAGGTGAAGAACGATGAAATAGATTAAATGCGGAACAATTTTAGTGCAACATTTGCTCTAAAATGGGAGAGTAAAGGACTTAATATTTAGTTATGAAACAATTCTTGCATTTGGTGCTGATACTCTAGGCTAACCTGTTTCTTCTTCACCAAACTTTTTTCAGTGATTCTGAAATGTTTCAAAGTGTGGATATAACCACAGTTTTTCTGTTACTGTTCCGAATTAGAACCGATTGATAGCATGAATGAAAGAAGTATAACTGCGAAAGAATCGGTTTATTAAAATTAAAACTCACCATGAAAATGACCTTGAAAAATGATCCAAGGTCAAGTCTAATTATGATCTTAATCAAGTTTTCTACTAGTTTTGTGGAATACTAGTTTGAAAATCCAGAAAATAACTTTTGACCTTCAAAATGACCTTGAAATATAATTTTAACTTCTCGCTTTGAACAGTAGTAGTAAGAAAATATGTCGCTAACTTCATATTAGTGGCAAGGAATAACAATTTTCGTATCAGATTCGCTATTAGAGTGAAGAAAAACTTGTTTTTCCATCATTCCAAGACTTTCAGCCGCCATATTGGATCCGCCATTTTGAATTTTCAAAATCGCCAGACGGCGTTCGAAAGTAGAAGTCAAGAGCTTTCATTTGAGCCCAGGTAGACCTAATTTGGATCAAAATTGTTCTGGGCAGAGGGGGTGTCGCGTTGACAGAGAATACCCCATATATATATATATAATGATAAAATTATTTATAGGATTACAAATAATGGTTATACAGTTATTAACAACGCAGTTATTATAACAGAGACATCGCACGCATAACAATTTAGTTGCTATTTTAAATTCTTATTTTCCTTATATATGAAACGAAAAGCACTCTTACCGCTTGCGAGAGTAAGAGAGTAAGCGCTAAGAGAAAAATAAAGAAAGTAAAACTCAACAACCGCCATCAAGCAGATGAATTATAAACTAATCCTAAAAATATTTTGAAATGATTCTGTTATGTTGCACGTTTTCTTTCAAAAAGTTCTTTCAAAGTCCTTTCAGCATGGATCCCTGTAATATTTCATGTTATGACTTTGTTTTTTTTTTCGTAATCTTTGTGAAGTCATTATTAATTTTTTTTTGTATTATTGTATAAACTGTTTTGGAAATGAGTTTGGTTTATTTTAAAGTTCTTTTCCAATTATTTCAATGAATTATTTTATAAAATATTCCTTGAAATTATTTAAGATTCATTCATGCTGTGGGATTAGATAAGTAAATCGTTCCGTATCCAAGTTCAAGATTTCAATTTTTAGTTTTGATATTATAATTTTAATTTTAAATGAATAATTTTATTTTTATTACCAAAAATTTTTATGAATTATTGCATAAAAGCTTTCCCAAAGAACCTTGGAATGATTTTGTAAAATGATAATCTCGAAAATATATTCAAATAATTCTATGATTAAAGTTGTAAGAAGATTTTCGTAATGTTTCTTGTTTCCTTACAAAAAGTCTTTTCCGTGAGAGTCCAGCAAAAGTTTTTATGAAATATTGCATAGAAGCTTTTCGAAAAAATCTTAAAATGATTTTGTGAAAGAATACTTTAGATAATCAACAAAATCTTTTTAAATCATTCTATGATTGGAATCGTAAGAAGATTTCTGTAATATTTCTTGTTTTCTTACAAAAAGTCCTTTTAAAGTGTTTCCAGATGGGTTGCTCCAGACTAATAAATTATATAGTGCTATTTTTGTTCGGCACATTGATTTCATATCTTCTGTCTTTGTGATACAGCATTGTACAATTTGCTAGAGCAACCCCCCCCCCCCTGCAAGAATCTATGTGATAACTTTGCATATTTTCAGTAATAATATGGATAATTTCCATGAATTTTTAAATTATTTCATACAATATCTCGCGAGAGTTTACCAAGAGATTTCATGAAATATTGCATGAAACCATTCCGAAAAAACCTTGGAATCAATTGTAAAAGAATACTTTAGATAATACTCAAAATCTTTCTAAATAATTCTATGATTGGAATCGGCAAAAGGTTTCAGAGTTGTTTCTTGTTCCCTTTCAAGTATTCTTTTTAAAGTCCTTAATTATTTTCTATTTGGAATCGTTGGAAAATTTTTGAGTTGTTTTTTGTTTTCTTTTAAGAAGTCCTTCCAAAATACTTTCTGTAAAGATTTATCTAATAACTTTTATTCTCATTATAAGTTATTTCATGAAATACTTCAAAAAGATTTCAAAATTGATTTACGTAAGATTTCGTGCGACTTTACTAAAATATTGCATGAGTAATTACATGAAAGCTTCCTGAAAGCATCTTGAAATGGTTCGGTGAAAGAATACCTTAGATCATCCCGAAAATGTTTCCAAATAATTTTATGTCTGGAATCGATGGAATATTTCTGAGTCGTTTTTCCTTTTTTTATTAAATGTCCTTTCAAAGTTCTTTCAGTAAGGATTCATGTAATAACTTTTATTCTTATGATAAGTTATTTTATAAACTATTTTCAAAAGATTTCAAAATTGATTTACGTAAGATATCGTGCGACTTTACTAAAGCTTTGCATGAGTTATTACATGAAAGCTTTCTGAAAGCATCCTGAAATAGTTCGGTGAAAGAATACCTTAGATCATCCCGAAAATGTTTCCAAACAATTTTATGTTTTGAATCGTTGGAAGATTTCTGAGTTAATTTTTGTTTTCTTTGAGAAAGTCCTTTCAAAGTCTTATCAGAAAACAAATTATAGTGTAGAAACTATAGGGTATTATTTTTTAATGAAGAAAAATAAACCTAGGTTTTTTATTTCAAATAGAGCTCCTAGACAAAGGTATAGATATTTTTTAGGAAATAAAATTAAAAGAAACGTTTATAAGATCTTGAATAACCAAAAAACTAAGACTCGAACTAGAAGAGCTAAAATGAAGCACAAGTTAATTGTATTGATTCATGCTTTATTGGAACAGAAAAGCTTTAGTGGTTCAAAAGCTATGTCTAGTTGAAAATCATTAGATATTTGTTTATTTTTTTTAGTATATCACCCCACACAGTAAGGAAGATTTTATGGAAACATTTCGAAATATTCCTCTGGAATATTTCATGCAAGATCTAAAAAATCTTTATGGAATTTTTCGAAATATTTTATTAAATTCTTTCATTAAAAGCCTGCGAGAGTATTCCAGGAGAATATTCAAAGGAATGTTCGAAATCTTATTCGAAATATTCCAAGAAATATTAATGAAAGATTCATGGAACATTTTATGAAATATTACATGTAATGTTTGTGCCATATTCTACAAAAATTTTTCATAAAAGATTTAAGAAAGATTCAATAAATATTTCTTTGGAACATTTCAAAAAACTTTTCAAAAAATCGTTAGGCAGAATATTACTTGAATCTTCTGGAAATTTTTCACGAAATATTATACCGAAAGATCAAAACAATCTCCCAGCGGAATATTTTATGAAAGATTTTGGAAAGATTCCATGAATATTTTGTAGAAGGTTTTGAAAAACTTTAAAATTATTCAGCGAAATACACTCCTTGCAAAAATTAAGGAAGCAAAAAAAAATTCTAAAATTTTAGCGTTTTTAACGGGTTATATTTCCGTAAATATTGTTGTACTAATAAGGAGAATGTTTCACCTTCGGGTCACCGTTTTTGCTCAAATTTAAGGAATGTTTTCTGGATGCAAAAATATGAAGATAGCCAAAATTTTAGAGGCCAACGCTCAATACTTCCCTAGTTATAGGCCATGGAAGAAAATCACGAGAAAAGTTTCTAGATTTTCAAACGCTTATAGTTCCTCAGCATCAGTAGCTAGAAGCTTTAACTTTATTTTAATTGAAAGCTAAGCTAAAATCCTTTCAAAATAGTAGTTATAGCATATCGATATATTTTTTTTTCCCAAAGTTATAACATAATAAAGATTGAACTCAATTTTAGCTTTTATTATTAATTAATGTTTAAACAAAAAATTCATGTCCAACCTTTATTACGCTCTAACTTTAGGAAAAAATAATATTTTGCGATGCTATAGGTGCTATTTGAAAAGGATTTGAGCTTAGCTTTCATTTAAAAAGAGGTATAAGCTTCTAGCTAACAATGATGAGATACTATAAGCGTTTAAAAATCTAGTAACTTTTTTAGTGATTTTCTTTAATGGCCTGTAACTAGCGAAATATTAAGCGTTGGCCTCTAAAATTTCGGCTTTCTTTATGTTTCTGCATCTAGAAAACATTCTCAAAATTTGAGCAAAATTGGTGACCCGAAGGTGAAACACTCTCCTTGTAAGAATTTAAAAAAAGCATTTCAAAGCTAAAAGTTTTTAGTTTCTAGATCTTTTATCAGACAAATTTTATAAGTTATTGTTCTTACATAATTCTTAGAAACAGCGTCAAAAAAAATTTTTGCAAATTTTTGACATAATTTTTTTTTGATTCACGGGCTTGGAAAAATTTTTTTCAGCTAAATCACTGCATGGACCGGAAAGTCTGTTTATTCAGCTTTGATTTCCACTCTGGCAACTTCCTCTACTACGATTCCGGACTTTGAATGAAAAAAGATCCTTTTGTGTTTAACCACTGATTTCTCGGCAACCAATCATCGCACCGGAAATCGAGTGATGGTTTTAGAATCTGGAATGAATTCCCTAAAAGATTCCTTGGGTATCATAACGAAAAAAAATTTTTCTCTCTCCTTAAAAGTCACTTGTAAAAAGTAAAAAAAAAGACTTTTATTTTCTTTTGGTTAATTGACCGCAAGTGTGCTAATTTTAATTACACCATTGATGTATGGTGAAATTTTTATAGTCTCATTTACCCTTGAAAACTCTTTACGTTTTCAGATTGATCCATGGTACGATTTTTCCAGACGAACTGATCAAATTTCTGTAAAAATTTAGGGAACAAAATTTTTCAATAGAAAATATTTAATTGTTTCAAAAATGAAACAATCGATTTTTTTCGATTTTTCTCACAACTTTATGTGTGCTGTTGGTCAGCTGTTAATCAGATTGAAAAAATTTATTTTTTTCTACAAAATTATTTTCTTTTAACTTGACTAATATCAGACACAAAGTTGTGAGGAAAATCGAAAAAAATCGATTGTTTTGTTTTTGGAACAATTAAACATTCTATATTGAAAATATCTTGTTCCCTTAATTTTTTCAGAAATTTGATTAATCGGTATGAAAAAATCGTACCATAGACCAATGTGAAAACTTACAGTTTTCAAAGGTACATGTGATGTTTTTTTTTTACTTTTTTCAAATGACTTTTAAGGAAAGAGAAAAAATTTTTTTCTTTATGATTTCTAAGGAGTCTTTTTCAGGATTCATTCCAGTTTCTGAAACCATCTTTCAATTTCTTGTACGATGATTAGTTGCCGAGAAATCAATGGTTGAACACAAAAAGATCTTTTTCTATTCAAAGTCCAATATCTCTGCGAAAAATTGACTTAGAGAAAATTGCCAGGATAGAAATTAGGGCTGAATAAACAAACTTTCCGTTCCCTGCAGTGGTTCAGCTAGAAGAAATTTTTTCAAGCCTGTGAATCAAAGAAAACAATGTCAAAAATTTGCAAAAAATTTTTTTTGTGCAATTTCTAAGAATTGCATGAGAACAATAACATAAATTTTTTTTTATAAAAGATTCAAAAACTAGAAACTTAAAGATTTAGAATGCCTTTTCTTAATATTCAATATGACAGTTTTTCACGAAAATACAACCCGATAAAAATCTGCAAGAAATTTTAGAATTTTTTTTTTAGTAGTAGAAGTAGCTTCTTCTTCTAAAAAAAGTGCTTATGGAAAATTCCATATAAAGTTATCTTACAAAATTGTGATTGTTTACTATTTGAAAAGCAGGAGTGTTTCAAATAAGAATTTAATTCTATTGAAGCAGTTGATTGTAAAAATGAAATAAGATCAAAATTATTTTTCATAGATTAAAATTCTGCACTATCTGAGCATTCGTAAAGAAAAGAATTTTTAGGCAGTTTGTTTATACACAGTAGTCTAGTCGCCAGAGGGGTCACCGTGGCCTTTTTAATTTAGATGGAAACACTAAGATTTTTTTTATGTATTTTGACTCGCTGAACACGAATATCGATAGTGTTTTACGATCTGACAGTCGAGTAATTTGTTATAAACTATTCAAATGTTTAAAGCGTTGTATCTTTTGAACTAAAAGTGATGGAAAAATGTGATAAGGTAAGTTTTGTTCCTTAATCCATAACAAACAAATTGATTTTTTATTTATCTCGATAAAGTTATTAGAACCGGAGATATTGTTAATTAAGTGCAAAAAGACGGCGCAACGTCGAGGCGCCCAGACAAATTCAACTATAACTTAGCTTCTGATAAATAGTTTTCATCGACTGAGATCTTATTTTAAAGGTAAAAGTGTATCCTACATTTATATGTAATAAAAAAAACCATTTTTATCGATATAGAAACAAGCGGGAACCGAAAAATGTCGATATTTTTGCTGTTATATATCGAAATATTATTTTTTCCCAAAGTTAAAGCGTAATAAAGATTGAACCCAATTTTAGCTTTTATTATTAATTAACGTTTTAAACAAAAAATTCAGGTCCAATCTTTATTACGCTGTAACTTTGGGAAAAAATAATATTTTGAGATGCTATAAGGCTGTATTCACAGTAGCATGGAAGTTCGGCAATTCAAAATTCCACCTGTGATAAATTAATAACGGTAAAATTTGCTCCAGTATGCTGAATCGTGGTTCATGATTATTCTTGAATCAACCATACGATACAAAATAACAATTTGATATTTTTTTATTTGTCAAGTATTTTATATACAATAGGAGTAAATATGTATAACAAGCCATATAGAGATACCGAGTAAACATTTCATTATCACACATTAGCTTTTTTTGTGACCGTTTCATTAATTATAAAAATACTTAATATCAACCGAAGATCGTTCTAGCAAATGTAATATGCATGCGAAAAGAGCTTGCATAAATTATTCACACTTGTACAAAATCCCGTGGTTTTAAATCCGATTGCTACAACTAAGCGTTTAAAAGATGTATCCTCGATATACTTATATTTTATACAAGTTCTCAGAAATAGCCCTAGCGTCAATCGCATTAGACGTGCATGTATGATACGATATAACCTATCTATTTACACGTGTTTTCTTGACTCGGTATAATATTATATACGTAGTATGATACGACATAACCAAGCTATTTACACGTGCATTCATGATTCGGTATACGATTATATATAACCTGGTATACGCGAATCAATAGCTAGGTATAAGCTTACAGTAGTATCCTCGGTATGCATATACATATAAATAACCAAGCTATTAATACGCGTACTCACACCTCGGCATAGTAATCTCAGTACGCATACACGCGCAAATAACCAAGCTATTTACATGCGCATACTCACCGCGGTATGAACAGCTCGGTACACTAGCATATTAACCACGCTAAATACACACCGCGGTATAAACAGCTTGATATACTAGCATATCAACCACGCTAAATACACACCGCGGTATAAACAGCTCGGTATACTAGTATATTAACCGCGCTAAATATACACCGCCGTATAAACGGCTCGTTATACTAGTATATTAACCGCGCTAAATATACACCGCGTTATAAACAGCTCGGTATACTAGCATATTAACCATGCTGAATATATACCACGGTATAAATAGCTCGGTATACTAGCATATTAACCGCGCTGAATATACACTGCGGTATAAACAGCTCGGTACAATAGTATGCCGCGCTATTTACCCGCGTATACATGCCTCGCTATACGAGCATACGTGTATAAAAATAGCTCGGTATACTAGCATATTAACCACGCTAAATATACACCACGGTATAAACAGCTCGGTACAATAGTATGCCGTGCAATTTACCCGCGTATACATGCCTCGCTATACGAGCATAGACAACGAGGCATACGTGTATAAATATAGTTCGGTATACTAGCATATTAACCGCGCTAAATATACACCTCGGTATAAACAGCTCGGTACAATAATATGCCGCGCTATTTACCCGCGTATACATGCCTCGCTATACGAGCATAGACAACGAGGTATACGTGTATAAAAACAGCTCGGTACAATAGTATGCCGCGCTATTTAGCCGCGTTTACATGCCTCGCTATACGAGCATAGACAACGAGGTATACGTGTATAAAAATAGCTCGGTATACACGTATATACACCTAGGTTAACACATATGAACGCACGTATATTACGTGTGTCACGTTGATAATTTTATACTCGTCTCAAAGTTCGTCTGCATGTGTTCCTAGATGCATCATGTATGTTCTCATATGAATGCGTGCAATCAAACCTTAATATTTATTTAAATTAAGAAAAGGAGTTAAGAAACGTTTTATTTTTTTTTCCTCTGTGATAATTTATTTAGTTCCTTCGTGATAGTTTATTGTAAGAAATTGATCAGTTTTCATTTGTTTCTTAGAGGTTATGATATTGATATACACAAGTTAAATTATTTTGTATATATACTGTAGAAAGCATTATATTTCTGATTTTTTTTTCAAATAATTGACCAAATGGTGATATTAGATGATACTACACTGAGAAAAAAATTTATTTGGATTAAGTAAGGCTTAATTGAATCAATGAAATCCCTTAGGTGCGGGCGACACATAAAATATTTTGTTACATTAATACAAATATTTTAATTGAGTCAAATAAATATTTCATTTTTAAAATAAATATTTGATTCTACTAAACATCACAAATATTAGTTGAATAAAATTAATTTATTGTTTTAAAAAATTTTTATTTATTCAAATGCATATTTGTTTTTCTAATTGCTTATTTCATTACATCAATATGCATATAGTAACTGCATCAAATAATATTTTGTATTTTCAAATAAATATTTGACTTACTAAATGTCGCGAAGATTGATTCAATAAAATTAATTTACTGTTTTAACAAAATAAATTATCAATTAAAATATCCATTTGTTTTTCCAATTAATTATTTCATCATTTTAATGCTATATTAAAAGTAAATTAGTTCAATATTTTATATTTTCAAATAAAAGTATAATTTATTGAAAATTGCAAAAATTTTATCAATTATTTGACAAAAAAATCAGAAATATAATGCTTTATACAGTATATTTACAACATAATTTAACTAGTGTATATCAATATCATAACCTCTAAGAAACAAATGAAAACTAATCAATTTCTTACAATAAACTATCACAGAGGAACTAAATAAATTATCACAGAAAAAAAAATAAAACGTATCTTAACTCCTTTTCTTAATTTAAATAAATATTAAAGTTTGATTGCACGCATTGATATGAGAACATACATGATGCATCTAGGAACACATGCAGACGAACTTTGAGACGAGTATAAAATTATCAACGTGACACACGTAATATACGTGCGTTCATGTGTTAACCTAGGTGTATATACGTGTATACCGAGCTATTTTTATACACGTATACCTCGTTGTCTATGCTCGTATAGCGAGGCATGTAAACGCGGCTAAATAGCGCGGCATACTATTGTACCAAGCTGTTTTTATACACGTATACCTCGTTGTCTATGCTCGTATAGCGAGGCATGTATACGCGGGTAAATTGCACGGCATACTATTGTACCGAGCTGTTTATACCGTGGTGTATATTTAGCGTGGTTAATATGCTAGTATACCGAGCTATTTTTATACACGTATGCTCGTATAGCGAAGCATGTATACGCGGGTAAATAGCACGGCATACTATTGTACCGAGCTGTTTATACCGCGGTGTATATTCAGCGCGGTTAATATGCTAGTATACCGAGCTATTTATACCGTGGTATATATTCAGCATGGTTAATATGCTAGTATACCAAGCTGTTTATAACGCGGTGTATATTTAGCGCGGTTAATATACTAGTATAACGAGCTGTTTATACGGCGGTGTATATTTAGCGCGGTTAATATACTAGTATACCGAGCTGTTTATACCGCGGTGTGTATTTAGCGTGGTTGATATGCTAGTATATCAAGCTGTTTATACCGCGGTGTGTATTTAGCGTGGTTAATATGCTAGTGTACCGAGCTGTTCATACTGCGGTGAGTATGCGCATGTAAACAGCTTGGTTATTTGCGCGTGTATGCGTACTGAGATTACTATGCCGAGGTGTGAGTGCGCGTATTAATAGCTTGGTTATTTATACGTATATGCATACCGAGGATACTACTGTAAGCTTATACCTAGCTATTGATTCGCGTATACCAGGTTATATATAATCGTATACCGAATCATGAATGCACGTGTAAATAGCTTGGTTATGTCGTATCATACTACGTATATAATATTATACCGAGTCAAGAAAACACGTGTAAATAGATAGGTTATATCGTATCATACATGCACGTCTAATGCGATTGACGCTAGGGCTATTTCTGAGAACTTGTATAAAATATAAGTATATCGAGGATACATCTTTTAAACGCTTAGTTGTAGCAATCGGATTTAAAACCACGGGATTTTTCATGAGTGTGAATAATTTATGCAAGCTCTTTTCGCATGCATATTACGTTTGCTAGAACGATCTTCGGTTGATATTAAGTATTTTTATAATTAATGAAACGGTCACAAAAAAAGCTACTGTGTGATAATGAAATGTTTACTCGGTATCTCTATATGGCTTGTTATACGTATTTACTCCTATTGTATATAAAATACTTGACAAATAAAAAAATATCAAATTGTTATTTTGTATCGTATGGTTGATTCAAGAATAATCATGAACCACGATTCAGCATACTGGAGCAAATTTTACCGTTATTAATTTATCACAGGTGGAATTTTGAATTGCCGAACTTCCATGCTACTGTGAATACAGCCTAAGTCAAAGAATTTGAGTTCAGCTTTCATTTAAAAAAAGGTATAAGCTTCTAGCTAACAATGATGAGATACTTTATAGTCTAGGCGCCCAGAGGGTTTTGTATAAAGTTAGAGGTCCCATCAAGCAAGTAGGGGATTTATATGTATTTTGAGCTGCTAAATCCGAATTTGCATTTTGCATTTCGCGCAAATAATCAAGTAATTTGTTATAAACAAATTAATTGTTTAAATGGCTATAGTTTATGAACTACAATAGATGCAGTAATTTTCTCTACGAAAACTTGTTCTTCGATAAAAAAAAATCGTTTTTGTTGCGTGTCGATTCGATAATTAGAACCAGAGATATGACAAATATATTGCAAAAAAACATAGAGACGTAGCGCAAGCGCGGAACGCCCTGGTAAAAAACCTTATAACTTGACTACTAATTAATATTTTTTGAAGTTCAACATGTGTTTGGAAAATGTCAGAGTCTCAGCTTCAATGATGAATTGTTATATATTACTTTCAAATTTTGATGAATAAGCTAGAATGATTGGAAGCAGAAAAAATTTTCAATTTTTCAGATTTTGTTCGCTTATAACGAAATAATATAGGTTACCGAACAAAATATTTTTATATCTTTGATATAGAATGATAGAAAATTTCATCTAGTTAAAGAATTTGTCCGGTTTTTTAAATTTAAGTAAGAAGAAAGTAGATATCGCAAATTTAAGCTGTAGCGCCAACTCCTTGCAATACGACACATGCGTGCAATATGGCGATCGCTTTCTTTATTAAAAATTCTTTTATTATAAGGTAAGTAATCTCATTCTTTTGTAATAAAATTAATTTTAACTCTGTATTAGGAAATTGAATAAAAATTTAATAAAAAAGGGTTCAGCTAAAAATAGATGACTCTAATAAATCGGAAAGTTAAAACAAAGATTCACATAATTTATTTGTAATTTATATTCTAATTGTTTTTCATAAAATTGGATGAATCAATATTCCGCACCAAAATTTTAAACGCCAATAAAAGAATTTTTAATAAAGAAAGCGATCGCCATATTGCACGCAATTGTCGTATTTCAAGGAGTTGGCACTACAGCTTAAATTTGCGATATCTCAGGTTCTACTTACTTAAATTTAAAAAACCGGACAAATTATTCAACTAGATGATATTTCCTATCATCATATATCAAAAATATAGAAATATTTCGTTCGCTAACCTATATTATTTCGTTATGAGCATACAAAATTCTGAAAAATTGAAAATTTTTTCTGCTTCAAATCATTCTAGCTTATTCATCAACATTTGAAAGTGATATATAACGATTCATCATTAAAGTTGAGACTCTGACATTTTCAAAACACATGTTGAACTTCAAAAAATATTAATTAGTAGTCGAGTTATAAGGTTTTTTACCAGGGTGTTCCGCGTTTGCGCTACGTCTCTATGTTTTTTTGCAATATATTTGCCATATCTCTGGTTCTAATTATCGAATCGACATGCAACAAAAACGATTTTTTTTGTTTTTTTATTGAAGAACAAGTTTTCGTGGAGAAAATTACTGCAACTATTGTAGTTTATAAACTATAGCCATTCAAACAATTAATTTGTTTATAACAAATTACTCGACCACTTGCGCGAAAAGCAAGTTGCTAATTAGGATTCAGCGGCTCAAAATACATATATATCACCTACTTGCTTGAAGGGACCTCCAACTTTATATGAAACCCTCTGGGCGCCTAGACTAATAAGCGTTTAAAAATCGAGTGACTTTTTTAGTGATTTTCTTCAATGGCCTGTAACTAGGGAAATATTGAGTGTTAGCCTCTAAAATTTTGGCTTCCTTCATGTTTCTGCATTCAGAAAACATTTCCAAAATTTGAGCAAAATTGGTGACCCTAAATATATATTTTATTTTTTAATTGATGCAATTTCAACCTCTTGAGAGAGATTATGCTGCTTTACAATTATTGTGTTAATATACTAACAATCGGTTACATTACTATCATATTGAATATATAGCTTATAACTTTGAAAATACGAATAGATCGCTTTACATATACCTTTAGTAGGATTAATTAATAAATTTGTACTCTAGTCAGGTAGAGAAATTTTTATTTTTTTAGAAGTTTGATGAATGTATGTCTTTCTGTGTTGTATTTGGAATCTTGAGTTGAATCTATTTTCACTAGTGTCGGCGCCAGGCTATTATAATGACCGGATCTGCAGTGATTTATTGTGGTTATTTCAAATTTTTATTGTAAAACCAGGGCTTGTTATTATCTGTATGAAAATGAGTGAAATAATTTATACCTTTTGTCTGCCCTTTTTCAGCAATAAGTTGGTAGTTATTTTTACTACTTTCAATCTTTATAATTTCTTTTAAATCTGTGTAAGGGATTTTTTAAGTACTGTTACATGGTTTGCTGACAGCACTTTTTGTGAGTCGGTCTACACACGCATTCTCTGCGATTCCCGTGTGTAATGGTATCCAGAAAAATTTAATTTTGCTGTTATTAGGAGATTTCTTTAAAAATTCAATTATTTTTTTTTATTTCGTATATATATATATATATATATATATATATATATATATATATATATATATATATATATATATATATATATATATATATATATATATATATATGGATTTGTTCTAATACTTATTTTGGGTTTTTTAGACTCATAGAGCACTTTGGGAGTTGCTAAAACGTTCTTAAAATTTTCAAAATTTGAAAATTTTTAAAAATTTAAAAAGTTTATGAAAAGTTCTGAAAAAATTCTAATACGTTCTTTGATCGATTTTTAGAACTTTTTCTTCAGTATAATTTTTTTCTAAAGTCCATCGTTTTAGAGTAAATAATTCCGAAAATTTTCGAAGATCAATATGCAATTTTCCTGTTTGTTTGCAAATAATTTGTAATAAAATTAACTTTTGAATAATGGTTTATTGTACTCATTGATATACGAACATTCTTTAGTCGTCAATCATTTTTGCCTTTGCCCAGCTCTTACTACGTGAAGGTAAATGTACGTAAAGAACCTTTTTTACTTTTTTTTTTTTTAAATTTGTTGATATGAAATAGACTCTACCTTTTTTTATGAACTGCAATAAAATAAGTATCACAAAAATAATCATCGCAATTCTTACACATTTTGTTCGTTCTCGTTGAGCATTTTTGGAAATTCTTGCAATATTTTTTTTCTCGTTTCTTATTTTTTCATGAGACTTATTCTTTTCTTTTCTGCTTTTGGTGAAATAAAATTCAGCAGTGGCTAAAACCATTTCTTTTAATCCAATTTTTTTTTTCACTATTCGATAAATTGTAAATTACAAGTGCATGGGTTATCGATGATTGGATGAGACAAAGAAAAATTGTCCAAGTTCATCTTTTGGCACTTATGCATGCATGGCATCAAATTACTACAATGTCCATTATGTAGATTGGCATCGCCCGTATACTTATTATAAAGTGTAAATGCTCTGAGAAAAGCTAAATCATTTTTACTTGTCAATTCTTTGATTATCTTTTTGTAGTTGATAGTGGTTCAACGGTTGCTGCGGCTGAAAGTAGAGAAACAGACTTTGAATCTATCACAGTGATGAAATTCAAACCACTTTTTTCTTATGTTTGGCAGAGATTGTACCTCTTACTGCTTTTTTGTCCAATTCATTATCAATATTTACTCTGTTTCTTTTTACAGTGCTCGTAGCTTTCTAGCCAATCGATCGCAAATGAATCAATAAGTAAGGGTTACAAAAAAATGATCAAAATGTAAATGATATTGAACAATTTTCCTTGGACAAACAGAAATAAGTAAGTTTGAACCATCATCAAAACCACATGACTTCTTAAGGCACATTTAGATAATTTTACCCTACTAAAAATCTCAGGTGAGAAATCACCTGATTTCTCAAGCGATTAATCATGCCAAAATCTCATATGACGATTTTTTTGGTTTTTACACGTTTCAAAGCATACTTAGTCAATTGCGAACTATTTTTGAAAATTCTTGAAAAATTTGAACTTAGAAAATTTTTTTTAAATTTGGTCTTAGAAAAAATTTTGACTTATTTTACAAAAAATTTTCTAAGTTCAATTTTTGAAAAATTTTCAAAAATAGTTCGCAATTGACTAAGTATGCTTTGAAACGTGTAAAAATAAAAAAAATCGTTACATGAGATTTTGGCATGATTAATCACCTGAGAAATCAGGTGATTTCTCACCTGAGGTTTTTTAGTAGGGTACTTCTTTATCAGCTGAATAAATATTCGAACCTTTGCCGTAATAAATATCACGGCAACACAGATACTCTTCGCAATTACAAAATTCCCACATTTTTATTCCAAAACTCTCAGGCTTGTCTTTCATGAACTGGAGCAAGATGGTTCTTCCATGAAATTTCACCATTATTTCATCGACAGATAAAGCAGAAAAGAACCTAAATTGCAAGGTATTTTTATTAAAAATCTACAGAACTCTCCGTACTCTCCAAGCTCTATCATCAAGACTTTTATCTTTAGGTTTAGAAAGTTTTACTTTAGATTTCATCTTGAGATATTTGTCGTGACTCATTGCTTTAGCTATTGCAGGGCATTCTAATAATAAATTGGAAGACCAATAGTCTTTCTGGGATTTCCTTTGATTAATGATTGATGTAATGATTATTCCCAGAAAAATATCAAAATCATCCATCATGAAGTTATAACTATTCATTTGAATACATTCAATAATATAATTCTTTAACTCAGTAGAAAAAAAAGTTCAAACAACTCCGTGCATGAGGAATCACAAATAAACTTTTTCATTTTTTCAAACAACAAATTTTTATTTTCAGGGTAATTATTGTATACTTTTTTCTTTATTCATCCATTTATAAACATAGTCTGGCTCTAATTTTGATTTATTCTCTTCATAATTATTTAAAACCTGTGAATAACTAACCGATGGAATGTCATTTTGTGAGTACTGACAATCACCTGATTTAGAATCAAAATCAGAATAGTCGGAGTCATCATCCTGAGGAATATCTAATACATGAGAATTTCCATTTTCTTGCTCTTCAATTTCTATATTTTGTACACGGATAGATTTTTTACGACGCTTTGCCAACGAACCTGACATTTTAAATCCAATATATCGAACTACTTTTACAAAAATACGTAAATTACATGAAGAAATATTATAATTTGAAAGAATGATTTATGTAATGACAAAAAAATAATTTTATTATTTCATCATCAAGTAAATTAAACAGTGAATCTATTACTCAAAAGTAGTATATAGATGCCCTTGGATCCTTGAAATTTTTCGGAATTATTTACTCAAAAACGATAGACTTTAAAAAAAAATTTTACCGAAGAAAAAGTTCTTAGAATTGATCAAAGAACATACTGGAATTTTCTCAAAATTTTTTAGAAACTTTTTAAATTTTTCAAAACTTTAAAAACGCTTTAGATATTTTCGAAAAAATTACAGCGTGTTCTTTAATTAGTTCTAAGAACTTTTTTTTCAGTAAAATTTTTTTCTCAAGTCCATCTTTTTCGAGTAAATAATACCAGAAGCTTTTGATGTTTTTTCTGTGTTTCAGCCGCCATTTTGTGTATTTAAAAATTTTTTTCAAAACCAAAATCATGAGTTTTTGAAGTTTAAGTCTCGAGGACACGTTTTCTTTACTTCAAACATTAAATCTTGAACTTATTCCATTTGAGAAATCAAAAAGAAAAATTTTTTGTTTTTGAAAAACGTATATACAGTATTTTACAGTTAAATTTTTCGGGAAATTAAATGAAAAATTCTGAAAGTTCATCAAATTTTACGTCGAATACATTCATTAATATACTTTTTAAAACTCATTTTCACAAAAACTATAAGCGTTGAAAACTTTAGTGAAAATTTGTCCGTTCAGGACTTAATGGGTTAAGGAGACTCATCAAGCTAGGACCGTATCATGTTTTGGGTTCCTTGGTGGTATTTGTATTATTGCAAATTTTCATAGATGAATACACTTTATGTTTCTAAAATATAATTATTATTAGTTCAAGAACAAAAATCATTGCATAAATATATGCTAAGATCTGTTCCCGACCAAGTTCTTCTGAGAAATTTGATAATATTAATAGTTATAAGTGTTTTATTTTGAAATTTTTCTATTTGGTTTTTAAAGGTTAATCTGTAGTCGAAGGTGATGCCAAGAAATGTAACTGTTTTACTTGATTTAATTCTTTCATTTTCTACTGTAATTTTTTCCCTTGGGGTTTTATATTTTTTTTTATTGAAATGTATAAGTATGGTTTTTTGTGGTGAAAGATCTAGATGTAAGTGTCTCAGATTGATTAAATTTTTGCTTTTGTTAGTCGGGCTTTTCGGAATAAATAGAGCAATATTGTCCTCGAATTGAGACACTTTTACACTTTTAGGTATTTTGTCCAAAATATTATTAACTTAAATAATGTATAGAAGCGGACTTAAAACACCCCCTTAAGGTATTCCTTTATATGATAACCTAGGTTGATCTCCTGTAATGTCTGTGTAGATCAGTCTTTCGTGCGTTAAGATTTTGACAAATTTTAGTCGGTTAACTGGGCAACCAATTGTAGAAAGTTTGTTCAAAAGAATATTTATTACTACTTCGCAAGCACATCTTTTTTTTTAATAAACGATTCCTCTATATACAAAGTTAGATAAGTAAGATTGTCTACAGTACAGAAGACAATATGACAATGAAGACGATTGTCTACAGTACATATCAGAAGAATATTTTTAGTTTCCACTCAATATTGGAGCTTATTTTCAATCATCGTTTCCATCAGTTTACATAAACATAATCTTAGGGAAATTCGTCTTACTTTAATTTGAATTTTATGGGTAGAGTTTTTATACACTGGTAATTAATACCATCTAGTCCTGGTGATGCATGAAATTTTTTGCTATCTAAAGCTACATTAAATTCAACGAAATCAAAACTAGAATTGAGAAAATCATTTTGTTCGCTATTTGGTAGCCAGTCTGGATCCGAACCGACCCAAGGAGGACAAATTTTACTAAGAGCTGTGTTGGTTTGATCTTGTGTTTAATGATTTTGGGGAGTGTGGAAGAGACTTTATTTTTTCCACTTATTTTTTAAAATTTTACTAATGTGCCAAACGTATTTTGTATTTATGTTAAAATTTATTTTTTCTGCGAAGTTTTTAAAATAATTCATTTTTTTCTATTTAAGAGTTCTTTTAGTTTTAGCTACTTCTTCTTTATATGTAAAGTAGTCATTAAGGTCTGTTAAAAATTCATATTTTTTAAAGGAGCTTTTTTTAACCTTAAAACTCGGTTGCAATCGCTGTCCCACCAGAGGACTGCATTGCGGTGAACCTTATTATTAACAACTGGTTTTTAAGAGTGTTTGTAGAAATGGCATGTGTAAAAATATTGACAAAATGTGTGTATTTTCACTAGTGTTTGCTTTTTCATATTCTTTTGTTAAAAATGTATGATAGTTGTTTTCTAGAGTGTTATGAACTTCCACCCAATGAGTTCTGATTGACTCTAGTTTAAATGTTTTTTTCTTCTATATATATATATATATATATATATATATATATATATATATATATATTATTCAAGATTTATTTCAATTGTAATGGGGTAGTAATCTAAAGATCAAATTACTTTGTTTATTTTTCTGTATGTTCATTTTTTCAGCTATATTAGTAGTGGTCCAGTAGAATTAGCCGAAAAAGGCCGAAAATTTAATGTAATTAGTAACAGGTGCAGACCACCAAAAATGACTTTTTTGGATGATTAGAAATGAAACTCTTGAGAGACCTTAAAAATTTGAGCCGTCAGGAATTTGTAAACAATGATTTAAGGTGCAAAATTCCTAAAAATCACTGTTTTTTTGAGGTAGCTTGAAATTTTTTGCGATTTAGTATATGAAAATTATACTATTTGTAGGTATTTCAAAGACGATTAATTTGAGACGTCATTGATGAAAATAGGTTAATAAATTTTATAAATAATGATAAACAAAAATCGAAAATCGCGAAATTTTAAAATATTTCTCATTTGATAAAAAAAGGATGTACATGTTTGTAATTCAACAAAAATGTGTCTCTTATTATCCTTAAGTTACCATTAAAATTTCATCAAAAAGTATTAATTATTTTACGAGATATTCTATTTGTTTATTAAAAAGAGGTCAAATGTACGTTAAAAAATTCACCCAAAAACGTTATGGTAGAGACTTTATGATAGTCATATAATATTTAGATATTAACGTAGATTTTATGAATTTGATGTGAAATCGTGTCCATTTCATTATTTTCAACCTAAATATGGCAAAAAAAAAGTAAATTTTTTTCTCAATGGTTTTTTTAATATTTTTGCAACCAATAAAATTATCAATATAGGGATTTAATATTCTTATTACTGGCAATTTTACGCAAATTTAAAAAAAAGAATGCTCTCAATTAGAAGCCGAGACAATTTTTTTTTTAAATTCGCCAATTGTTTATTTATAAAGATTAAGGACTGAAATTTTTATCACAGCTAGTATAATGCTTGAAGTATATGATTCCATTATATCAGAGATGAAATAAACATTTTGCAATGTTAAAAATTAATATTAAAGTAATCAAGATTGCTACTAGTTATACAGAGTAATTTTTCCTGCCTTGCAAGAAAATTAATCTGGCGAGTTACAATTCATGTCCCGATTAAAAATTCATTGTATCTCTGTTAATTACGGACCAATGTCGACGTTTCTTTTTTTAAATCGGGGAAGCGTGTGAAAATAATAACAACTATCCTATTGGTTTTCTTAACAATTTTAATCAAACAATTGTTATTGCAAAAAAAATGATTTTTTACATATTTTAACAATTTTCCATTTTAGCAAAAAAAATTTAAGAAAAAATTTGTTTGTCTTAACAATTAGACAATTTTTTATTTTTTTTTTATCATAAAATTAATATTTAGCCTGTTAAGTGAAAAATATTTAAAATATTGACTTTATCGTTTGTAACCATATAAGACAATAATTATATTTAATTAAAATAATACGTGCCTTCTTATATAATTAAGAATTATATTTTATTAAACTTACAAGGAGAGTGCATTACATTTGGGTCTTGGATTTCCTTCTAACTTTGGGATATTTGTTCTTATTTAAAATTATGAAAAAAGCCGCGTCCATTCGGTCCAACGCTCGATTTTTTCCCGAGTCATGAGCAGTTTTGTCTGTTTCGCTAAAGAACTCGCATCCGCTTTATAGTTTTTGAACTACTTATTCTATAAGGTTTTTACTTATTGCATATTAAAGTTAAGATTAAAACCTTTCGATTAAAAAAAACGTGTCCAAAAAGCTCCAGTTGTTCAAAAGTTATAAAGGGAATAAAAATAGCGCAAATATTTAGCTGAAAATATGCATAGAAAATAAATGCTGTATTTTAGTCTGAATTTCATTTTAATTTTTTTCCCTTCATAACTTTTGAGCAACTTGAGCTTTTTGAACACGTTTTTGTTAATCGAAAGGTTTTGATTTTAACTTTAATATGCAATAAGTAAAAACCTTATAGAATAAGTAGTTCAAAAACTATAAAGCGGATGCGAGTTCTTTAGCGAAACAGACAAAACTGCTCATAACTCGGGAAAAAATCGAGCGTTGGACCGAATGGACGCGGCTTTTTTCATAATTTTAAATAAGAACAAATATCCCAAAGTTAGAAGGAAATCCAAGACCCAAATGCAATGCACTCTCCTTGTAAGTTTAATAAAATATAATTCTTAATTATATAAGAAGGCACGTATTATTTTAATTGAATATAATTATTGTCTTATATGGTTACAAACGATAAAGTCAATATTTTAAATATTTTTCACTTAACAGGCTAAATATTAATTTTATGATAAAAACAAAATAAAAAATTGTCTAATTGTTAAGACAAACAAATTTTTTCTTAAATGTTTTTTGCTAAAATGGAAAATTGTTAAAATATGTAAAAAAATCATTTTTTTTGCAATAACAATTGTTTGATTAAAATTGTTAAGAAAACCAATAGGATAGTTGTTATTATTTTCACACGCTTCCCCGATTTAAAAAAAGAAACGTCGACATTGGTCCGTAATTAACGGAGATACAATGAATTTTTAATCGGGACATGAATTATAACTCGCCAGATTAATTTTCTTGCAAGGCAGGAAAAGTTACTCTGTATAACTAGTAGCAATCTTGATTACTTTAATATTAATTTTCTAACATTGCAAAATGTTTATTTCATCTCTGATATAATGGAATCATAAACTTCAAGCATTATACTAGCTGTGATAAAAATTTCAGTCCTTAATCTTTATAAATAAACAATTGGCGAATTTAAAAAAAAAATTGTCTCGGCTTCTAATTGAGAGCATTCTTTTTTTTAAATTTGCGTAAAATTGCCAGTAATAAGAATATTAAATCCCTATATTGATAATTTTATTGGTTGCAAAAATATTAAAAAAACCATTGAGAAAAAAATTTACTTTTTCTTTTGCCATATTTAGGTTGAAAATAATAAAATGGACACGATTTCACATCAAATTCATAAAATCTACGTTAATATCTAAATATTATATGACTATCATAAAGTCTCTACCATAACGTTTTTGGGTGAATTTTTTAACGTACATTTGACCTCTTTTTAATAAACAAATAGAATATCTCGTAAAATAATTAATACTTTTTGATGAAATTTTAATGGTAACTTAAGGATAATAAGAGACACATTTTTGTTGAATTACAAACATGTACATCCTTTTTTTATCAAATGAGAAATATTTTAAAATTTCGCGATTTTCGATTTTTGTTTATCATTATTTATAAAATTTATTAACCGATTTTCATTAATGACGTCTCAAATTAATCGTCTTTGAAATACCTACAAATAGTATAATTTTCATATACTAAATCGCAAAAAATTTCAAGCTACCTCAAAAAAACAGTGATTTTTAGGAATTTTGCACCTTAAATCATTGTTTACAAATTCCTGACGGCTCAAATTTTTAAGTTCTCTCAAGAGTTTCATTTCTAATCATCCAAAAAAGTCATTTTTGGTGGTCTGCACCTGTTACTAATTATATTATGCAGTTCGACTAATTCTACTGGACTATGGTGTAGAAAACAAGGTCAATGTTTGATTTGTCTGTGTAAGTTTGAATATCAATGTTTGTTTCAGAATTCAATATTATTATGTTGCGTTTGCTGTCGCTTTTGGAGAGTCTTTCTCCATTAATTGAATTTGATTCGCAATTCCAATCCTGATAGTGCGAAATTCCTCATGAAAACCGTAGGCTGAGAACAATCAATATTGTTAAAAATTTCGTCCCAAATTATTTGTGAGTATGTGTGGTTAGGAGACTTATAGCAATCGGAAAGATCAAGCGACAGTTTAACGCTAGTAATTTTTAAGCCTGTTCGTTCAATGGAATTTTCCGAACATGTGATATTTGTTAATTCTCTATTCGCTAAGTTATTACGAATTAAAATTAAGATACCCCCGCCTCTGGAGTTTGCCCTATCCTTGTTACATGTTGATATCCTTGTTGTGTAATAAAGGCTTTCACGGTTGAAACTGGGGATCCTCTTTGTACATTAGGTTCCTCTAGTATGTCTTCGAAAATATTTATTATACGTATAGTAGGAGAAAATTAAACAACGGATTTTCGATTCTCGGTCGGTATCGAATCTGCTCCAGCCTACTCTTAAAATCCTTTCTCAAGATTGAAGCCTTGATTTAGTTTCTTTTAATAGTTGCTGCGGGATTTCTCAGCCAATTTTCAACAAATTGACTTTAAAATTTCCAGTAATCTTTGATTTACATTTGTTCAAAAATTTATAGTTTTAGTTTTCTAAAAAAAAAAAAAAAAAGAATCCAAAAACTTAGTCTTGTTTATAGTTGAAAATAGTGGAAAAAATAGGTATTTTTGTGAATTGTGTAGGTAATTTAGTTCACCATTCACTTGAACTTGTCTTATCAAAATTCCGGCACTGTTAATTTATAAAGACGTTAATTTATTGAAAATGGGCTGTGGAATACTACAGTAACCACCAAAATAGACAAAATCAAGACAATCATTAAATGAAATTTTTTAAATTATCCGTGTGTTGAAGTTTTATATTTAATATATATTCAACATTAAAAAAAGTTTTATTAATAAATATTATAAGAATAGTACATTACACTACAAGTGAGCAAAATAGATCATTCTAACACGAGTCGAAGAAATAAAAATTATTGTTTGATTATCGATTATTTATTAATTATTTATTTGTTTTTATTATGAACATATTATGTTTATTAATTATTACAGCGAAAAAAATTAAATAATTGTATTTAAATTTAATGAATTGTTGATTATATTATATAAAATTATTTCAATAATTTATATTATAATTTTATAAGAAATGGACTTTTTGCAATTTGTTGTATCTTTTATTTTGGTGTGAGCAGATTACTACATTCTCCCACTGTAAAAAGTATTTTACTCACTAGTGAGGAGATATGACATTTTGCTTACTTAAGGGGTTGTGAAATGGACACTACACCTGCATTCGTAAATATTGACTATCTTTTCATTTTATTGCAAAATTTACAGTAAAAAAATGCATTAGCTTGTAGTATGTACTATAGAGATTATTCAGTTAAATTTTCAAATAAATTCATTCATTAGTTTTTAAGATATTTGGATTCCTGTAGAAAATCGGAAAATTTTAATAAATAATTTTGGAATCCAAAATTCTCAAATACTAATGAATGAATTTATTTGAAAATTTAACTAAATAATCATCATGGTACATACTACAAGCTAATGCATTTCTTTTCTAGAAATTCAGCAATAAAATGGAAAGGAAGTTAATATCTATAAGTACAGGTGTAGTGTCCGTTTTACATCTCCTTAAAATGGGCATCGATAATCGAATTTCATTCACCACGCTAGGAAAAAGTAATTTATCAATACATTCAAATTTGATTTTTTTGGCATTTTTTTTTTAATGAACTACTTTTTCATAGAATGTCTAGAAATAAAAAAGTGAAATTCAAAAAATTTTTCTTATAGCGAGGACTTAGAAATTTTTAGTAGCTATCGGACTTTAATTTTTTATGAATTTGGTTGCATGACATTTTGGCATGAGATCTTACGTGAGATATTACATGAGATCTTATATGAGATCTCATATGAGATTTGGCAGTAGGGATGTATTTCATATACACATATGAATATTTTTTTCATATCTAAAAATTGACTAAAGAGTACCTATAAACCCCTATAATTAATTTTATTAATTGATTAATTTTTTTCTTAACGGGTGAAAATCCATTATACATGGGATTATAGCCTAAGATAATTTTCTTTTTTCAACGTATTATTAAATTTATAATTTTTTAAAATATACCTTTGTCATTCTTTTTGTTAATTGAAGTGGAAGTGTAAAGAATATAAATGTATATAGAAGAGAAGACGCGCACAAAATTTTGAGGCAAGTTATCCCCCCAGCTTTTACATTGTTAGTATATCTATATATCAGTGCTATATAGATATTCAGGCTGTGTATAAGCTGAGGAGATAGATTTCTAAAATTGCCTGACTCTTCCTATTCGCTCTGCGCTTCTATGCATATCTATATTCGTTGGAAAGTGTATTATATGAAGTTATTTTAACGGCAGGCCGGAGTAGAACCTGATACCGACCGAGTAACAATTGAGTTGTTTGTTATTTACTCAAGTAATAATCGGTATATCTTCAAAATAATGGTTGATCGCAATAGATATTATTATTATGAATATCTATGCACAAGAAAAAAAAATCTACCGATTTGTTTTTGAGAAAAGTAAGGAACGCCGAAGTAAAAGATTATGTTTATAATATTTTCGCGTTCCTTACTTTTCTCAAAAACAAAGCGATAGATTTTTTTTTTCTTGTGCATAAATATTTGTAATAATAATATCTATTGCGCATAACCTTCAATTTGCAGATACACCGATTAATACTTGAGTAAATAACAAAAATGCCAATTAGACAAGGACAGCGAATCCGGCCTGCTCTTAAAAATTTTTAGATCAAGAACCAAAAATTTAGAAAATTTTAATGACTTTTTCAGCCCCTTATCCTTTAGCTGGCAGGGGGGTACTATAGTACCCCACGCTCTATCTTATCAAATTTTGAAACCGTTTCATTTTTCCTCTTATAAACTATGCTACTCTTTGGAGCAACCTCTGAAGATCCCTCCAGAATGTTTTTGAGTTGAGATAACCAATACTTTAGTTTTTACAATTTTTCGCGCTGGGGTACTATAGTACCCCATAGGCCAGCTATAATCGGCTGGAGAGGCATGCCAGCTAAAGGTTAAGTAAATGATTTACCACGTTTAAAGATTGTTTATTTTAATCAAATTTTTTATAGCTATATCCAAGTAAATAATTTCGAAATAAATAAAATTTTGAATTTCAAATTTACTTGTTTATAATATCATTTACTTAATAGCAATAATATATTATTAAATTTTAATTTTTTAATTATTATTTAATATACTACATTTGAATTTTCTTAAAAGTGATATTTACATGATGTATTGGGATTTAAAGTGTCATAACTGATTCTCCAATCTGGCCAACGGAAGGCAGTCAGTTTACTAAATTTTACATTGTTTACATAAGACTGAGATACAATTAAAATTAAATATAAAGCAAATATGCATGTTTTAATGGATGAAATTTGCAGATTTGTAAAATACAGACCTTCAAGTAGGAAATACATTGAAGAAAAAAGCATTTTGAATTATGATAACGTATTAGATTATCAAAAATCCGAAGATGGAAGGACAGGTTACTCTATCGTGGCTTACTGTCTTCAAGCATTATATATGCGTGAAAGTCTACATAAAATAGAAGGAATTATGCAGAAAATGGATCGGTTGATTTAATGCAAAGCAGTGATAAAGCTGAGGTGAGACGTGTAAACAAATTGTTAGTATGTTATTATATCTTAACAGGTTAGAGTTTAATTAGTTATGAGGAAGTCACGTAACTCCGTCCTTTTCTAATCAAAGAATTAATTTTTTGCAAAAAATAAGGAGAAAGTCACATCTCGTATCAGAAAAAGCAACATTTTCTTTGATAAGAAAAAATTAATCTTATGGCTTTGTTTCCAAGAAAACCTTGAAAAACCAAATTCTTTATCCTAACCTCTATGTTTTAAGTTTTTCAAGGTTTTCTTGAAAACGAAGCGATGAAATCAATTCTTTCTTATCAATAAAAATATTGCCTCCTTTGATACGGCTTTAGAAGCGGCTTTCTCTTTATCAATTGTTAAAATTATTTTCGTAAAAAAATCAATTTTTCCATTAAAAAAGGACAGATATACTCGACCTGCTGTTAAAACAACTTTTATTTAATAATTTACTAACAAGGAAAGTGCATTGCATTTGGATCTCGGATTTTCTTTTAACTTTTGGATATTTTTTCTTACATAAAATCATGAAAAAAGCTGGGTCCATTCGGTCCAACGCTCTACTTTTTCTAAGTTATGAGCAGTTTTGTCTGTTTTGCTAAAAAATTTGCATCAGCTTTATAGTTTTACAGTTTTCGAATTACTTATTCTATAAGGTTTTTACTTATTGCATATTAAAGTTGAAATCAAAACCTTTCGATTAACAAAAACGTGTTCAAAAAGCTCAAGTTGCTCAAAAGTTATGAAGGGAAAAAAATTCTAATGAAATTCAGACTAAAATACAGTATTTATTTTCTATGCATATTTTTAGCTAAATATGTGCGCTATTTTTATCCCCTTATAACTTTTAAACAACTTGAGCTTTCTGAACACATTTTTTTTAACCCTTAGACTATCGGGATTTTAGAAATAAAATCGCTCTTTAAAAGTATCTAAATTGATGTTTCGTATCACGTATCAACTATATAGAAAGTTCATATCACAGGTCTAGCCGATATTTCGGCTTCCCGGCAGTCTAAAGGTCAATCGAAAGGCTTTACTCTCAACTTTAATATGCAATTAGTAAAAACCTTATAGAATAAGTAGTTCAAAAACTGTAAAACTATAAAGCAAATGCAAATTTTTTAACAAAACAGACATAACAGCTCATAATTCGGAAAAAATCGAGCGTTGGACCGAATGGACGTGGCTATTTTTATGATTTTATGTAAGAAAAAATATCCCGAAGTTAGAAGGAAATCCAAGATCCAAATGCAATGCACTTTCCTTGTAAGTATAAAACTTTATTTTCAAAATAATATTTTGATTGTTATGAAACGATCTATGCGTTTTGGAAGTGGCTTCTTCTTTGTAAAAAAAGTGCTTACGGAAAATTTCATATAAAGTTATCTTACAAAATTTTGATTGTTTACTATTTGAAAAGCAGAAGAGTTTCAACCAAGAATTTAATTCTATTGAAGCAGTTGATTGTAAAAATGAAATAAGATCAAAATTATTTTTCATAGATGAAAATTCTGCACTATCTGAGCATTCGCAAAGGAAAGAATTTTTAGGTAGTTTGTTTACACACAGTGTCAATTATGAAATGATTCTAATTTATTATTTTGGATTTGAGTTAATTTTTTTGAAATCATTTCATAATTGACACTGTGTGTAAACAAACTGCCTAAAAATTCCTTTCTTTATGAATGCTCAGATAGTGCAGAATTCTCAACTGTGGAAAATAATTTTGATCTTATTTCATTTTTACAATCAACTGCTTTAATAGAATTAAATTTTTCTTTGAAACTCTCATGATTTTCAATTAGTAAAGAATCAACACCTTTTGCGGTAGAAAAAGCTACTTCTAAAATACATAGATTTCATAACAAAAAATATAATTTTGAAAATAAAGTTGTATAGTTACAAGGAGAATGTTTCACTTTCGGGTCACCGATATTACTCAAATTTTGGAAGTGTTTTCTGGATGCAGAAACACAAAGAAAGCTAAAATTTTAGAGGCCAACGCTCAATATTTCCCTATTTGCAGACAATTTACAAAAATCACTAAAAAAGTTACTAGATTTTCAAAATCTTATAGTTTCTCAGCGTTGTTAGCTAGAAGCTCATACTTTTTTTTAAATGAAAACTGAGCTGAAATCCTTTCGAAATAGTAGTTATAGCATATCAAAATATTATTTTTTCCCAAAGTTGAAACGTAATAAAGATTGGACCTGAATTTTCTGTTTAAAGTGAATCGAGAAAATATTGCCAGAATTTGAGCAAAATCGTTGAACCGAAAGTGAAACACTCTCCTTATTAGAAGGAGAGCTCCTCCGGGAAACGGATTTAATTGAAACTGCAGGATATGATTTTAAAATGAAAAAAAATAAATCCGCTTTTTTGTATTTGTCAAATAGGCCCCCTAGACACAGATATAGACATTTCATCGAAAGTATAATGAATAAAAATCTTTATAGAAACTTCAATAACCAAAGAACTATGACTCTTACAAAAAAATACATGAGAGATAAAATTAAGCACGGATTAAATGCTTTAATTTAGGCTTTGTTGCATTATAAAAGCTTTTATAGCACTGCGTGAGCTAAATTCGCGTTTTCTACACCATTTAGCGGGAGCTAAATACAACTTTTTTGAACTGTGTAAAAAAGTACTACCGTCAGAAATTTCGCACTTTATTATACTGTTCAAAAAAGTAATATCGAAATCACGCATCACAATCACTCTTTGTATATATATTAATACGTAGAAATGTCTGTTCACACATAATAATACGTAGAAAATCAATCAAAAAATATAAATACTTTAATAAAGAATTGAAAACATCAAGAAAATCAAAACTATAGTTTATAAATTACTGTTGTGCCGTGAGTTGTCGAAACAAAACATCTGTGAGCGGCGCGCATGCGTGTACAGTGTGTACGGCCTAAGAATGAGAAAGAAAGAGATACCGGTACGAACAATAAACTAGATGCTTTGCTTTGTCTGACCTGTGTATACATAAATCTAAATAATCGGCAAGTTCTCTTTTTATCATATTGTATTTAATTAATAAAATATCACTGACATCAATACTTATTTGATATAATTTCTCAATCTAAGAATATTTTTGATATCGTTTTTGCTTTTTTTTGTTTGCGATGGGTCTATCATTGATAATAGTTTTACTTTTTTTCGATTTATCATTCGTGGTGTGCATAGTTTTGCTGATATATAGAATTCGTTTTTATTTACGAATTATCATTCGTGGTGTGCATAGTTTTGCTGATATATAGAATTCGTTTTTATTTACGAATTATTATTCGTGGTGTGCATAGTTTTGCTGATATATAGAATTCGTTTTTATTTACGAATTATCATTCGTGGTGTGTATAGTTTTTGATAATATTGATTTTCTGGGGTATTAATTACGTGTGGCGAATTTATCTCACACGTGCTATAAAATAATATACGATACGTGTGCTCGAAGTGGTCCTCTTACACGACGTGCATAGCACCCTCGCTGCGCTCGGGCGCTAACTGCACGCCGTGTAAAAAAGGACCACTTAGAGCACGTGTATCGTAATGTACTATTGTGGTTCAAAAGTGACAGGCGATTAAAATATGCTAATAAAATAACATAAAAAATAATCATATTTTATATACTAAAAATATTAAGTAAATATGCCGTAACAGTTAATGAAAAATAAATCTTGAACAACAAAAGCTTTTTTAATGCAACAAAGCTCAAATTAATGCTTTTAATTCGTGCTTCATTTTATCTTTCATGCATTTTTTTGTTAAAGCCTTAGTTCTTTGGTTATTCAAGTTATTATAAAGGCTCTTATTTACCATATTTGCGAAAAAATGTCTATATCTTACCTCAGGGCCTATTCAACAAAAAGAAAAAACACGGGTTCATTTTTTTTATTTTTTTTATTTTTTTTTCTCAAAAAATCATATTCTGAAGTTTGAGCCAAATTCGTTTTCTAGAAGTGGGATGCTTTCCTTGTTAATAAAATAGTAAATAAAAGATGTTTCAACTAATTAAACTCCAACCTTTTCAGATATGATAACGTACTAACAATTTGTTTATACATCTTACTTAGCCCAGCTTTACCACTACATTGTATTAAATCAATCGATCTATTTTTTTGTATATTTTTTTTATTTTGTGTAGATTTTTATGCATATTTAATGCTTGAAGACAATAAGCCACGATACACGTACCTGTACTTCCATCTTTGGATTTTTCATAATCTAATACGTTATCATAATTTAAATGCTTTTTTCTTCAATGTATTTCCTACTTGAAAGTCTGCATTTTATGGAACTCCCTGCCTGCCGATATAAAAAATCTTCCATCGCTCGGCAGGTTTAAATCGGCTTTGAGGAGGTACTTACTCGACCTCGAGTGATCTTAATTTTAAGTATTTTAATTTTAAATTAATTTATTTTGTTTTGTCTTATATATAGATTTAAGGTGTGAATGTATTTATTAGCGCGAATGATGGTTGAATGAATGCAGAAAGAATGAGTGATTCTGTTTCTTTTTATTAATAGTTATGACATCTTCGGTATCAAGTTTTTATTCTTTGAATTTTATTGTTATATTATTTTTTATTATTTATTGTTGCATTGTTTTGTCCAATTTTATTTTTATTTGATGTCATGACTATGCTTTATGCTTTATCTTTTAAATGGTGTTATTTGATTTTAATTTGATTTTAATTTTATGACTGATAGATATTTAAGACTGTTTTTATTGTAATTTATGTTTTCATGCTTTCTGCGTGTATTTAGAGTAGTCTGTGATATCGCTTTTACATAGTGACTTACTGATACAGTATTATATATTAATTTTAATATTTGACTGTGATATCTTATCATATTATGTGCAATACTTTATACAGAATTATTATTTATTGCTTGATGTATTACATGCCTTTTTTTACTCTTTTACAAAATAAATTAATATCTATCTATCTATCTATCTATTTTACAAATCTGCAAATTTCGTCCATTGGAAGAACATATCTGCTTTATATTTAACTTTAACTGTATCTCAGTCTTATGAAAACAATGTAAAATTCAGTAAACTGACAACCTTTCGTCGGCCATATTGGAGAGTCAACCGTTACACTGTAAATCCGAATTTACTTGGATGATAAAAATTTTTTTTGTGCGTCGATCTAATTTTTAATAGTGCAATAGAAACATAATATTGTCTAATTTTATGCTTTTTAAGATGGTTTCAGAAATTTATTCTGATTTATCTTTCGTATTTCAATCTATATTACATAGATGTTTAAACAAGATAAATAGTATTATTCTACGAATAAAAATATCTTAATTACAAATTTTGAATAATATTCAGATAAGTTTAATATTTCTTGGGATTAGCGAAATATTTTACCTATGTTTCCAATAGGGTTGGTGATTGATAGCAAATCTGAAATATTACGTGTTGGAATAAATTATTTGCAAAAAGCTTTAGATAATAGCTTCTAAAATTTATAAATAACGATTGATTAAATTTCCAAGTAAATATGTTTGTGATTTCCGTATAAAAAATAGCTTCAAAATTTTACAAAATGTTTCTTCAATGATATTATTAATGAATCAATTTTAAAATTTAGCAATATCATGAGAACACAAATTACATATTCTCTAATAGTTTTTGACTTTCATTGGAAAAAAATTTTTTTCATAATACTGAAATTAAATATCCATACATTATGACTTATGAATACAATGCTTAGTGACATACATTATGACTTGAGGAAATTTTAAATAAATTTACTTATGAATTTGATTATTAATTGTTTATAAATTTTAGAAGCTATCATCTGTTGATTTTTGCCAATAATTTACTCTAACACGTAATATTTAATATTTTATATCAATCACCGACTCAATCGGTAACATAGATATTTTCAATATGCTTTCACATGACCTTAATTGATTACACGCAGATGTTATGGTAAAAGATTACTGCATGTCTCATAAATATTAGTAGAAAAAATATGTGAGAGAATGTGATTCTATTTTTAAATATAATGTAATTAAGGCAAAAATTTTGAATTTTTTTCTCTGTGTTAAAAGTACAAAATGTAAAAAAAAATTATTTTTTAACTGTTTACAGATCGTTCTTCTTTTTATGACTCCATTCACAGTCATGCAAACACAAATTATTCTGATTCACCGTCAACTCCATTTTTTCGAAATTCAAGCGGAATAGAAAGTGGTGCCTGGAATCCAACACTCGTCAGCTTAAAAAATGCATCGCACAATCCAAATCCAAATAGTAATCTTTCAACAGTCATTACAGTTATCGCGGCTTCTGCAAGCTTTTCGTTATCACAATGGTCATCTTCCACAAGTACAATTCCTAAATTTAATAATAGCTCTACTAGTACATCTACAACAACCACAACGACCACAACTACTACAACAACGACAACAACGATGGTACCGCCTACTGCACCTGTTGTCAACAAAAACTCAGCTCGTGCCATATATGTGTCGGGACATACTGAAGCAGTACCCGAAAAATGTCCAGATTTCGGAAAATTTATGGACCTTGTAATTATCATTATGTCAGCTCCAACACATTTTGAGGCTAGAACAGCCATTAGACAGACTTGGGGACATTTTGGTCAACGCAGGGATATTGGTATAGTTTTCATACTAGGCAGTACAGTTGATTACAAATTTGAAAAGAATTTGGAAAAAGAGCAAGAAATGTATGGCGATATCATAAGAGGTAGATTTATTGATTCTTATGCTAATCTAACTTTAAAAACTATCTCTTCTCTAGAATGGGTTGATATCTATTGCTCAGAAGTAAAATTTATTCTCAAGACCGATGATGACATGTTTATTAACGTTCCCAGGTTAGTAGCATTCATCAACAAACATAAACAAAATAAAAACGTTATATTTGGTAAACTGGCAAAAAAGTGGAAACCTGTAAGGAACAAGTCGAGCAAATATTATGTCTCTTCAGTGCAATACAAGCCGATCTACTATCCAGACTTTTGTACGGGTCCAGCATATCTCATGTCTAGTGATATTGTCCACAATCTTTACGAAAGCGCTCTTAACGAGACATTTTTGAAACTTGAAGACGTATTTGTCACAGGAATAGTTGCCAGTAAATTGGGCATCAAACGTGTCCATGCTAGCGAATTTTTAAACCGAAAAATTTCTTATAGCCCATGTAATGTTCAACGAGGAATCAGTATACACATGGTAAAATATAGCGAACAGTTCGATCTATGGAAGAAATTACTTGACGGTAAAACCAAGTGCAAGTGATAAAATTTAAAGTGGTATTATGATTTATTTTTGGATACTTAAGTCAGACTGTTACTTTGCGATTCGTGGTAGAACAGTACTTAAAATTGATAAGTCTAATAATTCGTATACTGACGTTATAAATTGAGATTTGAATTGAAAACTAGTTTATGATTTCAAAAATTAATTACATAAGATAATAGTAACCTTGAATCAATTTTTATATTTTTAGTATTTGGTTACAAATAATACATTCCGCATCTAAGGAGCTAGATAAGTGATATACAACGAGTGCATATTTGGTTTCCGCACGAAATGAGAGCGCCGAAGTGCAAAAGTCGGAAATCTGATATGCGCTTTTATTTAACTCATTATTTCACGCTACTTGTGATTAAAATAAGTCATATTTGTACGAGTTGTTTTCGTTACTCTTAAGCGACAGAATAGATGAGTGTGGAAATTAGACATATTTTGTCACAAGTAGCTTATGAAATTCTCTCACCCTCAGGGCGTAGAATACTTTTCGCCATACCCTGGCCGAAAAAACCACTTTCGCCCCCAAAACAAAAGGGCTATTTTCAGCCAAGGTATTGCGAAAAATAGCACACACACACCATGGGAGGTAAAATGGCGACCTCATAGCACATGTTTGACACTCTCCCCTCCGGCTCGAATGTCAATTTACATGTGCTATGAACTCGCCAGTTCTTTACCACCCTTTGTGTGTAATATACTATTTCTTTTATTTATTAAGGGGGAGCTAAATATCGTTTTCTTTCCTAAGGGAGCAAAATAACTGCAAGCTACATTTATATGTATCGCGTTACATTGACGTTGAGAAAAGAAAAAGAGAGAGAGAAAGAAAGAGCATAAAAGAGGTCACAACTTTCATTTAACACGTACTTTGTTCAATTGCTTTAAACATCTCATATGAAAATAGTTACGGTAAATAATTGTGCGTAAATGCAAATAGCTATAAATAATCGTTAAAAAGTGTGTAAATTGAGACATAAATAATAGTTATTCATAATCAAGGGTCTGGAAATGTATAGGGCACATAACCAATGCTATTCAAACGGGTTATGTGCCCTTTTTATTTCTGGAACCTCCATTTTTCACAGATATTTGCAAGAAATTGGGAATTATTTATAGTTATTTACGGTGATTTATATTTTGAAATCCTCAAATTATTAATTAGCATTTTACATGAAAAAATGTATTATATCCGTCAGATAGAATTTTTATTCCGAGAATTGATTCTGTCAAATTTTTTCCCTATATTCACATGGCTGAAAAATGTTCAAAATAGCATACAAATGTGTCCGCGAATTTTAAATTAACATAAAAAATGTTAAAAACATTAGAAATAATCACTCAATATTATTCTAATGAGGTTTTTTTTGTAGAAATGAAATATATTTTGTTTTTATAAACAAATATTTTAATTAACAATATAATTTTTTAATTATAATATTGTTAATCAATGTCACAGAACTTCTTGTTTTGCTCCATGTGAATATAGAGAAAAAATTTGAGGGAATACAAGGCAACGGAATTAACGTTCTGTGACGTTCCATCGCCTATTTTCTGCTCCATTTGATTTCACCCTAAGGCGATACATGTATACATAGCATACATTCATTTTGCACTCAGGAAAGAATTTAGTACTTTTCTCCTTTAGAGATAGAAAAAATAATATTTGAACACGAAGTGCGAGAAAAATTTCAATTATTATTATGTTTATATACATTTAAAAAATAACCCTGGCAGAAAAAAAATATGTAGGTATCTGAGTAAAACTGAAAAATACAGTTATTAAATGTAGAAAAATGGCCAGATTGAGATTTAAGATAACAGTTATTTACAGATTTTTTCAGTTTTAACAGTTACATTTATTGATAATTGAAGAATAATTATTGATATCTGTTGAAAACTGTTTGTTATAGTTTAATACAGAAAAAAACTGTAACTGTCTTTTTAATATATTATAATTTTTAACAAAAAAAAGTATATTTAATGAATACAACTGTTTATCACTGAAGAAAACTGTTCATAACAGAATAAATTTATATATGGTCAATGTCCCAACTACTATTAATTTAAGGTTACGCGTGATGTAAAGTGATAAAAATATATATTTTAATATACGCAAATTCGATGAAAATAGATTTATATGATAAAACAACATATAAACTATCAAATATTTACATTATCAAAACATTTTGAAACAATAAATAATTATTTATAATTCATTATTTATCGCAACATGAAACCCCTAGCTACTACTTACGTGTTTAGCATGCGCGATTAGTTGAGGCTACGCCACTGTGAGTAAAACAAACGTTTCAGCTTTAATATTTGTTTTTTAAATTCAACTATTTTTTGCTGCCTATCAATGTAGCGCAGTCTACGCGGGGATATTTAAGTAAATTGAAATAATTTTTTTTTCACTTGATAATAAATATATTATTTTTCGAAATGTAAATAATAAAAAGTGGTTAGTAGTTGGGTCGTGAGTAGCGACTGGGACATTGATCATATAACTATTGTCTTCTAATAAAAAAAATTTTTATATATAAGAAAAATAATTATTTTATGTTTTAGAAATATATTTGATGAATACAACTGTTGATAACTGAAAAAAACTGTTAATAACAGAAGAAAATTGTAAATAATTGTTGTCTTAAGTCTCAATCCAGCCACTTTTCTTTATTTTATTCCTGTTGTCTTCTGTTTTATCCTGTTTCATTCAGATATAATCAAATTTCTTTAATTGTCTTCATTTATTTTTTTCCGCTAGTAAATTTAAAAAATATAATTTAGGGTAATGATTGATTATATTCAAGTATTTTAAATAAAATAGAATTAATATATAAGTTTTTTCTTCCTGAAAATTTAATTCATTTTAATCAAGTCTCACTTTATGGGTCAGTATAAAAAAAACACGAATTATAATAGTGATAACTCGAAGGTTATATTCAGTTGTTAAATTATTAATTAGATTGTTGACAATGACTTACGTGAATTTAGAAATTTCTCTCTTTAAGGTAGTTCTCCACAATTTTTGAAACCCGAGGAAAAGTAATTCAGTTTGTATAAGGTTGGGGCTGAAGATTTTGCTCGAATGTTTATTTAAACTTTTGAAATGCTTTACGCCATTACACATTCCCGAACTTCAACTTAAGGTGATGTAATAATCCTGGTAGAAATTTTTACCAGTTTTTAGTCAGCCACTAGCTAGAAAGATAAAATAGAAATTGGCTGAGAAACTGGCTAGAAACTTTTTATTTGCGCTACATTAACTGTTTAAAAACTAGCCATTAATTGGTTAATAGGCTGGCCAGATACAATGAATATTAAAAAATAAAGTAAATACGGGAGTCCTGAATTAAAAGTAACAGGGGTAAGAATTAACAGTCAATTTACAGCGACACAAACAGTCATACAGGTTTTGTAGTTGACTTAATACATTTAAGAGGAGGTCACTTATCTCTGTTCTTTTCTAAACAAAGAATTATTTTTTTGCAAAAACTAATAACTTTAGCAAAAAATAAAGAGAAAGCCGCATCTCGTATCAAAAAAAGCAAAATTTCCTTTGATAAGAAAGAATTAATTTTATTGCTTAGTTTTCAAGAAAACCTTAAAAACCAAATTGTTTACCCTAATCTTTATGTTTTAAGTATTTCAAAGTTCCATGGTAGAATCGTTGCTGGGTTTTTATCTGAATTTCAACTAGAAATTTTTAATATCGGAAGAATCTAAGTTATGAATCCGACCAGAAATACTATAAATGGCGACATGTATTTTGCATGAATTTCTAAGTGAAATTCAGGCAACGAGAAAAATTGCACTTCGAACACATAGAATAACACTCGTATTTGTGCGTGATCATGAGTATAGAAAATTTTTTATTTTTGTCCACTAATTTTTTTTCTTTATTCTTCGAAACTATTATATTCATTTAACAAATTTCACTTTCTTCTTTAATTTGTTCTATATGCTCTATATATTTGTTGTTATCCATGATACATTTTGATGTTAACATAAGAAAGCGGCGTTTGGCTGTACGTATATGCAAACTTAGGCTGTGAGCAAGAAAATAAAAAGTCTGCACGCATTCAAGACGACATATATGTATTAGTTATATTAGGCAGTTTGCTATGCAAGCTCAGAGTAGGTAGCGTTTTGGGCTCTAGCGCTGTCATGGCGGAACATTACTATATTATGTGTGCATATTACGTGTTGCTGTGTGCGTGCAACGACACGCAACGTGCTGCTAATAGAGAAGGGGCTTCCCCCACTACTTTCAGATGTCAAACACAAATTTTACTTTATCTTGATGTGACGTCATTAAATATACACGGATAGACTCATGAATGCACTCGTACATGTTGACATCGCAAAATTGTCGTAGTGTGACCGCCATGACAGCGCTAGAGCTCAGAACGCCACCTACTCTGAGTTTGGATAGCAAACAGCCTAATACACGCATTCTTACTAGGAATTTAACCAGAACTTGTATATATTACTGAATTGATTCTATCTAACGAATCTAGTATTTTCTATATTACAAGCCAGAAAATATCCACAATTTTCTACCAGGGTTTTCTTGTAAACGAATAGTCCAGGCGGGATCTGTTTTGGTTTAGATGTTTCGTATATAGTCGCTAATTTTTGCTTAATTGTCTCCAAAATTATATTAGATATGATAATTTCGATATGCGCCAGTTGAAAAAGTTGTGCTAAATTCGCTATTAAACAAATAGTGAAAAAATTTCGAAAAATACGATTTTTTCATCCTTTTTTTATTTATAGCTCCTTAAATATACATTTTAGAGAAAAATGTAAGAGGAAAAAAAGTTAGATGATAAAATTTTACATGAAACATTAATTTAACAATTAAGCGTCCCGCAAAAAAATGCAAAAATTTCAAAACTTCATTGCAAATAAAATAATGCTTTCAGATGGGTGCTGATTTTTTTGCATGTAGCAGACTATTAAAGCTTTCAAATGCACTTTGAAAAATTAAAATCGGTCGATTAGGAGGAGAGTCTTGGGAATTCAAAAAAAAATATAGTTAAATTTATGCTTATAAACAAATTGAATATCTTTTTCAATTTTGAATTAAATGAACCCAAAAACTTTTGTTTGAAAAAACTTTAAAGGCGCTCATTAAAAAAAAAAGAAAAGTCAAATTCCACTCAATAGTTTTTGAGCTATGACTCACCAAAGTTAACTTGTGTTTATTATTAAACAATAAACAATAGAAAGTCAATTAAAGCCTCATTAGCTTTATTTGTCCTAGTACTTTTTAGGTAAAAGTTTTGAAAACATGCGCTCTTTGGAAAGACATAAAAAGTATCGATTAAAATTACTCTGATCATTCGAAAAGTCGTTGAAAACGTAGAGGGTCACGTGATGAAGCAAGTTGATTGAAAAGTGAAATCAAGATCTAAAAACTACAGCGCGCTCTAAAAATGCGATTATCTCGACTTCTAATGGTCCGATTTTGATCTTTTTTTTTTAAATCGATGTGCCGGAAGTCAAGGAATTCAAATATTTTATGATAAATAATTAATTATGCGTATAAATTGTTATATTAACATAAATTTAAATCATGAGATAAAAAATTTGTATTTTTTTAAACATTTATTCGTCTATTTTACATAAAAAGTTCTTATCTTATGTTATTTTATCTACTAAATGAGAACTTATTTGATATTAATTTTTAATATTGTTTAAACAAATTAGAAAATTGAAAAATTGTTAATAATTAAAAAAAATGTTAAATAATTTTAAAAGTATCGTCATTTCAATCGTTAAGAGGAGGTCACGTATCTCTGTCCTTTTCTAATCAAAGCATTGAGTTTTTTACAAAAACTAATAACTTTAGCAAAAAATGAAGAGAAAGCCGCATCTCGTATCAAAAAAAGCAATATTTTCTTTGATGAGAAAGAATTAATTTTATTGCTTTGTTTTCAAGAAAACCTTGAAAAACTTAAATCATAGAGGTTAGGTTGAGCAATTTGGTTTTTCAAGGTTTTCTTGAGAATGAAGCAATAAAATTAATTTTTTCTTATCAAAGAAAATATTGCTTTTTTTGATACAAGATGCGGCTTTCTCTTCATTTTTTGCTAAAGTTATTAGTTTTTGTGAAAAAATAATTTTTCTCTATCCCTTAGGCGAAACCACGCGGTTCCGCCGAGCCTTTACACTAGAAGAAGTAGCACTTTTAGCTACAGTTGAAACGACTAACGCGCCTCCTGTCGGCGCCTTCCGTGCCTCACGTTAAAATATCTCTCGAAGAGAAACATAGACTCGACCTAACCAAAACTGTTGGTAAAAGCCGTAGGCTCGTGTTTATGATTGTATTCTGTCTTTGTCTCTCTCATAAAAAAAAAAGACAGACGATATATACGTTGCGCTTATAAATTAAAACGAATTGTATTCTAATGAAATATGATTCTAAACTTTAAAATCTTATATCATAAGTAGTGTCGTGTTATAAAAAATGTACAAACTCTTTTTTCTCATTTTAAATCATATAAAAAAATAAAAGAGGCTTGTGCGTGTGTTTTTATGTGTTTCTCTCTCTCTCTCTTTCTCGTTCATAAAAGAGGATTCTTGTGCGCGTGTTTTTTATGTGTCTTTCTTTATCTCGTGATTTAGGCTTGTGCATGTGTTTTTCTTTGCTGCTGCCGCCATCCCCGTCACGCTCGTTGTCACTCGCGTGACAAATGCTGGGCGGCAGCAAAGAACAACACATACACGCGCTAAAACAAAAAAAGCAAATATAATTGTTAATTTATATAACAATTATATTTACGTGGTTTCGCCTAGGGATAGAGAAAAGCATTATTTCTTACACGGAGATTAAATGAAACGCCCGCACGTACGTGTTTATGACGGTCGAGGCGTCAGCCGAGACCGTCATAACACGTACGTGCGGAAGTTTCATTTTATCTCCTTGTAAGAAAATCTACTATCTTTGATTAGAAAAGGACAGAGATACGTGACCTCCTGTTAATATCTATAATAAACTAAATGAGAATTCTGTACTTATTATTAATCTTTGATAAACATTATTAATTTATTAATTAAGGAAGTTCTTCGTATGAAAGTGAAAAATTTATTTGAAAATTAAGAGTTTCAAACGGATAATATAAAAGAAGAAATATGATGTGAAAAATTAATAAATTTATTATTATTTGTAATAAATAAAAGGAAACATTTTTTTATAATTTAAGATATTCATCTTCAAATTTTATATTATCTCCATTTTAAATTATTATAACTTCAAATAACAGAATTATAATGTAAAAAATAAATAAAGTGACCATCGCATGCTTGAGTATTTACTTTAGATTCACTCAGATATTGTTAAGGTTATAATGTATTTCGAAGATAAATAAAAATAAAAGACTCAGCTAAAGCTTGATTATAATTGAACTTTGACTTTGGCAAGGGTCAATGATTTTAATTCGCTTTATACAAATGTTTCTTTTTCATATATTTTAAACATTTTATTTGAATTAAACAGAAGTCTCAAACTGCGTAAAGGTTTGATAAATTTCTTATATATTTTTAATAATTTTATGAGAAAAATATGAGAGCGCGGTGGCGTAATGGATAGAGCTCTTGCCTTCAACGCGGAGAGCATGGGTTCGAATCCTGGCCAGGTATTATTATATAAATTCGAAGATGAATATTTCGAAAATAAAAGCAACGATTTAATCTAGTTTGATTAAAAGTAATCTTAAATTATAGAAAAATGATTCCTTTTATTTATTATAAATAATAATAAATTTATTTATTTTTCACATTATATTTCTTTTTTTATATTATCCGTTTGAAACTCTTAATTTTCAAATAAATTTTTCACTTTTATACGAAGAACTTCCTTAATTAATAAATTAATAATGTTTATCAAAGATTAATAATAAGTACAGAATTCTCATTTAGTTTATTATAGATATTAACGATTGAAATGACGATACTTTTAAAATTATTTAATATTTTTTTTTAATTAAACAAATAATTCAATGAACGAACGGGCTATACTGTCGAAAAAAAATTGTTTTATTGTGTTGAATACGTTTCAGTTTCATTTCAAAGTAACCTTTTTCAAGTCACTAAAATAATATAAATAACAAATATAAAATACATTTAGCAAGAAAATTTACATTACAACATGAAAAAAGTAGCAAAAAAGGTTAATTTGAGTGTAATTTTTAAATGTTGCAGTAAATTGAAAATGTTTAGGAGGCGGCCGTATAGTTCTGTCCTTGTCTAATCTAAATTTTTTTTATTATTAATAAATTAAATATTTTCATAGAAAAGTAAGACAACCGCCCAATAGAGCAAAAGACAAGCAAACGATTCTTTTTTATGAAAAAATACGAAATTTTGATTATTTTTCGAGTGAAGTCTGAAACGGAAAAACAGTTGAATCAACTCAATCAAGTTCGATTGTTTTTCCGTTTCAGACTTCACTCGAAAAATAATCAAAATTTCATATTTTTCCATAAAAAAGAATCGTTTGCTTGTCTTTTGCTCTATTGGGCGGTTGTCTTACTTTTCTATGAAAATATTTAATTTATTAATAATAAAGAAAATTTAGATTAGACAAGGACAGAATGATACAGCCTCCTCTTAATAACTTGGGTAAAGATAGAATTAAAAATCATGAGAGATCTTGTATTGTGTATAAAATTGATTGCGCTGATTGTAATAAGTCTTATATTGGACAGTCAAGTAGAACTTTAACAACCAGAATAAAAGAACATACAGCTGATTGCAAGTATGGTCGGGATAGGTCTGCTTTAGTGAGACATAGGAATGAGACTGGTCATACGTTCGACTTAAATATAAATAATGTTAAGATCTTGGATGTTGAATATTCATATTTTAAGCGTTTAATTTCAGAAATGATATTTATTTGTAAAAATAACAATGTTAATTTAATGTCGGACACCCAAAATCTTAGAGGTGTTTTCAAAAAATACATTAAGGGCATGACAGAGCTCGCTACCTTCTAAAATAATTCATTAACATTTTAATTCTAAGTTCACGAGTAAACGGTGCGTCAGATCGAGTTCTTTCATTACAGTAAGAAAATTTGTAATACTAAACTTGAGTGCGGACAACTTACAGAATTTACCAAAATACCGTACATAAAAAGTTATAAACAATTTTTCGAAATATAGTATTTTGAGGTTAGGTTTATCAAGCTTGATATCTAATTTCCATTCCAAGCTTATAAAAAAATATCAAGTCTAAATGATTTTTTATTTTAACAAAAATTATTGTATAACATAGCTTTAGTGCGGACAAGTCATTACAATTGTTTGAATTACGAATTTAAAAAGATATCAATAAAATAATAGAAGTAAAAATTGTGTTCAGCAGCTCCGACATCCCGTTAAGGAGATGTAAAATGGATACTACACCTGTACTCATAAATATTTACTATCTTTTTATTTTATTGCAAAATTCTAAGAAAAAAAATGCTTTAGCTTGTCGTATGTATCATGAAGATTATTCAGATAAATTTCCGAATAAATTCATTCATTAGTATCTCAGAATTTTAGATTTCTTGTACAAAATCTAAAAATTTTAATATATAATATTAGAACCCAAAATTCTGAAAAATTAATGAATGAATTTATTTGAAAATTTAACTGAATAATCTTCATGGTAAATACTACAAACTAAAGCATTTCTTTTAATCAAGTTTTGCAATATAATAAAGAGATTGGCCAAATTCATGAGTACAGGTGTAGTGTCCGTTTGACATCTCCTTAATAGATTGTTGTAGCTAGTTGCGTATCTTGGTTCGATTTTGTTGTTCTTGGACTTGGATCTGACATGAATGTTTTGCTTTGAGGCGGCCTGTTTGGGTTTATTGTATTAGTATTGCCGCAATAGTGTAGTCATTATGATTGTTTCATTTCTAAATGTTTCTAATAATTGACGATTATTATGTATAATAATATATTTGAATTTTTGACTAGATCATAATGGTTTATGTGAGTTATTTTGGTTTTTTGAATTTATGTAAATTTATTCTCTTGCTAAATGTATTTTATATTTTTTATTTATATTATTTTAGTGACTTGAAAAGGGTTACTTTGAAATGTAACTGAAACGTTGTCAACACAATAAAACAATTTTTTTTTCGACAGTATAGCCCGTTCGTTCATTGAATTATTTATCTAATTTTTCACTGTCAGTCGATTCGTACATAATATTAATTATTAACAATTTTTCAATTTTCTAATTTGTTTAAACAATATTAAAAATTAATATCAAATAAGTTCTCATTTAGTAGATAAAATAACATAAGATTAAGCACTTTTTATGTAAAATAGACGAATAAATGTTTAAAAAAATACAAATTTTTTATCTCATGATTTAAATTTATGTTAATATAACAATTTAAACACATAATTAATTATTTATCATAAAATATTTGAATTCCTTGACTTCCGGCACATCGATTTAAAAAAAAAGATCAAAATCGGACCATTAGAAGCCGAGATAATCGCATTTTTAGAGCGCGCTGTAGTTTTTAGATCTTGATTTCACTTTTTAATCAACTTGCTTCATCACGTGACCCTCTACGTTTTCAACGACTTTTCGAGTGATCAGAGTAATTTTAATCGATACTTTTTATGTCTTTCCAAAGAGCGCATGTTTTCAAAACTTTTACCTAAAAAGTGCTAGGACAAATAAAGCTAATGACGCTTTAATTGACTTTCTATTGTTTATTGTTTAATAATAAACACAAGTTAACTTTGGTGAGTCATAGCTCAAAAACTATTCAGCGGAATTTGACTTTTCTTTTTTTTTAATGAGCGCCTTTAAGAGTTTTTTCAAACAAAAGTTTTTGGGTTCATTTAATTCAAAATTGAAAAAGATATTCAATTTGTTTATAAGCATAAATTTAACTATATTTTTTTTTAAATTCCCAAGACTCTCCTAATCAACCTATTTTAATTTTTCAAAGTGCATTTGAAAGCTTTAATAGTCTGCTACATGTAAAGAAATCAGCACCCATCTGAAAGCATTATTTTATTTGCAATGAAGTTTTGAAATTTTTGCATTGTTTTGCGGGACGCTTAATTGTTAAATTATTGTGAAGCAATGAACAAACCGATTCTAATGAAATTTGCTGGGCTGTTTTATCATATTAAAAAGTTTTATGTGGCTCAATATTAAAATTATATGATAAATTTAAATAATTAAAAAAATCATTCAGCAAAACATTAATTTTTGGGCAGTTTTTTCGCAATTGTTGTCGTTTTTCTAACATAAAAAATGAAATTTTTTATTTCAAAAGTTTAATGTTCCATGTAAAATTTTATCATCTAACTTTTTTTCCTCTTACATTTTTCTCTAAAATGTATATTTAAGGAGCTATAAATAAAAAAAGGATGAAAAAATCGTATTTTTCGAAATTTTTTCGCTATTTGTTTAATAGCGAATTTAGCACAACTTTTTCAACTGGCGCATATCGAAATTATCATATCTAACATAATTTTGGAGACATTTAAGCAAAAATTAGCGACTATATACGAAACCAAATCTACCCATTTTAAAACAGATCCCGCCTGGACTAGAAGCGATAAAATCGATTCTTCCTTATCAATGAAAATATTCCTTTTTTTATACAAGATGCGGCTTACTTTTTATTTTTGCTTAAATTATTAGTTTTTGTAAAAAAAAATCAATTTTTTGATTAGAAAAGGACAGATATACCCGACCTTCTCTTAATATAATCATTTCTACAATGTGAACATATTCATTACCTTTCAGTACATCGCAGAGGAAAAGCGTGCAACGTAATGATTTTTTGACAGAAACGAAAAAATTCTCACCTACTTAAATGTTTGTTTTTCATTTCATTCGAAGTAAATAATAAAATTAAAATTATTTCATATTAATCTACTCTAAAAATAATGTTAATAATCTTACTAATATTTTAAGATTTATTTTTAAATATTTATTTATCGATATTTTAAAAAAAATGTGTCTTCTAGGGCAAGTATTAACAAATCTTCGGGGCAAATATTAACATTGTTGATACGTAAGGATAATAAAGTTATTTTTCCATATTCTGTTAAAATTTTGTTTCGTATAATTCTTGTTTATATTAATTAAATACTTAAATAATGTTTAATTACTTTTTTATAATAAAACAATGTGATGTTAATACTTACTTCAAACGCAGGGTAAATATTAATACAGAAACTTTTTTAATAAATTCTCTCCCAAAAAAAATCTATTAATGATTTTTTAAAAGTTTTTGCACTAAAAATGTAGATTAAAAAAATAGAGATACTTTTTTAAAAAGTGTTAATACTAGCCCAGCTCTTCTCTATTTAAATACAAATGGAAAAGATAATTGAATTATCAAATAAATTTCATAAAGAATGAATTTTATTTATTACGAATGAATAGTTTTTATAATAAAATTTATCATAAATACAAATAAGTAAGGTTATGAAAATTAGAAAAGAGGAATTGGATTTATTTCTATAAAAGTAAAAAATATTTTTAACAACTAAATTTAATATCTCTTCTACTTTAAAATTAGGCTCACTACTTTATTTTTCACTTTCTTTATATTTACTATCATTATCCACATGACTTGTTCTTCTACAGTACAACTTTCAAAAAATAAATCATTTCATTAAATTTATCGATTACATTTTGCACTTTTTGTCTTTTTTAAAATTTTTATACTTTTTATATTTGCTATCTCTTTTTATTTAATCATACGATGTTAGATTATTTGATCGATTGGTGATTACTGCTAACTCTAAAATATAGGGGTTATTCCGAAATAAAAATTTCAATAAGTTTCATATAGCATGAGGCAGCACCGCATGAACTGAACAGTGCTGTGTTCCGTAATTCCAATATTTAGAAAAAATAAACTTGTCGTTGTAAAGCTCAAAGATTTAAAACCATAACTATAACCTCAATTGCATTTTCGTTCATCATTATATTATAATTCAAAGAATATTGTAATTTACATAATAAACGTAATGTTATTTACAAATAATCTTTGGAAGTACAAAGAATTAAAAATGTCTTTAGCATTGAATTTTTAATTGCATTAGTTTTTAACGCATACAATTAACAGTCTATATGTTTACCCTGGTAACACAATCTGTTGCAAGCACGATTGCGCAGAACTTGCATGGTCTGTTTTCACATTTTAATGCATATCTGCTGAAATTTAATTGCGACTGAAACGTGCGTCAGATTTGTAACAGATTGCCAATCGAAACGTGCGATTCTAAGATAAGAATAAACACGCAAACTTGCAGCAGAATCGAAGCAGTCTTCCGTAAGAATCTTGCAGCAGCACTTTACCCCAGAACTACATAAGAATGACATATCCGTATCCACTTATATCTGAGAAATAATCATCCAAATATATAATATCAACAATTATTATATATTTAATTGTATCAATTATATAAAAATTATTTATATTTTTTACTTACGAATGCGTTATGATCTTTATTTTCAACACTGAACGATTAGTTATTATGTAACGGAAAACTCGCGCTCACACTTTGTATTTATGCACATGTATCGGCACCGGAATTCGAATAATAATAAAATTATCGTTTGCAGACTGTTCTTGACAGTCAAAAAAAGTTCAAAAAAAGTTACTAAAAGTCAGAAATTTTCATATAACTTTATGAACCAGCGATGCTGACAGTGGCATATTTAGAGAGGTTAAAAAATGTTAAAAAATAGTATTAAAAACAATAGTTTATAGAATTTCAAAGTTAATTAATAGTTCCAAAAATTGAAGTTACATTATAGAATAAAGATAATAAATTGTATTTTAATAAAAAATTTTCATTGTGAATATTATTAACATTTAACTAACGAGAACATGTTCATAAGAGTCGTTGGCAGTTTTTAAGAAAGCAAATGTTGAATTTAAAAATTATAATTTATAATTTAATGAAAATATAATAATTTATGATTGCGATACATTTAATGCATTTCTTTAAACTTTACGTGTTCTTACTACCGATGCCTACACCTATAGGCACATATTGGCTAAAAGAAAAAAAGGAGAGACGAAAAAACAATCAACGCATATACACAAAGGGGTGGGCGCTGATGTTATAGTATAAAATTATATACATGTAGACATTGGGGAGAAGAGAGGAGACCATTACAGCCAACTGTCAAATATAAAAAACGTAGATAAAAATTTTTATAATATCTAAGAAAAGTTTTAAATAAATTTCTATCAGTAAAAGATGATAAATATTTTGGTTCTACATTCATACGTAATTCTGTAGTAAAGTTTTGTCGTAAGATTCTTATGCGAGATAGCTTCAATTATGCTGCACGCTCGCATGCTTATTCTTATGATAATTTTAGCGTAAATCACTGCTGCAAGATTCTCACATAAAACTGCTTCGATTCTGCTGTAGATTTGCGTGTTTATTCTCATCATCAAATTACACTTAACTTGTAACATTCTTATGTAGTTCTGGGGTAAAGTGCTGCTGCAAGATTCTTGCGGAAGACTGCTTCGATTCTGCTGCAAGTTAGCGTGTTTATTCTCGTAACATAATTGCACTTAACTTTTGTCATTCTTATGTAGTTCTGGGGTAAAGTGTTGCTGCAAGTTTCTGACTGCTATGCAAGACTGTTTCGATTCTGTTATATGCTTGTGTACTTATTACGATTTGCAGAACAGCACTTGACAATTTGCAATTCTTACGTAATTGTGCTGCAAAACTTTGTCAGGAATTATTTACTCAATTTTGTTGCTAGTATCTACACGGTGGGCCATTTTAATCTATGCACCTGAAAACTCAGTAAGTTCGCATCCTATCAAAAAATGACCTCTATAAAAGTTGTAGGATACAAAGGGGGTCAAACAATAGTGACCTTGAATTTGACCTTCAAGCTGACCTTTAAGGTCAAATCAAGGTCAACTTGAGTTTTTTAAATGGAAACCCCTATTTTTTACACCGGAATCGGAAAGGGCGGGAAATTTTACGTCCGAATATGCTCTCAGGTCATCTGACCTCGATGACCTCAAAGGTCAGGTGAAGGTCATAAATACGAAATAATTGGGTAGCTGTCAACATTCTTATGTAAGGTGTTGTCGAAAAAATGAAGATCATAATTTGAGTAATTTTTAACGAGAAATTCAGTGTTGACCTTTACTTTTTCGGCAATACCCTACCTAAGATTTTTCATAGCCATCCGATTATTTCGTATTCATGACCTTCATCTGACCTTTGAGGTCATCGAGGTCAAATGACCTGAGAGCATATTCGGACGTAAAATGTCCCGCCCTTTCCGATTCCGGTGTAAAAAATAGGGATTTTGATAGGATGCGAACTTACTGAGTTTTTCAGGTGCATAGATTAAAATGGCCCACCGTGTATAATAAGTTTTTTCCGCAAGTTTACTGCAAAATACCTTCAAGATTCTGCGCATTCTTTCCGTTCCGTAGATTGCACTTTCTCTCTGCCAGAAACTTGCAATTCTGTTTCACTTATCTGCTGTAATTTAAAAAAACCCTATGAAATGCGGAAACAGACAGCACATATTCTGCTGCAATTTTTTGATTTTTAAGAAAATTGCAGCAAAATTGCGTTGACCATGTTACCAGGGTACATACTCCAAACAGCTGTCTGCTTCTTTTTGGTATTATGAAACACAGCACCATTAACCTTTAGAGGATGGGGAATTTGGAATTTTCAATTTCTCAGTATTTTTTATAAAAAACACATAATATGTGTCTCTAATATTGGGAAATACTCATATGTAAAGTGTCTATCCATGTTCGAGCCACTATAGTGGCTTTCCCGTCCCCTAAAGGTAAAGTTGGTATGGTGTTGCCACATCTTACTTGAAACTTATTAAAATTTGTATTTCGGAATAGCCTCATAAGTTAACAAGTTCTCCTATAATCAAACTGACTATCCGCTGGCTACTTCGAACTGGCCACTATTTGACTGTTTCGACTGGTTAAATTTCTACCAGGGAGGGTATTACATAGTTACCGACGTTGTAGTTTCTCGAATTTTTAATCTTTGTTTAAAAATATTCTAATATATCTTTATATTTTGCTTTCTGTTTATTAAAATAAAAGGCTGTAATATAGAAATATTTTTAAAAATTTAGATTAAGGATAAAAAATTTAGAAAACTATAATATCGGTATTTTACATCCCCTTAAAAGATAGAAACTATAAAATACAAAAACCGTAACTGTATTCGAAAATCTTGGTTTTTATATGATATATAAATTTTGTAATTTCAAGTATTAATAACAAGATAACTCTGTCTAAAAACTGCAAATAAATTTGAAAAAGAGGATATAAAAGTAAGAATCTTATACTTTGCAATGATTACAAGAAAAGTGTAGATCACCGATTATTAAGAGATATTTAATAAAGAATGTATAATTATATATATTTTGTATATTTTCCAAAGTACGTTTTGGAGATGTAGCAACGATAATTCAAATTACAATTGACAAAAAGTAACATTTTATTTTTTAAATCATAATATAATAATAAAACTTAAGAGTCCGCTGTATCTCTGTCCTTTTCTAATTAAAAAATTGACTTTTTTCCCAAAATTAGCAACAAGAGGCAAAAATAAAGAGATGGTTTCGATGTGTTTAATAAAATGTAATATTTTCTTTGATTAGTATGAATTAATTTTATTGCTTCGTTTTTAAGAAAAGTTGGAATAACTTAAAAAATTAGAAATTAGTGTCAAATAATAGGATTTTCAAGTTATTCCAACTTTTCTTGAAAATAAAGCGGTGGAATTAAATTATTCTTATCAGAGAAAATATTACTTTCTATTACACGAATCGAAACCATCTCTTTATTTTTGCCTGAAGCTATTAGTTTTTATAAAAAATAAATTTTAAATAGATTCGGTAAAACAGGTAACTGTGTCGGTATACAGCTGACTCTTAAGCTCACAAATTATTTATTTTTATGTTTATTACAAAACTGGGGTTAGAATGAAAACAGATCTTTGCGTAAATTATTATCGATACTGACTTCGGTGTTCGTGCAGAACTACCTTGAGTTCAATATATTTTCATTAAAAAAATGTGGCGAGAATTTCGTTGAATGAATTTTATTTAGTTTGACAAAATGCAAACAGCCATTGTTTATTATTTTTTCACTATAGCTCCAATATATATCTAACCAAGATTGCGTAGAGTGATTGGCCAATATTGATTCTTAAATGATTAATATTTTCGACTAGCCTGAACAGAACGACGCACAAAAAAATTTACTGAAAATAAAAATATTTTTTAAGTTGAGCACATTACATTTTGTGATGAGGAAGTGAAAAATATAAAAAAAGTGAGGTGAAGATAGTGTCGTCGCGGTAGAAATGACAATACAGAAGAAAATCTACATTCATGTGAGCAGTCTGTGTAAATATAACATTGACAGCTGATCGTGCTTAACTTTAATTTTCATTTCCTAGTATGTAATTATTTAATAAGAAATCAAATAATTACAAATTCTTGTTAAATTAATTAGTTGTTTATACTCTTATTTATTTTTATCAACTTTGCATAGCAAAAATGTTGAATACTATTTAAAATAGTAAAATGCTTCAAGTCTACATAAGACTCTATGTTATTTTCCGATTACTAAACGCCATCTTGGCTAGCTATATATATATATATATATATGATGTCATATTTTCCGATAGTCAATTTGAAAGTCTCTTCCCTATTAAAAAAAAACACGTGTTTGTTGCACGTGTAAAATACACGTATTTTTTACACGTGTTTTTTACATGTAAAATTTGCGTGTTTTTTCACGCATATTTTTCACGTGTTTTTTTCACGTGAATTTTTCAGGTGTATTTTTCACATATTGTTTTATAGCTTTTCGAAGAGCTTCTACTGTCCGGCCTCTTATATCTGCGTCTCCCAAATTTGTGTAAGGGATGACAAAACTTAGAAAAACGCCACCTAGCGACTTAAAGTCAAACTAGTCAAGTTTGACTTTGAGTCGCTAGGTAGCGTTTTTCTAAGTTTTGTCATCCCTTACACAAATTTGGGAGACGCAGATATAAGAGGCCGGACAGTAGAAGCTCTTCGAAAAGCTATAAAACAATATGTGAAAAATACACCTGAAAAATACACGTGAAAAAAACACGTGAAAAATATGCGTGAAAAAACACGCAAATTTTACATGTAAAAAACACGTGTAAAAAATACGTGTATTTTACACGTGTTTTTTTCACGTGCAACAAACACGTGTTTTTTTTTAATAGGGTTTACAGTACACGGAGAGAATTTTGCATTGTAAAACATAGTAGGGGTGGGCGTGGTGATAAAAAATCGATTATTTTTAAAAAGATTCGAAGAATCGGAAGACATAAATATTTATTAAATTAATTTAAAAAATACAGAAAAATAATTTATAAATGAATATACGTAAAGAATGTACGATAAAAAGTAATCTAAATATAAAAAAAATTTTAAATATCGTAGTAAAAACAACGAATATAGACGCTTATAGAAGCGTACTCTTAAATGGGAAATTTCTGCCAAAAATGAGTTACCCAGCTACTGAGGGTGCCACCAGATCGCATGTATTTTTATATCTATATATATAAAATTTGCCATATGTATAGATATACAAACGATGTTAAAGTGTTACCCAGGTTTCCGGACGAAAAATTTAACCCAGAAGAATCTTTCTATAAGCGTCTATCTTCTTTGGTAAAAATAACTTTTATTATTTTATAATTTTATCTTTACAATTTATTTCGAAACAGTGGTTTCCTTAATTAATTTCAAAATCTAACAGGCCGAAAGCAATTCTAACGCAAAAAAGAATCGAGGTATCGAAAATTGAACTTTTTAAAAATAGATAAATTAATCGATCTTTAAAAAAATAATCAACTAATTCTTGAGAATCAAGTAGAATCGCCCATCCCTAAAACATAGTATGTTTAGAAACGCACCAATATGTGGCTCGCATGTACGATATTTTTGTATTATACACGATAAATATCGAAAGCGCATGAAGTTTTTCGATGCGGCACCACCGTGCGCTGTATTTGGCGGTTAGTGCACGAGGAAAAGTGATGCGTAAGCATAAAATGTAAAGCAGTACGCATGATTTACGAAGCAGAAGGCATAATTTTTTTTAGTGAGGACACTCATTAATTGAGGCGAAATTCTCTTCGTGTAGACATTAATAATAAAGAGGTACAATAGATATTTAATGTAGTGCATTTGCAGATTTTTTAGAATATTATGTATCATCGATTTATGTGCAAAATAGTATGTAAAAAAAGACTAGTTAATATTACTGATCGAGGTTCAGAAAACCAGGGGCTTCGATGTAATCCTTTTTCTTAATTTAAGCTCTTTATCTATTTTTTCTGTCACAAAGCGTCGTTAAATTTTATATAATAGTATAGATAAATCAATCATACTTAGAGTGAATAATGAAATTCTATTTGTAAATTAAGTTCAAAAGACACTTCGTCGTCGTTTTTTACAAAAAAATTGTTGTTATGTATACGTAATGATTCCAAAAAGTCTTATGTCTTAATACTTTTATCATAAGCTCTTTTACGTAATTTTGTACGACTTTTAATCCATCCAAATGCTCACTAATGTGTGAATGATTTGACAGTTAACATTGCACTAAAAATGATTTGTAAAAACGATATAAGAGATGTTAAAAATATTTTATGATGATTAAATTATTATATTTTTAATAAGCTGAACAAATCATATGAATACTTATTCTATTATATTTAAATAAGATATTTTTAATTTTTTAGTTTATGCGTATTCTTTATTTTCTGTCCTTATCTGTGACTTACTTCGGTGCAATTTCTCTTTTTATGTTACGTTCGTTTTTAATGTTATAAATGCATAATTTTAATTTTTATATTTATTGATTTTCTTCTTTTTTGTATTATTATCTACCTAGACAATTATATCGACTTGACGTAATTGTATTAATTTTTTAAAATGCGTTTATGCAAATTATCGAAACCTGTATATTTATGCAGCACGTATTATAATTTTTTTCTACATTAATCTGTTACCGACAAAATATTTAAAAAAATGTAGTTTCTTAAGTGCCATATAGATCGAAATGCAAGTTTTTTATTGTACTAAAATTTTCAACGCGTAAAAGTGAAATATGTGTTCCTATATTAATATGTCTTGTTTTTGTTTAAACAAAAGAATAAACAAATTTTTAATACCCTATTAGTTTGTCAATTTTAGCTAGTAATATATTTCTAATCAAGAATTTTTTTTAAATCAAAATTCTTATCGTTAATAGGATTCGCAAAATTCTATTGTTTATGGATTTGTTTTATGATCGAATTTATAAAATTTGTTTTCATTACTATACCAAGCAAGAATCGCCATTCCAAATTAATTATTTCAAATAAATTATTATTAATAAAAGATTAAATGATCAATTATTCTCCATGTCTCCATGTAAGTAATTTTCATCTTTTTTTATTGTTTTGCATTTTTTATTTTTCAAGTCAATGATAATTTTTCTCTTTGGATAAGAAAGGTGATTGTTCAACACTGAAAAAAAAATAAGTAGATGCTGCTTGGTAGACTCAAGTAACGAATTTTTATAAGTTTATTTAGTTATTTTTAATAGCTAAAACATAAATAATAATTCTTTTTTAGTTAAATTAACGTTATATCACTATAATAAAGACATCTGAAAAGTATTAATCGATTTCAAATTGAAATTACATAGAACTTAAAGTTTTTATAATTGATGCGATCAAAGTGAGGTTGTGATTCTTTATATGAATAAATATTAAAAATTGGAAATAGTTTATACATAAAAATTTATTAATTGTTGTATTAGTATTATTTCTTTTAATTCAACAATAAAAATTATGGTTTATGTCTGTTAAACAGATCAAATTAAACTAAATAAATTTGTAAAACTGCGTTACTTGAGTTTACCAAACAACATCTACTTAGGTACAAAGCAGAAGCTTCTTATTTTTTTGTTCAGTGCAAAGAATAACATATCAAGGAAGTAATCTATTATTACACTTAGAAAAAAATTTAGTTGGATTAAGTAAGGCTTAATTGAATCAATGAAATCCCTTAGGTGCGGGCGGCACATAAAATATTTTGTTACATTAATACAAATATTTTAATTGAGTCAAATAAATATTTCATTTTTTAAAATAAATATTTGATTCTACTAAACATCACAAATATTGGTTGAATAAAATTAATTTATTGTTTTGAAAAAATTTGTTATTAATTCAAATGCATATTTGTTTTTCTAATTGCTTATTTCATTACATCAATATGCATATAGTAACTGAATCAAATAATATTTTGTATTTTCAAATAAATATTTGATTTACTAAATGTCGCGAAGATTGATTCAATAAAATAAATTCATTGTTTTTATAAAAAATTTTATCAATTAAAATGCCCATTTGTTTTTCTAATTGATTATTTCATTACATTAATATACATATTGGAATTAAATCAAATAATATTTTGAATTTTCAATTAAATATTTGACTTATTAAATGTCGCGAAGATTGATTCAATAAAATTAATTCATTGTTTTAACAAAAAAAATTATCAATTAAAATGTCCATTTGTTTTTCTAATTAATTATTTCATCATAATAATGCTATATTGAAATTAAATTAGTTCAACATTTTATATTTTCAAATAAAAGTTTAATTTATTGAATATTGCAAAAATTGATTTAATAAAATTAATTCATTGTCTTAACAAAAAATTTTATTAATATAAAGACATTGATAGATTATTCGGTTTCACAAATAAAATATTTCTTCAAAGTAAAGAAATATTTAATTAATTCCATTTATAGATATTTTAATTGAACAAATACTGTCTTTAATCAACAGTATTTGCTTTCAGTGATTTATATTTATTTATTAACATCAATGAATTGATGACTCTCATTGAAGGACAGGTGAATATAATTACATTTATTTATATGGTAAAGAATAACAATTATTAACATACTAACATTAGTATGCTTTATACAGTGATTGCACGCGCAGTAAATCTAACATAAATTTCGTTCGCATTACAATTTACGTATTATCTTGGATTTTTAACTTCCTTATATATCAACTTGGAGGCCCTCTTACCGCTTGCGAGATTGAAAATTAACGACGCCACCAAGCGGTAGTATCATCAAACCATCGAACTAAATGATTTTGTTAAAACAATAAATGTTTCTTTTAGTTCAAATATGTGTTATTTGAATGAAATAAATTATGTAGATGAATCAAATAGTGGATTTACTTGATTTTAACAAGTATTTAATCAGATTTCTCTGTAATTTTTATTAACTTTAGTACACATTTTGCTAAGTTATTCACTTAGCAAGACACGTATTTAAAACATGAGTTTGTTTGAGTATAAAGGATGATAACTTATACAAAAAAATATTTTTCAAGAATATTAAATATTAATTTTAACATTATATTTCATTTGATTTAGTAAAAATGTTATTAAATAATAATTGATTGTTTTAATAAATATTTCATTAAGATAATCAAATAATTATTTAATCGATCTGATAAAGAAATTAATTAATACAACAAAATATTTAATTGGAACATAAATAATAAAATATTTAATTGTTAAAAATAATAATTAATTCAATTAATCACCGATTTCATAGACGCAATATAATTAAATAATAAAAGTAATAAAATAATTTTATAGAACAAAATAAATCAAATATTTGAATCAATTAAAAATTTAATTAATTTAATGCATCCAACTAATTATAATATAGCAATGAAATTATTTGATTAAAAGACAATGAGATATTTCATAGAATCAATCATATATTTCATAAAGAGAAAAAACGCATTCATCAAAGCAACTAAATATTGAATTAAAATGATTAGGTATTTCATTGACCAGTGAAATAATTTAATATAAGTCATAAAATATTTAATTGAAACAATGAAATATCTTTTTGTTACTATTCAAAATTTATTGAAAGAATAAAACAATAATCTTGAAATTATTAAATATTTCATTAATATAATTAAATATATTATAGAACAGTAAAGTAATTTAATAGAGGTGATATAATAATTAATTGAATCAATGTAATATATTTTTCTTTTAATCAAAATTTGATAAAAATGATAGAATAAATACGTTAGAATAATAATAAAATAAATATATTTGGTTTAATAAATATTTCATTAAGATAATCAAATATATTATTAAACATTAAAGTAATTTAATGGAAGTGTTAATATAAAATATAATTAAATCAGTGAAATATATTCTTGTTTCAATAACTACTTGATAGAAATAATAAAATAAATATATTTGGTTTAATAAATATTTCATTAAGATAATCAAATATATTATTAAACATTAAAGTAATTCAATGGAAGTGTTAATATAATATTTAATTAAATCAGTGAAATTTATTCTTGTTTCCATAACTACTTGATAGAAATAATAAAATAAATATATTTGGTTTAATAAATATTTCTTTAAGATAATCAAATATATTATTAAACATTAAAGTAATTTAATGGAAGTGTTAATATAAAATATAATTAAATCAGTGAAATATATTCTTGATTCAATAACAATTTGATAGAAATAATAAAATAAATATATTTGGTTTAATAAATATTTCATTAAGATAATCAAATATATTATTGTACATTAAAGTAATTTAATGGAAGTGTTAATATAAAATATAATTAAATCAGTGAAATATATTCTTGTTTCAATAACAACTTGATAGAAATAATAGAATAAATATATTCGGTTTAAGAAATATTTCATTAAGATAATCAAATATATTATTAAACATTAAAGTAATTCAATGGAAGTGTTAATATAATATTTAATTAAATCAGTGAAATTTATTCTTGTTTCAATAACTACTTGATAGAAATAATAAAATAAATATATTTGGTTTAATAAATATTTCTTTAAGATAATCAAATATATTATTAAACATTAAAGTAATTTAATGGAAGTATTAATATAAAATATAATTAAATCAGTGAAATATATTCTTGATTCAATAACAATTTGATAGAAATAATAAAATAAATATATTTGGTTTAATAAATATTTCATTAAGATAATCAAATATATTATTGTACATTAAACTAATTCAATGGAAGTGTTAATATAAAATATAATTAAATCAGTGAAATATATTCTTGTTTCAATAACAACTTGATAGAAATAATAGAATAAATATATTCGGTTTAATAAATAAATCTTTAAAAAAAATTTAATATCTGATTTTACGTTGCACCTTTCTTGACTTTAAAAAAATAATTTATTGGTTTTCTTTTTGTAAATTCATTGAAATTGGATTTGTTGATTTTAAGGAACCTATTTCTTTAAATTAATTGTAATTTTTATTGAAATGCTGATCAAATTTTATGTGTTATATACAACAAAATATTTTTTTTTTACAATCACATATATTATTAATTAAATGACAATGTTATTAACTTACTAGGAGAGTGTCACACCTCCGGATCACGGATTTTGCTCAAACTTCGCGATAAGTTTTCAGATGATAAAATATGAAAGAAGCTAAAGTTATAGTCATAAATACTCAATATTTCCCTAGTTACAGACAATTAAAGAAAATCACTAAAAAAGTTACTAGATTTTTAAACGCATATAGTTCTTTAGCATTGATAGCTACAAGCTTGAAACTTTTTTTAAATTAAAGCTGAGCTCAAATCCTTTCGAATTAGTAGTTATAGCAAGTAAAAATATGATTTTTTCCCAAAGTTAGAGCGTGATAAACATTGGACCTCATTTTTCTTTTAAAAACATTAATTAATAATAAAAGCTAAAATTAGTTCCAATCCTTATTACGCTCTAACTTTTGGAAAAAATAATATTTTGGTATGCTGTAACTACTATTTCGAAAGGATTTTAGCTCAACTTTAATTTAAAAAAAAGTTTCAAGCTTGTAGCTATCGACGCTAAAGAACTATATGCGTTTAAAAATCTAGTAACTTTTTTAGTGATTTTCTTTAATTGCCTGTAACTAGGGAAATATTGAGTATTTATGACTATAACTTTAGCTTTTTCCATATTTTATCATCTGAAAACTTATCCCAAAGTTTGAGCAAAATCCGTGATCCGGAGGTGTGACACTCTCCTAGTTAGTGAAGCATTTATTTACAATATAAGCTTCTTTAACTTAATCGGATGACCGTTAATTCAAGCAAATATTATATTGATGATTGACCAATATTTTTTTATTGTTATAAAAGATTTTGTAAATTTAACAAACGATTTACTAAAATAAATATTTAATTACTGTAACAAAATATATAGATAATTTACAAACATATTCTATTGTTACAAATAAATATTTTATAAAATTTTATCAGCTGCCTTAATGAAATTGATTTGATTAAATCAATCGAATAATTTAACCAAAACAATAAATTTTTCTTTATTTTAAAAAAATATTTATTTTTTTTTAACTTAGGTATTAATTTTTTTTATCCCAACTAAATATTTCAGTGATTTAATAACCTTGCATATTACTTTAATCAAAATTAATTTTTATCAACAAAATATTTAATAACTAAATTTATTTTATTGACTCAACTAAATTTTTTTCTCAGTGTATACCTACAAAGATGCACAAACATTTAATTGCTTTCCTAGTGAGAATCGGTTTTGCTAATAACTGTTAATAATTAAAAATAATTGGTAATAACTGCAAATAACTGCTAAAAGCTGCTAATAACTGTTATAAATAGTTTAGTTTGAGACAGAAGTAGCGATTATTTGCAGTTAATAGCAGTTATCATCAGTTATTAGCAATTATTAGCATTCATAAGCAGTTATTTGCTATTTTATTAACAGTTATTAGCAGTTATTTGCGTTTGTTTACAGTTATTTGCAATTTCTTGCAATTATTTACAGTTACTAACAATTATACGCTTTTAAAAAAATTTTTTAATTTTTTATTTATAGGAAAAAATTTCTAAAACAATAAATTTTTATGAATAACTATTATTAACTATAAATAACTGTAAGTTTCTGCAAATAACCACAAAAATCAGAAAATAAATAACTGCAAAAATAAAAAAATAACCGCAAATAACTGTTACTATAATCTTAATTTTTAAAAATTGTATTGTACAAAATCGTTGTGCTTATAAATGTTAATAATTATTAATAATTGCAAATAACTACTATTAACTGCAAATAACCGCTACTTCTGTATCAAACCAAACTATTTATAACAGTTATTAGCAGTTGCTTGCAATTATTAGCAAAACTGATTTCCACTAGGGTTCTGTTAAAAAAATGGAACCAATAAGCATCCCGTTCTCGTAGAATAAAATAATGTAAAAATAAAAAATTGAAGTTTATTGTAATAAACAAGTTTTGTTAATTGAGCGACAAATAGTAAAATAAGAGATATGAATAACAATTTAGTATTGGCTATATAGCCTGAGTCAAAAGTTAGTATTTTAGATAATCGTTTATATTTTTCGGTAAAAAGTCTTTATTCAATTTTTAGGTTATTTACTTATTAGATAATATTAAAATAATCATTTTAAACTACGTTTGATTTAAATATAATGAATTATTGAAAAATTATATCATTTTAAAGTCTATAATTTTTCCACAAATCTAATGCGACCATAAAAAGTCATGCCAATTAAAGTTTTAAAAATGATTTTATTTGAAAGCAAAAGAAAGTTTATTTGAGGGCCTGCGTGGAATAAGGCGTTAAGTCAACTGAACCACTTTTTCCCCTTATCAAGGAAATAAAATCTACAGACCATAACTCATCTTTTGTGAAAAATTATTTTTTAATAGACATTTACATATAGATACGTACTGGTTAAACACAGAATTATCTTATTTTACACGATAATAAAGAATTATATTAAAGTTATTTTTGAATTATTTCACGTTATTTTTTGTGTATTCTTAAAAAAATTCAAACAATAACCAGAAGAAGAGGGTAATAATAACTCTTTTATTTAATGATTAATAGCTATTTATGTATTAACTGCAATTATTGAGGTCGTTCTATACTAAAATAAATTATTTCAGAAATGGCTCAAACTCTGAGAGATTTTAGAGTTATGTATATGGAACCCATCCTTAAAATTTCAGACCCGCTTAACATACAAAATTCAAAGAAAAAGCGATATGAAAATCGGGTTTCTACTATTGCTCTAATTAGCACTTTGTAGACGCCAGAAGCGTGCACGGAAAATATAGTATCTTTTTAAATAAATCACAGACGAAATTAAAAAACCACATAATCAAACTAAAAATACTAAGCTTTTAAACAGTACCTTAAAATTTGGACATTAACATTCATTTTAAAGAGATATAACCCTGTAAAAATTGCATTTCTATCTTTTATCAAACAAACAGCATACCGCATCGCCATGATGCGCATAGCTTACTAGGAGAGTGTCACACCTCCGGAACACGGATTTTGCTCAAACTTCGGGATAAGTTTTCAGATAATAAAATATGGAAAAAGCTAAAGTTATGGTCATAAATACTCAATATTTCCCTAGTTACAGGCAATTAAAGAAAATCACTAAAAAAGTTACTAGATTTTTAAACGCATATAGTTCTTTAGCGTCGATAACTACAAGCTTGAAACTTTTTTTAAATTAAAGCTGAGCTCAAATCCTTTCAAATTAGTAGTTATAGCATGCAAAAATATTATTTTTTTCCAAAGTTAGAGCGTGATAAACATTGGACCTGATTTTTCTTTTAAAAACATTAATTAATAATAAAAGCTGAAATTAGGTCCAATCCTTATTACGCTCTAACTCTGGGAAAAAATAATATTTCGATATGCTGTAACTACTATTTCGAAAGGATTTGAGCTCAGCTTTAATTTAAAAAAAAGTTTCAAGCTTGTAGCTATCGACGCTAAAGAACTATATGCGTTTAAAAATCTAGTAACTTTTTAGTGATTTTCTTTAATTGCCTGTAACTAGGAAAATATTGAGTATTTATGACTATAACTTTAGCTTTTTCCATATTTTATCATCTGAAAACTTATCCCAAAGTTTGAGCAAAATCCGTGATCCGGAGGTGTGACACTCTCCTAGTTAGTGAAGCATTTATTTACAATATAAGCTTCTTTAACTTAATCGGATGACCGTTAATTCAAGCAAATATTATATTGATGATTGACCAATATTTTTTTATTGTTATAAAAGATTTTGTAAATTTAACAAACGATTTACTAAAATAAATATTTAGTTACTGTAACAAAATATATAGATAATTTACAAACATATTCTATTGTTACAAATAAATATTTTATAAAAATTATCTGGTATAGCACTTAGTTCATTATCATCTTTAAAAACATTGCGGCATTTTCTTTCTCCGATATTTAATGACCATTGTTTAAAATTATTATCACTATCCGAAACTCGCAGATTTTCATTTAACTTCATTTGCTTAAAATTTTGCCATGATAAACTAAATTTAACTGAATTTTTAATAATGTTCATACGGCTACCATGTCGCACAATTGGTAATGTTTGCCTGAAATCTCCTGATACAATAACAGTTTTACCACCGAAGGGTTGGTTTACATCGCATAAATCTTGAAAAAAACGATCAACTGCTTCAAAAGCAAATTTTGAAGTCATGGATATTTCATCCCAAATAATTATTTGTGTTTTCTTTAATTGTTTGCCTTCTGCAGAATTAGGCTTAACATTACATTATCTCTATCTTTCGGACTTACTAAGTACATTCTACTAACTAGGAGAGTGTCACATCTCCGGATCACGGATTTCGCTCAAACTTCGGGATAAGTTTTCAGATGATAAAATATGGAAAAAGCTAAAGTTATAGTCATAAATACTCAATATTTCCCTAGTTACAGTCAATTAAAGAAAATCACTAAAAAAGTTACTAGATTTTTAAACGCATATAGTTCTTTAGCATCGATAGCTACAAGCTTGAAACTTTTTAAAATTAAAGCTGAGCTCAAATCCTTTCAAATTAGTAGTTATAGCATATCAAAATATTATTTTTTCTTAAAGTTAGAGCGTAATAAGGATTGGACCTAATTTCAGCTTTTATTATTAATTAATGTTTTTAAAAGAAAAATCAGGTCCAATGTTTATCACGCTCTAACTTTGGGAAAAAATAATATTTTTACATGCTATAACAACTAATTTGAAAGGATTTGAGCTCAGCTTTAATTTTAAAAAAGTTTCAAGCTTGTAGCTATCGACGCTAAAGAACTATATGCGTTTAAAAATCTAGTAACTTTTTTAGTGATTTTCTTTGATTGCCTGTAACTAAGGAAATATTGAGTATTTATGACTATAACTTTAGCTTTTTCCATATTTTATTATCTGAAAACTTATCCCTAAGTTTGAGCAAAATCCGTGATCCGGAGGTGTGACACTCTCCTAGTTAGTATGGGACCAAATTTGAATTTATCACTGTGGCTTATAGAACGTAAATTTTCTGATGCGACTTAATTTCTACATAATAAGTTATTATAAATTATATGAACACAAACGCACTAATATTAAACTAAAAAAATACAAGTTAAAAATTTTTTCTGTACTATAACCTAAAAATAAACTTTATTGAAGAATACTCGTTTATTAAATAATTATTATAAATTTAAGGTTAAATCAAACCTAAAAATAAACTTTATTGAAAAATACTCGTTTATTAAATAATTATTATAAATGTAAGGTTAAATCAAAGTCTTCAATAAAAATAGGTTTTAGAAAGTAAAAAGACTATTTATTTAACAATTTTATAGAAATACAATATTTATATAATAAAATATTTATTCAACTTGTAACAGCTTCGGAAAAAATAATATTGTAAAGATGACTATTTATACTAATATTAATAGGCTTGTATTTCAAAATAAACTTAATATTTTGCTAATTATTTTTTTATTTTCTGTAACTCTGGGTTTATTACGAATATTTTTAGATAGTAACATAGTTACACCATCTGATCCATTTTCTTCGTAAGCCTTTATGAAACTTGTTGCGTTATACTAGCTTTTGCCATCTTATTTATTATTTTATTTTTAACAAACTTTCCTTTTTTTACCATATTTTTCATGAGAGATCTCGCATTTTGGCTTCATGTTATCATGCTGATTAAAAGGTTAGCTATACGCGCTTTAAACTCTCTGCATTGACTAGACAGAGGGCAGATAAGGTATTCGATATCGAACTACCTTAAAGGGTACCCCCCCCCCCTTAAGATATGCAAAAATGTCCTCCCTGCTATAAAAATGCAGCTGATTAACCAGCTGCTACACAAGCTGATAAACGATAAAAAATTACGTGATTTTGCACGTGCAAAATCAGATACGAAATCACTCACTAAATGACGTTATTATTTACACGTACGAGCATGTGTTTATATACGCGCTTAAGAACGTACTAAATCATGTAATTTTTACAGTCAAATTTAGCATATTGCTAAGTACGTACTTAGGAGAGTATCATAACTCCGGATCACGGATTTTTCTCAAACTTTGGGATAAGTTTTTAAATGACAAATATGAAAAAAAAACTAAAGTTGTAGTCGCAAGCGCTTAATATTTCTCTAGTTACAGGCAATTAAAGAAAATCACTAAAAAAAGTTATGTAATTTTTGAGCGCATATAGTTCTTTGACATTAATAGTTAGAAGCTTGAAACTTTTTTTTAATGAAAGCTGAGCTCAAATACTTTTAAAATAGCAGTTATAACATATCAAAATATTATTTTTTTAACACGGCGTTCGGAAAATCCGTTTTTCGGTGCCTCATTTCCGTACCGAAAATGCCTGTTTGCCGCACGAAAAATTAAGCGTGTGGAAAATTAAAAAACGTGCAGAAAATGAATTTTCTGCACGTTTTTTAATTTTCCACACGCTTAATTTTTCGTGCGACAAACAGGCATTTTTGGTACGGAAATCAGGCACCGATAAAGGATTTTCCGAACCTTGTGATAAAAAAAACAGTACATAACACGTGCAGAAAATAGGTCTTTGCCTCACGCGCGTTGCCGCTCTCGCTGCGCTCGAGCGGCAATCTTCGCGCGTGCGGCAAAGACCTATTTTCTGCACTAGTTAAGTAAATATCATTTTCCTAAAGTTATAGCGTAACAAAGATTAGACCTGAATTTTCTTTTTAAGACATTCAATTATTAACAAAAGCTGAAATTGAATCCAATCTTAATTACGCTATAACTTTAGGAAAAAATAATATTCTGATATGTTATAACTACTATTTCAAAAGCATTTGAGCTGAGCTTTTATTAAAGAAAGTTTCAAGCTTCTAACTATTAATGCTGAAGAACTATATGCGCTCAAAAATCACGTAACTTTTTTAGTGATTTTCTTTAATTGTCTGTAACTAGGAAAATATTGAGCATTTGTGACTACAACTTTAGCTTTTTTCATATTTTGTCATCCGAAAACTTATCCCAAAATTTGAGCAAAATCCGTGATACTCTCCTAGTTAGAATATTATTTAGTATGTAATATTTTATAAAAAAATTTTGTTATGAATATTATATTTTTTTTTCCTAAAAAAGCATCTTGAATTATGTATATTTTGTTATATTTAAATTGAATTCTTATTAAAGAAGGATTAGATTTTTATAATGGAACATTTATCAAATTAAATATGAATTAATTACCCTATTAACTAACATAAATTTGAAAGAACTACAAATCAGTATCATTTATCAGAAAATATGATTGCACATTTCGATTATTTTAACATTCAAAATTGTAAATATTTTTTATATAAAGAAGAGTTTTTCAAAAGGAGTGGCGCTTTACAATTGTTGCTATTTATATTACTTTAAATAAACTTTAAGATTGAGTGTTAGTAAACAATACATTTTTTTTAATTGCATGTGCAAAGCTCAGCTTTGCCTGATGGTTTTCAGAATACAAAGTATTTCATTTCCGCTGTCTAGAAGATGTGCGTAAAGTACTTTGCTTTGCGCATAGTTATGGTTTTTCATCTAATTTATCATTTTAACTCGTGAGGTTGTCACCCTCGCTTCGCCTGGACAGCACTCGTCGAAAACCTTCAAAACTCAGATCAATTTTTTACTAATACTCGTTTAGCTTTCATAGTTAGAAAAATTCGTTCGATATAAGTCCGCAAAGCAGGTGTTTCTCACATGGGTGTTATTTCTCTAATAAAAATCTTTAAGAAGAAAGAATCAAGAGGAGAGGCAAGAAAGATTCAAAAACACAAGAAGTCAACTAAATCCAAATCAACAAATGTAAATAGGTGTGAGTGTGGATGCGCGTACCTGCAACAGCGGTGGGAACTCACTTTTCCGGTGAGCCGCGAACGTGCGATAGCTGGTCAGTCAGTATCGCTGGGAGCCTTGACCAAGCGGACCTGCAGCTTACGACTTCTCTGAGAAATGGGAGTCGACACGCAAGTCGTGTGCGAGGCAGTTTAGTTATCAATCGCCGTGGTACATTTGTTCATTAGCACGACTATTGATAGCTTTATGGATGATATTCTATTTCAGAATACAAAGTACTTTTTTCATGATAAATCTGCCTTATCATTTATGATAAGGTAGATTTATTAGGTTTTAGAAATTTAGGATTATATTAGGCTTTCCTAATCGATATAATATTGGCATTTGGCCTTACATCTAATCTAATAGATTATATCAAAGAGAGTAAAAAGAACCTTTTACAATGGTGATCCTGCCAGGATGTCAATAAGGGACAAGAAAAAGGCAAAACAAAAAAAAAAGAAAGAAAGGAAAAACGAAATTCTCTGAAAATAAAAGAGAAAAGAGAAATGTAAAAAGAAGGAAGTGGATCGACCCCCTCAACAATAAAATAAAGAAGATAAAAAGAAAATCATTTATTAACCAATGCCACAATGAGTCATGCGACAAAGTCGCCGAATTTATAAGGGAGTCTGTGGAGAAAAATAAAACAATCGTTCAGGAACTAGACTCCCAAATAAGGAGAACAAGTAAAATTGAAAGAGCACTAGCAGAAATAAACGAAGAGGTTGAAATCCTACGGTAAGAAAGTATGAAAAAAAGGAATGAAATTATTGCTGCACCAAATAAAAAAAACAAGCAGACAAAATAATTAAATTCAAGAGGAAAACAATACTAAATATTAAACAACCCGAAAAAGTTATCAAAACCAAAGGGTTGATAAATGGACTTACTTCAACGTAAATTTTGGAGAAGCTGAAAAGAATAGATTATTTCAAGGGCACCCTAAGCAAGGAAGTGCTAGAGAAAAAGTAAAATGATTCAACCTAAAATAAAGGAACTCTGATAAGTCCAATAAATCTGGCAAGGAAGAAAAAACACAAAAATTAAACACAAAATAGTACATTACGATACAAGTGACCTAAGTGGCACTTTATTACATGGCCGGAGTTATCGCCCTCGCTGCGCTCGGGCGATAACTCCGGCCGTATAATAAAGTTCCACTAAGGTCACGAGTATCGTATACTATTTTGTAGCACGTGGGACATAAATCCGCCAAATTAAATCTGTACTCTTCAAAATCAGTAATAAACAAAAGCTATGCACTTCACGAATTATAATTCAAAAAATAAAAGCGAAAACTATAAAAAACCAAACACTACGCATCCTGTGAATGATAAATCGAAAAAAAGAAAAGAAAACTATAAATAAACTAAAACTAAACACTCCATGAATAATAGATCGAAAAAGAAAAAAAAGAATATAATTTCAAAAATATACTCAAAATGTGTAATAATAATTAATTTTTATCAATATTATTGATATTATGTGAAATTGTTTGTTAAAATCATCTTCTATGAAGTCATAAATTGAAATTTTGTTTCACGTATGAATTAGCGTCGTAGGAGCGGTGAGGAGGTAACATATTAAGTATAGCAATAGCAATCGTGTGTATTAATAGGGGGTTCCCCGTAGCATTTTATAATACAACGCTGAAATGACTATACCTCTTCGCTTTACATGTTACGCTACTATCAATTTTAGTTTTACTCGTATCATACTTGCTTATAATTGTTATTTAATTTGAAGAATGTTAATGTGAAAGAGTTTCAATATACTACAGCTTATTGTTATTTATGAAAATACTTTAAAAAATAATTTACATATAAAATTATTTCTTATTATATACGTACGTTACCTAAGTAAATTCATTATTGTACCATGTAAAAAAGTGCCACCTAGGTAACAGAAAAGTGTTACCTAAGTGCGGATTTAGGTCCCGCAATGCTATAAAAAAACTTACATCAAACACAACTACAAAAAAAAATTAAAAAATCAAATGTAATCGCGATTTAGAAATTATAAATTTTTTTATTATGAAATAGTGATACAAAAATTCACAAAATCATGTAGCAAAAGATTTGCATTTAAACATAATCAAAAAAAAAGAAATTAAGACTATTGATTTAAATTAAACCCAAACTAACTGTACATTCAGATCTCCCCTTAGAGGTTCTTATTATGCGCAGTAATTCTCTACTGGTCATAGGCTGCGCCAATGGTCTGCAGGGCTTGTGGGTATAGCTTAGTATATAAACGTGTTTTTCAAGTTATGGTGAGAAAAACCATGGAAAACCATGCAATGGATACACCGATTAATACTTGAGTAGATAACAATAATTTCAATTGGACAAGGACAGCGAATCCGGCTTTCTCTTAAGTATGAAGATAAAATATGGTCAAAATCTAAATAGCTTTTTTTTATGTAATTTTTTTCGCACTTTCCAACGCCAGGGTCGCAGAAATCATTTTCCTACCAAAACATCCTCAAAAATCGAAAAAACAGCAACAAACGGAGTTTTTGCGTGTTTTTCCATGGTTTTTCTCACCATAACTTGAAAAACACGTTTATATACTAAGCTATACCCACAAACCCTGCAGACCATTGGCGCAGCCTATAACCAGTAGAGAATTACTGCACATAATAAAATCCTCTAAAGGGAGATCTGAATGTATAGAACCACAACTCCTACAAACCGACTGGTACACTCCCATCTATTGCTTTAACCTTCTGCACTTGGGTGAGCCCCCTCCAATTCTCTATTCATATGTTTATTATATTACAATCGATATCTTGCAGCGATATCATCGATAATTTACCTGAATCTTTAGTCGAAAAAATCCATTCGGAATCCACTTTAATATAGCTCTTGTAAAATATTGCTTCATAAAGTTTAACTCTTTAGCTTTCATTTCATTTTTTACGAATCTAATTTCGAGTTTTTTTGACAAAAATCTCTCTCTTTAAAGAAAAAAATTAAATTAATCTTCAAAAGGCTGTAACTTACTAGGAGAGTGTCACACCTCCGGATCACGGATTTTACTCAAACTTCGGGATAAGTTTTCAGATGATAAAATATGGAAAAAGCCAAAGTTATAAAGCTAAAGTTGTGAACTTTATAGTCATAAATACTCAATATTTTCCTAGTTACAGGCAATTAAAGAAAATCACTAAAAAAGTTACTAGATTTTTAAACGCATATAGTTCTTTAGCGTCGATAACTACAAGCTTGAAACTTTTTTTAAATTAAAGCTGAGCTCAAATCCTTTCAAATTAGTAGTTATAGCATGCAAAAATATTATTTTTTTCCAAAGTTAGAGCGTGATAAACATTGGACCTGATTTTTCTTTTAAAAACATTAATTAATAATAAAAGCTGAAATTAGGTCCAATCCTTATTACGCTCTAACTCTGGGAAAAAATAATATTTCGATATGCTGTAACTACTATTTCGAAAGGATTTGAGCTCAGCTTTAATTTAAAAAAAAGTTTCAAGCTTGTAGCTATCGACGCTAAAGAACTATATGCGTTTAAAAATCTAGTAACTTTTTAGTGATTTTCTTTAATTGCCTGTAACTAGGAAAATATTGAGTATTTATGACTATAACTTTAGCTTTTTCCATATTTTATCATCTGAAAACTTATCCCAAAGTTTGAGCAAAATCCGTGATCCGGAGGTGTGACACTCTCCTAGTTAGTGAAGCATTTATTTACAATATAAGCTTCTTTAACTTAATCGGATGACCGTTAATTCAAGCAAATATTATATTGATGATTGACCAATATTTTTTTATTGTTATAAAAGATTTTGTAAATTTAACAAACGATTTACTAAAATAAATATTTAATTACTGTAACAAAATATATAGATAATTTACAAACATATTCTATTGTTACAAATAAATATTTTATAAAAATTATCTGGTATAGCACTTAGTTCATTATCATCTTTAAAAACATTGCGGCATTTTCTTTCTCCGATATTTAATGACCATTGTTTAAAATTATTATCACTATCCGAAACTCGCAGATTTTCATTTAACTTCATTTGCTTAAAATTTTGCCATGATAAACTAAATTTAACTGAATTTTTAATAATGTTCATACGGCTACCATGTCGCACAATTGGTAATGTTTGCCTGAAATCTCCTGATACAATAACAGTTTTACCACCGAAGGGTTGGTTTACATCGCATAAATCTTGAAAAAAACGATCAACTGCTTCAAAAGCAAATTTTGAAGTCATGGATATTTCATCCCAAATAATTATTTGTGTTTTCTTTAATTGTTTGCCTTCTGCAGAATTAGGCTTAACATTACATTATCTCTATCTTTCGGACTTACTAAGTACATTCTACTAACTAGGAGAGTGTCACATCTCCGGATCACGGATTTCGCTCAAACTTCGGGATAAGTTTTCAGATGATAAAATATGGAAAAAGCTAAAGTTATAGTCATAAATACTCAATATTTCCCTAGTTACAGTCAATTAAAGAAAATCACTAAAAAAGTTACTAGATTTTTAAACGCATATAGTTCTTTAGCATCGATAGCTACAAGCTTGAAACTTTTTTAAAATTAAAGCTGAGCTCAAATCCTTTCAAATTAGTAGTTATAGCATATCAAAATATTATTTTTTCTTAAAGTTAGAGCGTAATAAGGATTGGACCTAATTTCAGCTTTTATTATTAATTAATGTTTTTAAAAGAAAAATCAGGTCCAATGTTTATCACGCTCTAACTTTGGGAAAAAATAATATTTTTACATGCTATAACAACTAATTTGAAAGGATTTGAGCTCAGCTTTAATTTTAAAAAAGTTTCAAGCTTGTAGCTATCAATGCTAAAGAACTATATGCGTTTAAAAATCTAGTAACTTTTTTAGTGATTTTCTTTAATTGTCTGTAACTAGGGAAATATTAAGTATTTCTGACTATAACTTTAGCTTTTTCCATATTTTATCATCTAAAAACTTATCCCGAAGTTTGAGCAAAATCCGTGATCCGGAGGTGTGACACTCTCTTAGTTAGTAAAAAATTATCGTACAGACATTTGCGAAAAAGTAAATTGAAGGTTTCATGCTCATCTTTACTGAAAAATTATTGCAATAATTTTAATTTCTTGATTTTACTATGAATTTTATGGTTTTGAAATCACCAAAAAGGTTGTTAATTAACCAGGTGTCGAACAGTATTCCGTTAACCTATAAAAACTTTGAATTCAAGTGGTTCTAATGGACATCTTAATACAGACACTGTCCATTCTGAATTTTTTAATTTTATTGATACATAGCTGAAATATTGAACTTAAAAGCTCTTGTAAGATAAAGCTATTTAGTGGCCTAAGTATTTTAACATCAATTTTTTTATACGGTGGCATTTCTACAAAACTTTACTGTGAATCTACTTATTATACAGTGGCCGCACTCTGCCGAACCCAGGGACAACAACGCGGACGTGGTGGCCACTATCCCCATTTTTTTTCATTAAAAAATTTTTTTTTCCAATTATTTTTCTTTTTTTTGGATTAAAAATTTTTTTTTTCATTTTTAAATTAACCCTTTAAGAACGGAATTTTTATTTCATCATGAAAAGTTCTGATAACCATTTAGCGATGATAAGTGTTCATTTATTAAGCAATTTTTGCGATAAAATAGTACATTATTGACCAAGGATGCATATTGATCATCCTAGTTCGTGCAACTTTCGAGGCCTCGCTACGCTTGGTCCCAAAAGTTCGCACTCGCCGAGAATGATCAATATGCATCCTTGGTCAATAATGTACTATTTTTTACTTTTTTCTTTTCAAGTTTTCTCAGTTTCTATCAAAGATATAATAACTTAGGCCCTCAGTTTGAGATCGAAAATAGTCCACTTCAATCTAATACACATATTTTTTTTACAAAATTTGAAGTCACTTCTGTACAATTTCAAAAAAATGTCCATGTACATTGTAATGCACATTGGTTCTGAAAGGGTTAAAAAAAATTTTTTGATAAAAAATTTTTTTTTTTTATTTATTTTTCATTTTTTTGTTAACTGTTAATTTTAAAAAATATTGAGAAATTAAATTAATAATGAGTATTACCACCACGATTGCAAATTACCTCTGACAAACATTGGCGTATGTTGATACAGCGTAGTTAGCTAAGGTCTTCATCTTTCTATAGACCCCTATAAGCCCAAAAAATATACAATTGGTAAAAAGTTATGAGCTAAAAACAAAGTGGTGTCCACAACCGAACCCTTTCCCCTATCACCATTATTACGAATTACTTCTGACAAATGTTAGCGTATGTTGATACAGCTTTAAATGTCTTGATGCTAAATGTCATTCCAAATCTCTTGCAAAACTTCATAGAGCTCGTGAAGGTTTGTAGGTACTACTGGACGCTGTCTTAATCTTCGACCAACCATGTCTCAAACATGTTCAATCAGATTAAGATCGGGACTATGGGGTGGGTAATTTAATAAAATGATGTCATTCTCTAAGAAAAATTGATGGATAACGTTAGCTGTGGGAGGTCTCGCATTATCTTGCATGAAGAAAAAATTCCTTCCGTAATGTTGCCTTAATGGCAAGACATGAAGATTCAACACTTTATCTACTTATCATCGCGCCGTCATTCCTGGAGGTGGTACAAGGACGAGCGGCAATCTGCCATTGTAAGATATAGCAGTTTAAACCATTACTGACCCTCCTGCATAAGGTATTGTTGACCTAACAGTATTGCGGTGGTAGCGTTCTCCTCTCCGTCGCCACGCAAATTCTCATCCATCATTATTGCGCAAACAAAATCGAGATTCATTGGAGAACCAAACTCTCATCCACTGCCTGAAACGTCAACGACGCCTATTTCTCTGTTGCAACTGATCATGTATTTCTCTTGCTGTTATTATGCGACGAGTAGCACTTCTTACAATGTTATAATCTGTTCGAGGACTGGTAACTCGCGGTCGTCCTTGACCTGCTCTTCTACGAAAGTCGTAGGTTTCACGATATCGAGAGAAAGCGCGGTTAATTACAGATAGGGAAACGCCCATTTGATTAGCGACATGTGTTTGAGTATGATCTCCCTGTAATAGCGTAATTACTATTGCTACTTCAACTTCAGTCAAATGACGTTGTTGCGTGTTTTAGGTAATAGAAAGAATTTGTAGAAAGAATACTGATTTCATATACAAAATCAATTGATTAAAATTTAAAATCTTTTCTTATCATTTTTACTCAACATTAACGAGATAAAGGACAATAAGTGAACTAAAGTAATTTCACGACAATTATCAATTTAAAAGGAGTTAGTCTTTCCAAATGAAGTCAGCAGTTTTTATTAAAATTAAAGATTCATCAAAGAACATTGAATAAAAATTAAAAAACTACGAATAATGTCTTATTGGTCTACGGGATGCTGTTCCTAACCTGGTTAATTATCAACATTCTTAGCGATGCAGAAATCAAAATTATTGCAATAATTTTTCAGTAAAGATGGATATAAAACCTTCGATTTGCTTTTATGCAAATGTCTGTACGATAATTTTTTACTGAGTTACAGCCTTTTGAAGATTAATTTCATTTTTCTTCTTTGAAAAGCTATATCTCAGTCAAAAAAACTCGAAATTAGTCTCGTAAAAAACGAAATTAAAGCTAAAAAATTGAACTTTATAAAGCAACATTTTACAAGTACAAGAAAAAATTATTGAAACCCGTGTGAAAGTAGATGCAAAGTTATCGAAGTTTAGCGTAGTTTTGCTTATAGCTTGATAGGAGCATTAAATTTCTAGTTAAGAAAATGACAATATATGACATTTAAAAACTGAAAGAAAGACCTTTAATTTGCTTTTTTACCAATCTCTCTAGGTCAATTCTAGCCAGAGTTAAGTTAGGTTAAAGATGGTGTTTTTTCAACGTCAAATTTAGGTATTCCCTTAATTTTTATGCGAAGTGTGTGAATATATATATGCGCGCAGCTATTGCCTCTTTTAAATTTTGTCTGTTACCCAAAAGTAAAATAAACTTAAATACAGATGCAAAGTTCTCTTTTTGACTTGAACAAAAAATATGTTAATATAAAATAAGGTATTAATTGAATAAAGAAAATCTTTCATTAAACAAAAAGAAAAAAATCCTTGGAATTCTATAATAATGAAAAATAATAATCTAGGATAAAATTTTACTGAACAAAAAACTCCAAAATCTTTTAAAATGAAATAAAGAAAAAAAATCTAACTATAATATAAAAATAGGGAAATTCAAATCATAAGAAAAAAATAAAGAAGAAAACTCTCTCCACCTTACTCCTTTTATACTTCTTTTTGAACACTTAATTAAACGTCTAAATGCCTCCAAAGAAGAGGATAATAAAAGAAAAACAGGGCGGTCTAGAAAAATTGTTTAATCAGAGATTGACGGACGACAATGGTCGAAGTGTTTGGGAACAAAGTGTCCAAGAAAACCTTCAGCAAATATTGCAGTACATGGATGCTAATGAAGCTTGGTTAAAAGCCATAGAGGAACAGGTGGACAGCCATAATGCTGAAAATAAAAGGAGAAAGGAGAAGTCTTAAGGAATTGAAAATTCCAGTATTAATTTAATTAATGAAAATATGATTAAAATATATTTTCTTCTAACAGAAGACTATAATAAAACAAAGTTAGAGTTTGATGAACTCAAGCCAATGATGCAAGCTAACGTCACGAACTATGAGATTCCAAAGACTATTCATTTTAGATGATGACAAGAGACCAACATATGCAAAACACCATTGTAACATGGCAAATTTGCCATGTTACTTAAACCTTGCTTTTAAAATATAATAATATATGCGGCAGAAGGAAGACGTTAAATTCACGCGCAGTTAAGAGAGAGACAACGCCAGTCATGCTAAAGCCAACCCCAATCCACTAACCATACACGCGTGCATAGATCACGATACCGTTAATATACAGCAAGGCTTAATTAACAAGTCTAGTCTAGGTATAGCCTTCGAGCATATACTACTGGAGGAAGCCTCCCAGCTATTAACTGCGTTACAAGGCGAAGAGAGAGAAAGCCTCTATTTTGGTACGTGCTATCTCTCTCTCACTTTCTTAGTGGGGAACAGAAGCAGCCAATCAAATCAGGCTAGAGAGAGACAGCACGTAGCAAAATAGAGGCTTTCTCTCTCTTCGCCTTGTAACGCTTGCTGCCATTTGGAGGCTTCCTCCAGTAGTATATGCTCGAAGGGTATAGCATGATTCTAGCAGTCAAGTAGACGGAAAAGGTAAGAGTATAAGGTGGCGCGCATAGCGTGCCACGTGAAGAAGGAAAAGCATTCATCTTGAGATGCTCATTCCTTCTGCCGTTCGCATACAAGTCGGTCCACTTGACTTTGTTCTCATACTTATGCAACAGATTGTACAAAATGAAACAATTCGTTTATACCTCTCGTTCTTGCGTTTTTGCGTGTAAAGGAGAGTAAATATTGTGTGAGTGTTAAAAGTATAAATGCTTTATAATAACCTCGATTTCTGTTAAGCTTTGACGATTAAGATTTAATTTAATTTATTTAAAACCAGTACAAAATTACATCGATTAATCGACACAAATCCCATAGAGATAAACATAGTTATCTGTTGGTGGGGCTGGTTGCATAATTACTTATATCTAACTTATATCCAAATACATCATTTATTCATTATATCTTACTATTATATAAAAGGACAGCGTTTGTTTGAATGTTCTCAATTATCTCAAAAACTACTGAACCGATCGTTTTCAAATTTTAAATTTAAATTCTTTATAATGTGACGAGTGTCATAGGCTATATAAATAATTACTTTTTTAATCAATAATTGCAATAAAATAATTATAGACCTTGATCTTAACGCGTAGGGAATAGGGACTACTTTTTTTCGCGTTCTGCGGTCAACACGCTCTATTCTTGCTACTTTCCTTGGTTGTCCAATAGGTGGCGACCGATTTTGTCTTTCACTTTATTAAACTGGTACCTCAGGGCTTATAATTACTATAAGACGGGCTTAACGACCCCGAGGCACCCTAGGTTCTTTATATTAAATTGACTATAGTGAGATGTTCACTAGTTATTTTGTATTTGCGCGCTCAAATTATATTATATACGTCGAATGTAATATACCCATGTACCGACTTAATGCGTTATGGCTGTATATCTCTGTAATAATTGCCAAATAAAAATTTATTAAAATTAATTATTAAACTGGTACGGTAGAAATACTTATACACCTATGATATTCCGTAACTTCAACACAATAAATTTTTATTGCATATTCTCTAATCACAGAGTAATATTACCTCGGATTATTTAATGAAATATTTTCTTTTTCCATTAGGCAGAATCAAAAATTAGACAATTTTTTTAACTTTAGAAAAAATTTTATATCTTCAATTTAAATATATTTTTTGACTTATTGGTACTATATTGAACATATATCGAAAAATAAAAAAAAAAAATTCAATGCTTATTTTTTCTACAAAAAAAAATTATTTTAAATGAAAATTCATTCTATTATCACATGGTTCACAAACAAAAAATGTTGTGTATTCCGAAGTTTTGTAAGAGTACGATATAATAAATAATAGTTTTTGAGATTCTATTTCTATACCTACCGACTTCTGCCCAACTATTGCGCGGGCGAAGCCGAGACGGGGGATGCTAGTATTTTATATTTTAAGTAACAATAATCTAGTTTATAATTTTCCCAGTAAAGTTATTTATAATATTCCCAAAATTCATAATTATATTATATTTTTTATAACATATTTTATATTTTATTCATTGCACATTAATAAAAATCCATTCTTTCAGTCTTTTTTTCACATTTTTTGTTTGTATCTGCTTTAGGTTAATTGGAAGACTATTAAATAGTTTAATTGCTGTGACATAACTACTCTTTTCACTAACAGTTTTTTCTCTTTTTGGTATCTGTATACTTTTATTTCTTGTTACACTATCAGATGTCATAAACTTATTTTTGAGACTTTCATAGTGGTAGTACAATGCTTCCACAGCATATATTTGATCTATATTCAGCGGGTTATTAATACTTACAAATGTATTCTTATTAACTATCTTCAGTAATCTTTTTTGAATATTTTTTAATAAATTTAAAACATTATAGTATGCACCTCCCCATGCTATTATTCCATAACTGACGACGCTGTTGAACAGAGCATAATATATCATTCTTAAAGCTTCAAGGTTCATGATTTTAAACAATTTATAGATAACAAATATCAAATATTTGGTTTTATCTATTAGATAATTTATGTTTCTCCCATTTCATATTATAATAAAAAATAATGCCGAGATATTTATAACTATCCACTCTATTTAATATCTTTGTACCCACACTTATCTCTAATTTCTTTGGTACACCATCACTGTAATTTCCAAAAGTCATGTATGTAGTTTTATCTAAATTTAGCGATAATTTGTTCACTGCAAACCAATTTGACATAAACTTTAAATCCTCATTCATTTTTCTTTCTATTCCAGTCCGTGTTTCATCTTCCACTATTATCGCTGTATCGTCTGCGTATGATATAACATTGTCTCTTAACATATCATTTACAAATAGCATAAATAGTAATTGATCCAAAATTGTTCCTTGTGGCACCCCCGTATTTAGGGTCATGTTGTTACTAAAACTATCATTAATTCTAACTCTTTGCTTTCTGTTTTGTAAATAATTCTTTATCAGTGAATAAGCTTTACCTCTAATTCCATAGTTAAACAGTTTTTGCATTAGGATTTTATGTTTTACTGTGTCAAAAGCTTTCGCCAAATCTAAAAATGTTATGGCAATTGGTTTACTCCTATCTAAATTTTTATATATAACTTGTGTTATATTATATGGTCAATGTCCCAATTGCTACTCACGAACCTATTACTAACCGCTCAATGTTATTTAGATACGAAAAAAAATTTTTAACGATGAGCGGCTAGTAATAGGTTTGTCAGTAGCGATTGGGACATTGACCATATATTGCATCCTTTGTGCCCTTATTTTTTACAAAACCATATTGATTTTTAGCTAGTATATTGCATTTATCTATAAAGTTATAAAGCCTTATATATATAATTTTTTCAAAAATTTTGGCTAGATTAGATATCAAAGATATTGGTCTATAGTTCTCCGCATAGTTTTTGCTATTGGCTTTGTAAATAGGTATAATTTCTGCAGCTTTTAATGCATCTGGCCATATAGCCTTTTCTATACATAAATTAAAAATGTAGACAAGCGGATTCAATAAGAAGCTTGTTAAGATCTTAATTGTTTTGGCATTTATGTCATCAATACCACCATTTTTTAACTTCATATTTCTAATAATGTTAGATATCTCATAAATTTCCGTTGATTGTAGAAAAATCGATTTATTATTCATTTCAGGCAATCTCAGCCCAGTATTACCAGAAGGCTGTTGAATTTTTTCACTTAGTTCTTTGCCAATATTACTGAAAAATGAGTTCATTGTATCTGCTATTGCTTTAGGGTCTTTGATTATCTGTTTGTTTTTATCATGAATTTGTGTAATCGATACTTTTTGTTTTCCATTTTTGCCTAATTTTTGGTTTATTACATTCCATAGATTCCTGATACTGTTGCTATTTTTTTCTACTTGTTGACAATCATACACCATTTTGGCATTCTTAATAACTTTGTTTAATATTTTTTCGTAGTTTTTGTATTTTTGTTTTGCTCTTTCATTATCTGTTTTCATTTTCCAAATTTTGTACAATGATTCCTTTTTATTACAGGAGATTATTATGGCTTTCGTAATCCAACCATTTCTTGGTTTCGTATTTGCCTGTCTTTTATTAAAATTTTTAGTTATTGTTGATCCTTTTACACATTTCTTTATTTTTGCAATTAGTAAATTCATAGCAATGTTTAGATCATATATCGTCTGTATCTCAGTCCAGTTTTCCCTTGAAGCCAGATTCTTCAAACAACTGTAATTTATGCCATTCACCTTTTTATTCCAGTTAATATTTTTAAATTTTTTGACTTAAAAATAATGAATAATGATCAGTTATTGTATTGAGTAGTTTGCATGTTTTAGTTTTTATTGTTGAAGTTTTAATAATTATGTTATCTATGCAGGATCTATCATTATTTGCGTTTATGTTAGCTGGTCTAGTCACTGTTTGAAAACCTGGTGTATAGCCCTTTTCAAGAAGGTTATTTAAAAACTCTTGGCCAATGGAATCCAGATCTAAAATATCGATATTAAAATCACCTATTATGAAATGGCTTTAAACATTTTGTTTTTCTTTCAAATATTTATTTAGATTTATTGTGAATTCCGTTTTAGCCATATCGTGTGATCTATATAAGGTAGAAACTTGTATTTCTTTCTCATTTGACACTTTAAAACACGTATTCAAAATTTTTAGTCTCTCTATCTGTAATACTTCTGTATGCTCATTTAGATTATCTGCTATATATACAACTACACCATCACATTGATTAATCTTACTATTGTTGTAATATATTTCATATCCTGAAATTGAGAAATATTTGTAGTAATCTAATATTCTTGTTTCAACACATACAATCATGAAAGGCTTAAGAATGGGCCAAACTATCTGTCTTTGTCTAATAGCGTTTTTCATCATTTATGTAAACACTATCCGGTATAACAAGAAAAAAATAGCAGCCCCCGCTAGATATTAGTATAATAAGTAAATTTTATAATAACAACCAAATTTTTTCACTGCGTAGTTTTTGACTAATTAGAGACCTACTAGCAATCTAGAATATAACCTATCTTTTTTTGGTAGGTCTCTAATTATTCAAAAACTACGCAGTGAAAAAATTTGGTTGTTATTACAAAATTTACTTACTATACTAATATCTAGCTGCTAGGGGCTGCTATTTTTTTCTTGTTATACCGGATAGTGTTTACATAAATAATGGAAAATAAAACGCTATTAGACAAAGACAGATAGTTCGGCCCCTTCTTAAGCGGAGGCCGTATAGCTCCATCTTTGTCTAATTTAATTTTTCGTTATTATTAATAAATTAAATATTGTTATACAAAAGTGAGGGTATAGCCCAATAGATTTCAGGACGAGCAAACGATCCTATTCTATGAAAAAATATGAAATTTTCATTAGTTTCCGAGTGAGGTCTGAAACGGAATAACAGCTATCAAATTCAATTGTTTTTCCGTTTCAGACCTCACTCGGAAACTAATGAAAATTTCATATTTTTTCATAGAATAGGATCGTTTGCTCGTCCTGAAATCTATTGGGCTATACCCTTACTTTTGCATAACAATATTTAATTTATTAATAATAACGAAAATTTAGATTAGACAAGGACAGAGCTATATGGCCTCCTCTTAATGTCAAGACTCTCAATAAAAATTTGTAATTTATTAAAGTTGGCATTTAAACTTCTAATATTTATGTACATAATATTTTCTTTGTTTGTATTGAAAAATCTAATTACATCATTGTATGTTTCACAAATATATTCTTGTTTTATGAAATCATTTTGTATGTTTTTAATTATTTCTATGTTGTTATTCATAATTATTTTACGGAATTTATTGAGTTGCTGGACGAAACAGATTCTACTTTTCATTGTCGTTACCTTCTGAGGTTTGTCTTTTACAACGTTAATATTATCTACATACCTTTGAATCGTTGGACTCAGCGGATAATCTGTGCTATTTATACATTTTTTGATTTTGTTTTTTATTACTTGGCAGCTCTCACTATCATTTGCTATGTGTTGCGTATCATATTTGGTTTTAAATTTCTCGTTGTGGTATAAACAGTTGACACAGCATGAACTTGCATTTGCTTTACAATTAATTGAGTTGTGCAGACCTGTACACTTTAAACATATTTTTTCACTATTGAATTTATTTCCACTGTGTCCAAATCTACCACAATTATTACATAGCCTAACGTTGATATCGTCATACACTTTGCAATTTTGGTACCCAATAAAAACTTTATTTTTGTTTTCTTTTATGTATCTGTAAAATTCCGAGGATACCTCTATTAAAATACTTGTCTGTTTACTTTTTTCATTTTCTTAGTGATGTAATACGACACATTCTGATTTGAATTTTTAAAATTTCTTTCATTTATGTCAGCTTCTAAAACTTTTTGGTCCAATTTGTCAAAGTTATCTACGCCTACTATCTTCATTCTTGGTTTTTTAATTTCTTCTTTTTTAATTTTGCAATATGCCAATTTCTCCTTTAGGGTTTTTTCAGTTTCACTCATACTTGTTTCATTCATACAGTCCATATGCACTTCATTGTCATTCTTAAAAAATATCTTTTTCGTTTGAACAGTTTTCTTTTTGGTCAAGTAGTAACACTCTTTTTCAAATCGTTTGCATCGTCACTATTTTTCTTTTGGATTATTATTTTTGTAATTCTTTTTGGTTTTGCATTTTCTGTAGATACTACTTTAGCGTATGTTGGTTTATATGTAATTTCCTCCGTTTCATTGTTGCTTTTAAAAATTTTTAGTAAATTATTTTTTTCTTTCATTTCACTAACCAGCTGTTTCAATAAAGCATTTTCTAATTGTAATTTCTCGATATCAGAGCAACATGTTTCGTCTAAATCCATATTTTTAGTATTATTAATAATGTCACTTAAGTATTCCTCTGTAATTTCTTCCGATTGCTTCAATTTTATTTGTGCTATTATTTCTTTCATGGTAGAATTTATTGTTATATCCTCCGTTTTTGAGGTTAGGTTCAGTCCTGGTTGTTCGGGACAAATTACAAACACTTATTTAATCTTTCAAAGTCACTTTGATGATACACACTTTCACATATTAAACAAACCACTGTTGTTACTTTCTGTTTCGGATAACATTTATAATATATTTCTGCGCCCGGATCGGGAGGATGTTTTCCTCCCGGCGCCATCTTGCCGAACTTATATATAGATACATCGTTATTTTTCTTTGCTCTGTGCACGTGTGTGCTGGTGACCATAAGTATTAATTAGTGCGTCCGTTTTCTTTCTAGCTTTCGTTCAAGCTAATTCGCTGTGTAGCTTTCCCAAGATACCCCAAATAAATTAATCAAGCGCATCGTTGGCTCTGTTTTCGCCGTGTTGCTTTAATATTAGCATGATTAAAATAACTTATGAAGTCGCGTCCGTCAACGCGGCTGGCACCCTTTTCATTGTACGGTTAGAACGTGTATTGAAATAAAATCTATAAGTTGTACCTTTTAGCTTATTTCTTTTACTTGTGTGTATTTGTAGTGTATATTTTAAATAATAATAATACGACTCTAGCTATACAGTTAGCTATTCTTGTACGGTCACCTGATCCCCATGGCCGTTACAATTAGCGTGCCAACGTGGAGCTGGTAAAAATTTTACTGACAATTTTTTGCGAAAACACTCGGGATTGAAGTGATTTTTTTGCGGTGTTAGTGCGAACTGTGAAAGAAAAAAATAAACTGTGAAAGAAAAAAATTAACTATGAAAGAAAGAAAAAGAAGTGTGAAAAAAACAAAAAAAAAATATAGAACTGTGCCAGTGTAACAATTTTTTTTCTCTTCGCATACGTAAGCTTCGCCACGTGGTCGCCATCTTTGCAACGTACACACGAAGCAGGCTGAAAGATAACCCTCTGGCAGCCATATTTTTTTTCGCTTTGCTGTCACTTGGTATGGTAAATTTTTATGCCTTTCTTTGCAGCAAATTTTCTTTCATCTAGTAAAGAATAAAATTTTGTTTCTAAGAATTTATTTTTATTATCTCTTAATTTTTTGGTTTGAAGGAGTAACATCACAAGTTGGTTTTTGGACTTTTCGAGAAAATGAGGTTTGAAAATTTGCGTTAACACGTAAGGTATATGGAAAAATAAAAATATATGAGGAAAAATAACACCTTTCCCGTGTGTATCTACTTTTCTAATGTATACTACGTGAAAGAGGTATACTTTTAGGTATATAATCCACTGTCAACTCAATTTCACAAAAATACCAACTTGTGCTGTTATTCCTTCGAACCACAAATATAAATATAAATATATTTATGTATATAGAGAACCTGAGTTTTTGACGCCGTCCTTCTTTATTTACATCGTGAATGAAATTTTGTACTATCAGTTTTTTGTTGGAGTTAAATGTTAGCGTTTAAAGGATTTAATATGGACAACTTTAGCTAGCCTTATACATAGGCTTGAATTTATTGTCGACACTCAACACTTAGCACTCATATCTCAAATTTTCATTGTTCTTTGTTTCCTGTAAACGTTGACATTCTTTATAGGGAACAAGGAACAATAAAAATTTGAGATCTAAGTGTTGAGTTCGAGTATAAATTCGAGCCATATTCTTTGTATGGACAAGTACGAGTATATAAGGTTAGTATGGTTATCGCTGGTACTATAGCTGTTTGCAGCCACATGCGTCTAACTTTTATTCATAATTCATTAATAATTTGTTATTCAAAAAAATTAAATTTGAACACTTTTTGAATTGCAATCATAATGTTGTAAGTAGTACGCTTGTTTAATATAATTTAATAGCACAGCAATGATTGTTTTGTTAATTTCAATAAACAAGACTTTTGTTCAAGAAATAAGCACTTGGAGATATTGATAAGTGGTAAAATTGATTTGTTTGTTGAATGAAATCAAGACGATTCTTATAATTAAAGATGTACTCTGGAATTCACATTTTTAGCATCAAACATTCTATAAATGTTCAAGATTATTTGAAGAATTTATTGAAGATTTTATTTTGTATGTAATTGGTAAAAAGTTAATAATTCAATTACTTTTAATATTAAAAATTATTATTGGTACATTAATGAGATATTTTAGTATCTTTTCATGAATGTATCAAAATTCGTACTTCTAATTTTATAATATTTTTATAAGAACTGAATTTTATCTATTGCGTTTTTTCCTTTTAATATTCCGTACTTTTCTAAGTTTGATTCAAAATAGTTTTCTAGCCTATAAAGTCATAAAAATTAATTATGAAGTAGTTCACGAAATAATTATAAATTTAATTTGTTTTAGCTGTTAAGTCCTGGCTTTCACCAGGACTAAATTAAAATGGATATATTTATAGAATTTTGTAGATTTATATGTAACTTGAATTGATTTGTAATATTTGAATTAATCATCAAAGTTAATTATAATAATATTTAAAAATACGAAAGTATATGAAATCTAGTGATGGTTAAACTCCATCAAAATTCCAATTGACTGAGATCGTTCTCACTATTAAATGTATTGAAGTTAATTTATAAAGATTTTTAAATGAGAATAAAAGTATATTTAATATTCTTACCTTTGCAGAATTAAGTAGATAAGGGCTGGCTGTATTCACACAGTTTATGGATAGGCACGATTAAAATAAGACTCGACTCAGATGTATAAGTAACTTTTAAGGAATTTATTAGACACTTGTAAAATAATTAATATTGAATATGACAATAACTTTGTTTGACTTTGAATTTGAATTTGAATTGAAGTTGAAGTGCGAGAATGACAGGATGTATGACTTGGTACGAACAATAATCCTGGGGTAGTGCCCGAATGTCATTTCCCTATTGAGAAAAAACACTTATTTTTTACACGTGTTTTTTTCTTTTGCAAAAAACACGTGTTTTTTTTAATAGGGTTGTTTCATTCGGCTTTTATACTCATATATTTCGTAATGATTTTAGGATTCGTTTGGTATTTTCGAAATACACTTTGTCGATTTGAACTACTTAATTTTATAATTCTGCTAACTAAAGAGTTTTATTGACAAATATTAAACTTTGAGTTTCTTTACAGTTTCGCTTTTTCTGTTTATCTTGACAAATTCCTTTATTGTTCAATAACTGTTTTAATTAGTTCATGACGTTAAAAGATACTTTAAAATTATAAATGAAAGAAATAAAAGATACGTCGTGACGTAACATAGCATTTATCAATGGTTTATAAAAAAATTTTTCGTAAAAGGAAGCAAATGATTTGCTTAAGTTTGAGCATACATTTTAAAGGATTTTATTTCGGAAAATATATATTTTGCCCTACTTATTTTATTGTAATTACTATAATTTATTTTAAAATGTTTGAAATTTCAAAATTATTAAAATTAATCATTTTTCTATCAATTGATCATTGGTGTCTTCTGTAAAAATAGTATATTATGCTACGTGGGGTAAAAATGCGGCATTCTAGGCCTAGATGCATTTTAATAATCATCATTATTGAAATCTTCATCTCTTACAATAGTTTTTTTCTATTGTAAGAAAGATGTAATTTAGCTATGTATTGAATCCAAACTAATCTTAACAAAAATTTCATAATGCACTAAAATTAAAAATGAATTAAGAGAATCAACTTTTTTGACAGTTAATTCCAGAAACTGTTCTAATGAACAACTAATAACTTTAGCTAGTCAACAATTGATTTTAAAAAATCTTCTAAATAATGAGTGTTTTAATTTGCTCTTTTGAATTTATTATAAATCACAAATCTTCTCTAATAACTAAATGTAAATAAAAGTTTTTATTCGCAAACATAAAAATATTTATTGTATTAATGATGCAGTTGTAAATATTTATGATTTATCATTTATTTTTTATTATTTACTCGTCTAATTGTAAAAAAGTTTCTCCGTGTACTCAGTATGTCTAACCTCTGCTATACATCTAACATTGTTAGACTTATGAGTATTAAAATTATCAAATACACAAACATCATAATTGCACAATTTCTTTTTTTTATAAATTATCATTTAAATACTTACTGTATATCCTATGTTAGCAGCTATAGGATACACATGTTCGATTTTCTCACATATCTTTCATTTAACGCACAATATTTTTTTCACGACACTCACTTTTAGACACTTCAGAAATAAAAATACAAATAAAATACTAAACATTCATGTTCTTACACGTATTTTTTTGTTTTTTTTTTACACGTTTTATTTATTTAAAATATTAAATAAAACGAATTATTTATTTTCGATTCTTTCTTTCTTTCTTTCTGTCTTTCTCTCTCTCCCTTTCACGCTCTCAACATATGCTATAGTTGCTTGCGCATGCGCGCTACAACAAACTAAAGCCTCAAATGACTTTTCACTCGAAGTCGTTTCTGATGTATTTTTTTACTTAAAAATGAATTTTTATCTTTTTGGGATGACGAAGTTCCGGCCGGGCATGAAGAAAATTCGTATACGCTCCTCGGCACGTAAAAGGCTCATCATATGCGCGAGTATGCTCGGCTGACGCCTCGCAAAGCAAACTTACACGCGCATATAATGAGCCTGTTCCGTATCTTGGAACGTAATATACTATTTCTTTTCCCAAAGTTTGGCTGATGTTCAAGTTTATAAATACCTTAACCAAACTTGGCACATAAGAAAATCCTAAACTTGTCAAATTGATATTATAATATTTAGTGAATGTTAAACAAAACTTTGCACGGACTTACTATAGATTATCATTTCAAAAACTGAGTGAAACTGAAATTCTCCTTAACTGTGCTGAAAATTTTCTGAAACTTTGTAGAAGTTAGAAAAAATTTTAGTTAAACTTGGCCCACGAGAAAATCCCTAACTTGGCAAATCAATATTATAATATTTGGTGAATGTTAGGCAAAACTTTGTACACAATTTGACAAGTATGGGATTTTCTCATAAGTCAAGTCAGGGTAAAGTATTCATAAACTTCAACATATTTTTTTTTTTTTTTTTTTTTGTGGTCAAAAAACGGGTAAATCTGCTATCAGACCTACAGCGGCGTGGGCTGCAGCTGGATCACCACAACTGCAGTGCGCGCCACTGTTGTGACGGGATTCTGACGTTGCATCAGCTCGGAGGGAGTAAGAAACCTCGTAGGTTCACATTCGCCCCCGAAGCATCCACAGGCAGAGACCGCCTAAATCCCCTTCACCCTGGCCGCGAAAGAGAAGCAAGAAAATGCCTCACTTACATAGACAAGGATCCGTAACGTCCACCGTTCAGAGCCGCAGCGTGGGACTGCGTTAGCATTACTTCATCCTGCGGTCTTGTCCATTGTCGCTCGTCTTGTCCATCCGTCCGTCCAAGCACTAGGCCGTGTCTATTCATACGTCCAAACATGCATACATTTGCCTGTCATCCTACCTTGCACTCCTCCATTCACTCTTAGCTCGGGTACGTGGGGTCGCTGGGCCCAAGGACTTTTCAGTCCCCCTGCGTGTTCGCACATCTTCATCCTCGCCTTTATCCACTCATTCAGTATGCCATTCACTTAGCTGGGGTATGTGGAGTCGCTAGGCCCAAGGACTTTTCAGTCTCCCTGCGTGTGTGCATATCTCCATCTTTTCCTTTATCCACAGGCTCAACATACCATTCACTCAGCTCGGGTACGTGGGGTTACTAGGCTCAAGGACTGTGCAGTCCCCCTGCGTATTTGCACATTTTTGCGCTCTCTTCCATCCGCACACTCAGTATACCATTCACTCCAATCGGGTACGTGGGGTCGCTAGGCCCAAGGACTGTGCAGTCCCCCTGCGTACATAAACTTGAACATTAGTATATACTTTCTATAGCATAGTTATAAAAAATGTTAGTGTAAGTTGGCATATTAAAAGTTCTAATTGATATATAAATATTGTAAAGTTTGATAAAGGCTAAATAACTTCATCAATAAAATATTAGATTATGCAATTCATTAAAAGTTGGGTAAAACTTTGCGTTAACTTGCGACGAATCATTATTTTAATAACTAAATGTGACTGAAATTTTCAAAATAATGATTGATCTCAAGTTTACACAGTTTTGCCCAAACTTCAATAAATTTTATAATATTAATGTGTTACAATATTATTTTATTGATAAAGTTAATGAAAGTTAATAACTATTTTTTTTATTGATACTTTAATTCTGACATCAATTCATCAATATAATAATTAATTGTTAACAATAATTATTCAAATTATAATTTTTTCTTCAATATTTTTCTGTCTCTTTGTATCATTAATATCTTTCATTTCTAATTTACGTTTATTAGATTTTACTTTCTTCTTTGAATCAAATTTTTCTTGATTCTGTATTTGTTCACCTTCGTTTTTATCTTTTATTACTAATTTACTTTTGTTAGATTTCACTTTTTTCTTTGACTTAACTTTTTTTTTATTCTGCATTTGTTTTTTTTTTCTCTCTCTTGCTCCTTACTGTTTACAGGTTCTTCTTTATCATTTGCTTGGTTATGTTCTTCATTTTTTGCTTCTTCTTGATTTTTTTTCTAAATTATTCTCTTTGTAATTTTTTTTTCGTTATTCTTTTCTTCGTATTTTTTTAATTCTGATTTACTTGTTCTTTTTCCTCTTTTCTCGTTTTTGATAATTTTGCTTTTTTTTCAAACTTTTTGTCACATCATCTTATTTGTTCTCTTTCCGAGTTTTTTCTACACTAGTTGCTTCCCTTTCCGTATGCACGGAAAAACTTTTGCATATAAAATTCGCTCGAATGTTGTATGTGAATTCGATTTTATTACTACTGAAATAATTTTAATATCCTTCTTGAAAAAAGATTAGACTCAAATGGAGATGATATTTCCCTCAGCAGAAATGAAATTGGGAACCAGTCTTATATGCGCTCGATATACTCTCAAGTATGTACGTTAAGTTCAAAACGTAATGAATAGCTTTTATATACAGAGTTGATCGGGTTTTAGCTTCAACTCTAACTGTAAAAACTAAATAAAATAATCAAAAAGATTTTGGCGTCGGAATTGTTATATTTTTAGTCACTGAATCGAGGATTAATTGAGAACTAAAAAAACTGTTTGTGAATATATAACAAATTTTGTATTTAATTTGTGCTTGAAAGAATTTGAAATTGATTTTGGTGCGTGTATAATCCACAAACATTTTCATCGCTGAATTATTTTCATCTTAAAAATTATTGATGTAAACATATCATCTATTCAGATTATAAGACATTTGCAAGTATGTACGTGAACTATATTCGGAACAAATGAGCCGCTTTCATATTCAGACTGATTGGATTCTAGCTTTAACTCGAAATGAAAAAGTTTAGTTAAATAATTGAACAACGTTCATCATCAAACTTGTTTAAAATTTTAAAAATCTATTTAATAAAAAAAATTATTATTACTGTAGAATTACAATTTATTGATTAGAATAAACTATATATGGCATCTAAAAATTATTCATAACTAATTTTAATCTTAAAATCTAATTATTTTAAATAAGATAAGGGCAGATGAACATGTATCATTTCACGCCGGAATTTGTTTAAAGCAGTTTTGGTCTAGTGCGTAGCGTACGCGCCTATCCTTTAAGATGCGCGGGTTCAACTCACAGTTAGGACCACTATTTTTTTTTTTTTTTCATTGTTTTAATATTTTTTATTCCTTTTTTATACATCCTATTCATATTTTCTATTTTTTTAATAATATTTAAATTAATTTTTATGAGTATATGATTTTTTTTTAAATAAAAAGTTTTTTGAAATGAATTATTTTTTATACGTAGCAATTAAAAATAATTATAAATAAACAATAGTGATGAATATTTTATAATACTATAGTTTTATTTATTGATAATATATTATTTTATAAAATATACATAATAAATAAACTAAATTATTCTATTAATTTATTTATGTTATAATTTATTTTATGTTAATGTATATATATACATACAGTACCGCTCAAAAGTTCGGAAACATTTTTATTGAAACCAGTCGAACTTTCAAAGGTCATAGCTCCAAAATGGCTTGACCAATTAAAAAAATTGAAAGAGATTTTGAAAGATCTCGATAAATGCTATCGATTTATGTCAGGTGTATTGCCATTTTTTATTAAAGAAGATAATAACTAAACATATGAAAAAAAAATTTTTCTTTCAATTTTTTTTCAAATAATTAATTGCTTGTAACTTTTTGGAAAATTACTGGATCAAAAAAGTACGCGAAACATTTTAAAGAAGAGCAAAGTTCTTAAATTTTTAATGTCCAGCAACTTTCTGCTACATTTGGTATGTGCAGAGTTATAAACGTTCAAAAAATGAACGTGGACTTTTTTTATAAGGATTTATTCAAGTAAGGTGTATAGTTAATTATACAAATGCCTTTTTTATTGGTTGATTTAGTTTATTTTTTTTATTATTGTATTAATTTAACATTTTAGAAAATACAAACATTTCATACGGTTAACATAAATAATAGTTTCTACCAACTTCTAACATTTTTTTTTAAAGTGATAACTTCTTATGAGACGGTGAGTTGCTTAGGAATTCAGACAAAAATTTCAGGTCATAAATCTTAAATTTTAAGCTCGTAAAACTTAAATGTTAAGCTCGTAAAACTTAAATATGTAAACAAAAAAAAACTAAGGCTTGAATATTAGTATGGTTAAAAAAAAATACATATAGAAAATGCATGTTCGTTTCATTTATATATATATATACATATATATATATATATATATATATATATATATATATATATATGTGTGTGTGTGTGTGTGTATGTGTGTATGTGAGAGGAGGCACATATTTAACTCGTAGGCACGACTAAAGTATACGAAAATAACACCCGATAACTTTTGGAGTTTTTATGTCGAACCTTTTTCAATCATAGTTAACCAAAATTTTTAAATAATTTGCAATATAAAATAAAAGATTTATCATTAAATATTTGCATTTCTTACTTGGAGAGTTTCATCGCGAATTTTCATTTGCAAAAATCGGTCAATTTTTACATAATTTATGTTAAATAATTATTTATTTCATTTCATGAAAAATTGTCCGATTTCTTTCATTCAAATTTGTTAAATTTCGTAGACAAGCTTTTACATTGGAATAAAAATTGCTAATAATAATATTTTAATTATTGCAAATAAATAATTTGAAAATATTTACTCAAGTTGAAAAAAGAAAAGACATTTAAATAGACTCAGAGAGTACAGTGTAGCTATTGTATTCATCTTGTGGTGTCAAAGAATATTGGTAAAATAGATATATATATATATATATATATATATATATATGTATATATTTATATATATATCGTCGCCTCTAACAAAACACATTTCAATTCTCAGTCGAAAACTAGCACGATTCATTTTTGCGGCGAAGAGTAGCACAATTCGCACCCTTTGCCGCTAAGAGTAATGCAAATTGTCCTGCGAAAATTAGCACATTTTAAAGTTGTCCCTTGAACAATAATACACGTTAACGATATCTTGCGATAACTAAAAAGCCAAATGTACTAGTTTTCGCCGATGCTTTTCAAATGTGCTACTTTTCGTTAGAGTCAACGTACATATATACATATATATATATATATATATATATATGTACGTTGACTATATATATATATATATATATATATATGTATACACGCACACATTTACCGATACTTTTTTATTGACCGTTCTCTCTAATTATCGATTTTCCGAATTCCGTCTCTCTCTCTCTTTCATTTTGTTTTCTATTTTTGAAGTGATAACTTCTTATGGGACGGTAAGTTGCTTAGGAATCCAGACAAAAATTTAAGATCAAATTTTAAGCTTGTAAAACTTAAATTTTCAGCTCGTAAAACTTAAATATGTAAACAAAAAAAAACTAAGCCCTGAATATTAGTGTGGTTAAGAAAAAAATACATATAGAAAATGCATGTATATTTCACTTTTATATATATATATATATATATATATATATATATATATATATATATATATATATATATATATATATATATATATATATATATACACGGGTGCGTGTATGAGAAAGAGAGAGAGAGTAGGTACACATTTAACTCGCCGGCACGCCTGAAGCATACAAAAATGACACCTAAGAACTTTTAGAGTTTTTATGTTGTGACGTCCCACTAGTTTGTGGCTAATGGGTCGCACTTCGATTGACTCTTAGGAGTCTTATTCTTGTAAATGTAGAGCCGTTAACCAGACAGGTCGTTATGCCGTCTGGTGCGGGCTCGAATGTGTCAGTGTATGCGTGAGTATTTATTTCAATAATTAGTAAAGGCTTGATTATGTTATAGGTAATGCTCGTTAATACTGAGGACCAAGTGCCTCAGTATGCGGGGCTTTACCTTTGAGGATGGGATAGGTAAGGTGTGTGTGTGTTGCTCGCCGCAACTCTTTATTTAATTAAATTAAGCAATTGTACAATCTGAATCGAATCAACGCTCGAGCATGGAAAGATCATCACGACGTTGGTGATTCTTCAATGCTCGACGTATCAAGATGCAAAAGCAAGTTAAGTTGAGCTGAGGCGAGGCAGAAGAGAGCATTTCTCTCTGCCGGCCCGCTTTTATAGGCGCTGGACTCCAGTCCCCTCTTCTCTAGTAGCTTGGCACCGCCGGCGTTCGCGTGCGTGGTCCTGCTTTTCTCTCGCGCGCTGAGCCAACATGAGGCTAAAGCGCGCTTTCAATGTATGATATACACACATGTATATCTTTTAGTGTGTGCGTTTCAGGAGCGTATATACTTTTGGCGCTTATGCTTTTAATCTTTTAAATTCTTTTAGATTCTATTACTTTAATACTTAGTTAACAACTATATTAATTTCTATTCCTATCTTAATACCAAATTACGTTAATTATCGCATGCAAAATATATTATATTTGTTAATTATAGTAATTAAAAGCCTACAATGCAATTGGGCGCTCACAATGTCGAACCTTTTTGAATCATAATTAACCAAAATTTTCAAATAATTTGCAATATAAATCAAAAGATTAATCATCAAATATTTGCATTTCTTACTTCGAGAGCTTCATCGTGAATTTTCATTTGCAAAAATCGGTCAATTTTTACATAAATTAAGTCAAATAATTATTTAATTCATTTCATGAAAAATCGTTCGATTTCTTTCATTCAAATTTGTTAAACTTCGTAGACAAGCTCTTACATTGGAATAGAAATTGCTAATTATGAAATTTTGATTATTGCAAATAAATAAGTTGAAAATATTTACTCGAGTTGAAAAAAGAAAAGTCATTTAAATAGATTCAGTGAGTACAGTGCAGCTATTGTATTCACCCTGTGGTGTCAAAAAATATCGATAAGAGAAATATATATATATATATATATATATATATATATATATATATATATATATATTATATTATATCGTCGCCTCTAACGAAACACATTTCAATTCTCAGTCGAAAACTAGCACGATTCACTTTTGCGGCGAAAAGTAGCACAATTCGCACCCTTTGCCGCTAAGAGTAATTCAAATTGTCCCACGACAAGTATAGCACATCTCAACACTGTCCTTTGAACAATAATACATGTTAGCGATACCTTGCGATGACCAAATAGCCAAATATGCTAGTTTTCGCGGCCGCTTTTCAAATGCCCTACTTTTCATTAGAACCGACTGCAATTTTTGCAAGATTCTTAGACAATACACAATCTAAAAATTGTATTTCTTATTATTGCTACCATATAGGAGCGCGGTGGCGTAACGGATAGAGCTCTTGCCTTCAACGCGGTGGGGACGGGTTCGAATCCTGGCCAGGCACCTCTGACTTTTTTTTCGAAAGAAAATTAGTGTATGTGCTACCCATATCGCGACTCTTAAGAAATCTGGCCTCATTGAGTATCGGTTGATTGTTGGTCACAAAAGTGGCTGACCATCCATCGGTAGTCAAAGTTTCCGGTATGGCGGTGTCTGACAGTCTAGCCTGATGTAATGTGTTAAACGGTTCCGGGCTGGGCTCCCTCGACATCTCCATAGAAAAAGGTTAATTATATAGAGGATAACAATATCCTTTATATATTAATCTTTTTTTTTATTTAAAAAAAAAAAAAAAAAAAAAAAAAAAATTATTGCTACCATAAATTAATTGATACTCTTATAGAATCTAATGATGATAGTGAGAAAGTAGATGAATCAAGTGTTAATATTCATGAATTTCATATATTTTAATTAAATGATTTTTTGTAAATAACTACAAATTTATATTTAAAACTGATTTCAATTTGTATATCAAAAATATAATTAAATAACTATTTGTCAGAAATCTTCTTTGAGTCTTAATATTTTTCGAGATCACTATATTTATTATAATAATATTTAAGTAACAGTACATTTAAAAAAAAATTTTACGCACAATAATTTCAACCTACAATAATCAAAGTTATCACTTCTGTCGGCCAGTCCCACGACTGCCACATTTTTTTTTTAAATCAACAATGTCATAATTAAATTCTCTTAAAAATTTTTGATGATTAAATAGATTAATTTTAACATAATTTTTTTAGTTAAACACCTCAAAAACAATAAAAAAATTTTGGACAAAGTAGATATCGTTATTACACAATTTTTTCAACAAATAATAATGTCATTATCGTACCTTAAAACATAAATTTAATCACACTTCAAAATATAAACGAACACGATCACGTGGAGATGTCAAATGTCATGGTATAGTCAAGAGTATAAAAAAACTGAAATTGGTCAGGAAATTTCGTGTGTTTGTATACATAAATATATACAGGGTAATTGGATAACATCGGTACATATAATATCGCTGGATTCAGCGCAATGAGCTGATCCCGAAATAAATAACAAAATTATTTTAAATTCTACCAATATGTTGCCAATATATTCGCAACGTGTTGGTAAAATTTTCTCTAATATCTCCAATATATTAGCAATATATTGGTCAAATTTAAAATACATTCTTATCATTTTTTTCGGAGTCAGCTTATTGCGCTGAATCCAATGATATAAATATGTATTAATGTTATCCAATCACCATGTATATATATATATATATATATATATATATATATATATATATATATATATATATATATTTGTGTATGTCTATATATTTTCGGAACATTAATATTTGAATTTAAAGGTTTACGTATAGATCTATACTTGTAAAAGTATTTTATGTCCCCACGCATCTTTCGAACGTTTATAACTCCGCACATACGAAATGAAGCCGAAAGTGGCTAAATATCAAACTTTCAGGAAATTTGCTCTTCTTTAAAATGCTTTACATATTTTTTTGATCCAGTAATTTCCCAAATAATTACAGATTATTAAATAAATAAAAAATTAAAAAACAAAAAAATTTTTTTTAATACACCAGAATATTATATTTTTTATTAAAAAATGGCAACACATCTGACATAAATCGATAGCATTTATCGAGATCTTTCAAAATCTCTTTTAATTTTTTCAATTGGTCAAGCCGTTTTGGAGTTATGACCTTTTAAAGTTTGACTGGTTTTAATAAAAATGTTTCCAAACATTTGAGCGGTACTGTACGTATATATATATAAATTAACAGAAAATAAATCAATAGAATAATTTAATTTATTTATTATGTAAATTTTATAAAACAATATATTATCAATAAATAAAACTATAGTATTATAAAATAATCATCACTATTATTTATTTATAATTATTTTTAATTGTTACGTATAAAAAATAATTCATTTCAAAAAACTTTTTATTTAAAAAAAAGATCATATACTCATGAAAATTAATTTAAATATTATTAAAAAAATAGAAAATATGAAAAGGATAAATAAAAAAGGAAAAAAAAATTATTAAAACAATAAAAAAATTGAAAAAAAAAGTGGTCTTGACCGAGAATTGAACCCGCGCACCCAAAAGGAAAGGCGCATACGCTACGCACTAGACCAAAACTGCTTCAAACAAATTCCGGCGTGAAATGATACATGTTCATCTGCCCTTATCTTATTTAAAATAATTAGATTTTAAGATTAAAATTAGTTATAAACAATTTTTAGATGTCATATATAGTTTATTCTAATCAGATTTGTTTTTCTAAAAAATTGTAATTCTACAGTAATAATAATTTTTTTTATTTAATAGATTTTAAAAATTTTAAACAAGTTTGATGATGAACTTTGTTCAATTATTTAATTAAACTTTTTCATTTCGAGTTGAAGCTAAAACCCAATCAAGTCTGAATATGAAAGCGGCTCATTTGTTCCAAATGTAGTTCAAGTACATACTTGCAAATGTCTTATAATCTAAATAGATGATATGTTTACATCAACAATCTTTAAGATGAAAATAACTCAACAATGAAAATGTTTGTTGATTATGTACGCACCAAAATTAATTTCAAGTTCTTTCGAGCGCAAATTAAATACAAAATTTGTGATATGTTCACAAACAATTTTTTAGTTATTAAATAAACCTCAACTTAGAAACTAAAAATATAACAATTCCGACGCCAAAATCTTTTCGATTATTTTATTTAGTGATTTCAGTTCGAGTTGAAGCTAAAACTCGATCAACTCTGGATATATTGACTGTTCATTTCTATCGAACATAGTCAACGTAGATACTTAAGAATGTCCTATAATCTAAACAGACAGTATGTTTACATCAGATACGGATGAATGTAAAAACAAGTCATAAACGAAAATATTAATAGTTCATGGGTGCATTTAAATCAATTTCCATTCTTTTCGAATAGAAATTATTTTCAAAAGTTTTTCCGTGATGACAATAAGTTATCAATGAAAATGTTTGTGGATTATACACGCACTAAAATCAATTTCAAATTTTTTCAAGCACAAATTAAATACAAAATTTGTTATATATTTACCAACAGTTTCTTTAATTCTCAATTGATTCTCGATTCAGTAACTAAAAATATAGCAAGTCCGATGTCAAACTATTTTCAGTTTTTTTGTCTAGCTTTTACAGTCGGAGTTAAAGCTAAAACCCGATCAACTCTAAATATAAAAGCTATTCATTACGTTTCGAACTTAGTCGACGTATATACTTGAGAGCGTATAGAGTGCATATAAGACTGGTTCCCAATTTTATTTCTGCTGAGGAAAATATCATCTCAATTTGAGTCTTATCTTTTTTCAAGAAGGATATTGAAATTATTTCAGTAATAATAAAATTGAATTTACATACAACATTTGAGCGAATTTTATATGCAAAATTTTTTCCGTGATCCCCAAGATTATTGATGTGAACATATCATCTATTTAGATTATAAAATTTTTGCAATTATGTACCCAACGTTAATTGATTCTTTCCGAATCTTTTTGGAATTCTCTAATAAAGGAAATAACGGAATAGCCCAATGAATAATTAAACAAAAATTCATCATCAAACTTGTTTAAAATTTTTTAAATCTATTAAATAAAAAAAATTATTATTATTACTGTAGAATTACAGTTTTCTAGAAAAACAAATCTAATTATAATGAACTGTATATGACATGATTATTAATAACTAATTTTAATCTTAAAATTTTATTATTTTAAATAACCAGGAGGCAGATGAGTATGTATCATTTCACGCCAGTCTTTGCTAGAAACAGTTTTGGCGTAGCGTTCGCGCCTTTCCTTTTGGGTGCACAGGTTCAACTCTCGGTCAGGACCACTTTATTTTTTAAATTTTTTATTGTTTTGATTTTTTATTCCTTTTTTATTTATACTCTTCATATTTTCTATTCTTTTTTTTATTACTACGTTTTTATTAACTCGCTTTGGTGTCTGTCTGTCTGTCTGTCTGTCTGTTCAGTACAAATTTTGCAACCGATTGTAAACTAACTTCCCGATGAGCTAGAGACTTGAAATTTTAAATATAGCTCAGAACTGGATGACAATGCAATATTATAAAAAAAATATATATATCTACCGAACAGTATATTAATATATTCAATCATATACGGAGATGTTGGCAAAATTAAAGATTTGAAGATTTTATATATAGATACACTTTTAACATTAGTGTCTAAATATCTTCAAAAATTTTAAAAATCCTTTTTTGATATATTAATATATTCAATATTATATTTTTGCACGCATTGTTGGATAATATAATTAAAAATATATATTCCCACCGAAAAATATATTAATATATTTAAGATTAGAAGATTTTATATATAGATATACTTTTAACATTAGTGTCTAACCATCTTCGAAAATTTTTAAAATTCTTTAACTTGTCATATATTGCAATTAGACATAAATTACAGCATTTTGTATTCTACATATAAAATTTGAGACTGTATTTTATTCATTTTATGGTCTAACAATGCATAAAACAATAAATCTTGGTTGAATTTCTAATGGCGTCATTATCATCAAAATAGCGAGAAACTCACCATGCGATTACGTGTTCTCTAAAAAAAATAGATGAAACACGTTTTAGTCCCTTCACAACTATATATATGCTATATAATATGCACTGTTGGACAACACGATAAATAATATTAATAATAATAATAATAATAATACCAAAATGTATAAGATAATATCTAAATAAAAAAAAAATTTTCAATCTACCACGTTTTTTAATTGAACTAAAAAGTATAAAATAATATTAAAAATAAAAAAAAACTTTTTAATGTACTACGTTTTTATAATGAACCAAAAAGTATAAAATAATGTATAATAAAATGAGAAATGAATACTGATTTGAAATAAAAAAAAACGTGGGGCGCATACAATACATAATAATAAACATACGCCCCATGTTTTTTTTATTTCAAATCAGTATTCATTTCTCATTTTATTATACATTATTTTATACTTTTTGGTTCATTATAAAAACGTAGTACATTAAAAAGTTTTTTTTTATTTTTAATATTATTTATTTATACTTTTCATATTTTCTATTTTTTTAATAATATTTAAATTAATTTTTATGAGTATATAATTCTTTTTTGAAATAATTTATTTTTTATTCGTAACAATTAAAATTAATTATAAATAAATAATAGTGATAATAATTTTATAATACTATAGTTTAATTTATTGATAATATATTATTTAATAAAATTTACATAATAAATAAATAAAATTATTCTATTAATTTATTTATGTTATAATTTATTTTATGTTAATTTTTATATATGTGTATATATATGGGACGTTTCACGTCAACTCACCTAACAAAAAAATAGAATTCGTCGAAAATCTGTGAAAATGTTTTATTTGATACCCAAAATATACAAAAAAAATTTTAGAGGTCCAGGTCAAAGGGGTCAGGATTTAAACGTGATGGAATTTTTCGAATTTTCCAAATTTTTTGCTAAATAAATATTTTAATGAATTTTTTCCTCAAAAACTATCAATTTTTCGTTAAAACTTAATAGAATACTTTTTCTTGGAAATTAGATGTAGAATTCACCTGAATTTTTGCAAATTATAATATACTGATTTTTATGCTTACTTGATCGATTTAAACATACTATTTAGTATATCTAAAAATCGAGCAGGTTAAATTGGCTTTTTGAAGTCTTATTTTTTTGGTTTTTTTATGAAGAAAAAATATACGAAGCCTCCAGTTGGGCAGCCTTCTCAAAGTTACTTAATTGTGCAAAAATGTCTGAAAAAATCGTTATTTTGGATCAATTAAGAGATTTGTGATTTTTTTTCTGAAAAAGTAATGATTTTTGGGACAAATGTATGAAAATGTTCTTTATTGGAAATCATGTGTAGAATATAAACATATTTTTACAAATTATAATTTAAGACATTATGAACCATATATACTAAAAATTTAACAAAAAATAAATTTTAAAATTTCAAAAGTTTATTTATAATTTGTGATGTTTAGCAAACAATGGCTTACAAAAATTTACATACATTTTACATACAATTTCCAATAAAAAACATCTTCATACATTTGTCCCAAAAATCAATACTTTTTCAGAAAAAAAATCACGAATCTCATCGTTGATCCAAAATAACGATTTATTCAGACTTTTTTGCACAATTAAGTAACTTTGAGAAGGCTGCCCAACTAGAGGCTTCGTATATTTTTTTCTCATAAAAAAACGAAAAAAATAAGACTTTAAAAAGCCAATTTAACCTGCTCGGTTTTTAGACATACTAAATAGTATATTTAAATCGATCAAGTAAGCATAAAAATCAGTATATTATAATTTACAAAAATTCAGGTGAATTCTACATCTAATTTCCAAGAAAAAGTATTCTATTAAGTTTTAACGAAAAATTGATAGTTTTTGAGGAAAAAATTCATTAAAATATTTATTTAGCAAAAAATTTTGAAAATTCGAAAAATTCCATCACGTTTAAATCCTGACCCCTTTGACCTGGACCTCTAAAATTTTTTTTGTATATTTTGGGTATCAAATAAAACATTTTTACAGATTTTCGACGAATTCTATTTTTTTGTTAGGTGAGTTGACGTGAAACGTCCCATATACATATATATATATATATATATATATATATATATACACCCGAGTAACCTTTTCGTTACGGCAACCACCTTCTCTTAGTTGGGCCATCTTCGACTGCCGAAGTCGGGCTGCCATATGGGTGAGGCGTGGTGGCGAGCGTGGGCCTACGACAGCTAGCCGAAAATTGTATAGATTTTGTCATAACATCGATGTGTATCTTACATAACCACAAAATATTTTTTATTGTTTTATCATACGATGTAAACACTGTTTTTAATTGACAATTAATAATAAGTGAATAAATTAATAAAAATAATTTACTTTCGACTTGACTTGAACTCGTTTAAAATTAATTCTAAAATTCTGCCCAAATACACAGACAAATACAACCTAAAACCAATCAATAAAAACACGGTAAAAAACTAATTTTTCTCGTGTAAATGAGAACTAATTACCATAGATAATATAATCTAGTTATTTAAGTAACTCGAGCTATTCATATTCTGTCGAGTAACTTATATTTTCTCGAGTAATTTGTATTTTTTCGAGTACTCAATTTATTCGATTAATTAATATTTTTTCTGGTACTCGAGGAAATTGAGTAATTCATATTTTTTCGAGTACTCAATTTATTCGATTAATTCATATTTTTTCTGGTACTCGAGGAAATTGAGAAATTTATATTTTTTTCAAGTACTCGAGTAATTCGAGTAATTTATATTTTTTCGAGTGCTTGGAACGAAAAATTCGAGTAACCCTCAAGTGCAAGTACTCAATTATCGAGTCAAGTTTTTTCTTAGAGTTTAAGCTGAGTACTCGAAACTATCAAGTACTCAACAAAAATATAAACTCGAATAACCAGTGTTACTCGAATAACTCGAGATACTTGAATTTTTTCACTAAAAGTATTTTAAAAAGTAGACAGTTGCTTAAACAGTCAATCGATTGGTCACCATTGGAAATCAGCTGTTTGTTTATACGAATAATTGTACACAAATTCTACGATTTTATAAGCTAGATTCGGCTGCCCTCTGAGGGCCCCCTTTCACCGCCACGCCTCACGCCGATTCGGAGCCACTGCGGCGACAATTCGGCAAGAGTTTCGGTGCCACTAAGGGTGGTTCGGCACCAACTTCGGGCCCCCTGCACGCCGAAGTGAAAAGGTTACTCGGGCAGTACCGCTCAAAAGTTCGGAAACATTTTTATTGAAACCAGTCGAACTTTAAAAGGTCATAGTTCCAAAATGGCTTGACTAATTGAAAAAATTAAAAGAGATTTTGAAAGAGCTGGATAAATACTATCGATTTATCACAGATGTATTGCCATTTTTTGTTAAAGAAAATAATATTTTAACGTATAAAAAAAAATTTTTCAATTTTTTTTTGAATTAATCATCTGTAACTTCCAGGAAAATTACTGGATCAAAAAAGTACGTAAAGCATTTTAAAGAAGAGCAAATTTCCTAAATGTTTAACGTTCAGCAACTTTCTCTTTTGGTATGTGCGGAGTTATAAACGTTCGAAAAATGAACCTGGCCTTTTTTTATAAGGATTTATTTAAGTAAGGTGTATAGCTAATTATACAAGTGCTTTTTTATTGGTTGATTTAGTTCATTTTCTTTATCATTGTATTAATTTAACATTTTAGAAAACACAAACATTTTATACAGTTAACATAAATAATAGTTTCTACCGACTTATAACATTTTTTTTTAAATCAACAATGTCATAAATTTAATCATACTTCAAGATATAAAAGTTTTAATTCCAAATGTAAAGTATTAAATATGTATACTAATAAAAGAACGCAATTGAAAAGTCCATTAGTTGAAACTACACCAGAATTATACAAGTATATTAGAGAAAATAATGACAGAATTTTTGTTGGACATCAGTGTTGCAAAGTGTTTGATTTAATAAACACCAGGCCATGTTACAATTGTGGAAGATTTGGGCATAGTGGTACAAAATGACATAATGAGCAAAGCTGTTTAAAATGTTCTGGAAATCATAAGACAATTACGTGTAGCAGTGATTCACTTAAGTGCCTTAACTGTATCTACAGTAATAATGAGTATAAAACAAGTTTTGATATAAGACATGCTACAAATGATAACAGTGCTTGTATATCTTTTAAAAGAAAAATAAAAAAGTCCATAGAGATGACTAATTATCCAGTGCAACCTAACATATCCATGTACGTTGATAAGATAGAAAACTATCAGGAAAAGAAGTCAACAACGGGTAAAGCAGCTAAAACGATTATGGAAAAGAAGACAGAAAATGGAAGAAGTTCATCTATGCAGGGTAGACAGAAACAAACTAAAAAAACTCAAACAATTTTAAAAATGGAGAATGAAATGTAAGCGCCCGAGTATGTACGGCTCTGAAACCATACGATATTAAGAAATGCGCGCGCAAAATCCAAAAAGACCAAAGTGGTTGAACATGCAAGCGCGCGTATGTACCTACACGCACTTGCATGTGTAAGTACCGCTGAGAGTACACGGCGGCTCTCCCTTTCTTCTACTAAGCAAGAAGAGTGGGAGAGAAATGAAAAAGAGTTGATGCAAGCAGTGCGAAGAGCTTGAGACTCTCGGCACTCTTGGATCAGCTCTTTCGTTAGACGCATCATACCTTGCTAGGAGCAACAACTGGCGCTTGGCCATCGCATTGCTTATAGCAAGGCAAATATAATACGCGTGTTAGCGTGCTTTGTAATAAGCCTGTAAATTTATACTACTAAATAAAGAGCTCATCCAAATAAACATTCCTTATCCTATTAATCCTTTGTTGAGCCCCGAATGTTAAGACACCTGGTTCTTAACAACAACGGGCTCTTCACCTAATATCCAAAAAATACTAACCCTTATAAAATAACAAGTCTGCTATAGCTAAGCAAGGCGCGTTGGCTATAAACGATTTGTATAAAAAATAACTAATAAAAGTACCCACAAAAGAGTCCGCATAAGCTAGGCAAGGCGCGCTAGCTTATTAACGACTCTATTTCATGTATGCTCTTTATAGGTTGATATCCATAGAAGATACTTCAACAACGTGGACGCTAAAGAATTCGCAATAGCTAGGCAAGGCGCGCTAGCTATTAACAATTTGCCCACGTTGTAACCTCAGTAAAATATCTAAGAAAATAGATAAAGTAAAGACGCACACGCTTAAGAGTTCGCAATAACTAAGCAAGGCGCGTTGGTTATTAACAACTCTTACGCACCTTTGTAACCGCGTTTAAGCAAAAATAAAAGGGTTTCTAATCATCGTATTTTAAACTTCGGGATTAAATAGAATAGGGAACGTCACAATGTATTGTGATAAATTGATACCAAATGAAAGTACTGTAAAGGATTTTTGGACGCTCAATGATAATCTTAGCTACAAGAATTTAATTTTTAATATTAATGTTAGAAGTTTAAATGCAAATATTACTAGACTTGAGGTTCTTATTGAGGGTCTGAAAATTAAACCTATTGTGATTGTTTGCACAGGAACCTGGAATCTGGATTATTTTGAATTTTTCCAGATCTCAGGTTACAAAATATATTATAATAATAGTAGAATAAATAAGTCTGATGGAGTGGTAGTTTATATCAAGGAAAGTATTATTTATACAAGTATTGAGGTAATAGGTAGACTAAGTTTTTTAAATACAAAATTGATACTAATAATGAAAAATTTGAAATATCTGCAATTTATAGGTCACATGATATACCTGTTTCTGAATTTGTATTGTATGTAAACAAGTATCTGTACGAAAAGAGAAGTGTCAAAAATCATTGTGTTGTAGGGGATTTTAACATTGATATATTAAATCAAAATAATTTCAGTATGAAATTTCTAAATGATTTCTTAGAAAGTGGGTATTTTCCGTGTTTTACAGGGACAACTAGACCGTCTATTAATGATTCAAATGGAACTTGTATAGATAACTTCTATATGAGAACTGATTCTAAGATTATTAAATCGTTTAAGGTTACACAAACTTTTACAGATCACTATCCATTATTTGTTAATTTTGATGAAAATCTAAAAACGGAAGAGCACAATGAAAATTATATTCAAATAAATTATAGTAAGCTAAAAGAAATAACAAGGACAAAAAATTGGAATATTTTGAAAAATGGTAATGATCCAAATATGTCTGTTGACACTTTGATTAGTGAGATTCAAATATGTATAAATATGACAGCAAGAGTAATTAAAAACAAAAGTAATAAAAAAAACAAACCTAGAAAGGTATAAATAACTAAAGGAATTATTGTTTCATGTGGAACTAAAGAGGAACTATATAAATATGGAAGAAAAATTTAGGAAATAATTTACTTAAAGTTGAATATGATAAATACGTTAAACTGTTAAATAAGGTAATTAAAGATGCCAAAATTAAACATGAAAATAGTCAAGTGGAAACACTTGGAAACAATCCAAAGCAGTTATAAAAATATATAAGTAATAAACTGAATAAAAAGAGTAAACAAAGAGATAATATGCCGAGTTTATTGAATGAAAACAATATAAAAATAGAAAATGAGGAAGATAAAGCAAATTATATAAATAAGTATTATAAAAAAGTTGTTTTAGATTTAAGAAATAGTATTAATAGACCTAGGAATAGAAATCTGAGTTTACCTGCTATGAATGATAACTCTATCTTTATCAAACCTACTAATGAAATGGGGGTTATGAGAATAATAAATAACTTCAAAGATAAGGCAGGGGGAGTTGATAACATAAATGCGAAAACTTTGAAGGTAATAGCTGAATATATTGTCGAGCCTATGGCATATATTTTTAATGTATCAATAGAATAGGATGTTCGGCCAAGTGCACTTAAAAAAGCTGATGTAGTACCTGTCTATAAGTCAGGTGATAAAAAAGTTGTTGCAAATTATAGACCTATTTCATTGATATCAAACATAGCTAAAATTTTTGAAAGAATAATATATGATAGAATATATGAATTCATTGATAAATATAAAATAATAAATAGTCAGCAATATGGTTTTGTTATAGGAAAGGAAACAAAGGATGCTCTTGAGTATATTTCAAACATTATATACAATAACTTGGATGAAGGTAAAAAGATAATTGTTACTTTTCTCGATTTGGCAAAAGCTTTTGATACAGTGGACCATGAAATTTTACTAGAGAAATTAAATAGGTATGGAATACGAGGGAAGGCTCTGGATTTAATGACTAACTATTTGATGAATAGACAACAAAGAGTCAAAATTAAAGATTCATTTAGTCAATTTTGTAATATAACAATTGGAGTTCCCCAGGGACCTATTCTGGGGCCTTTATTGTTTGTTCTATACATGAATGATTTGTTGAGTGTACTGCCTGTAGGTGAGGTTGTAGCCTATGCAGATGATACTGTCATAGTATCAATACGAGAATCTTGGAGAGAAGTGCAAGATAGGATGAATGATTATCTGAATGAAATATATAATTACTTAGCTTTGAATAATCTCTCTTTAAATAATAACGGCATGTCGGAGCTGCAGCAATTGAGTTTTGCTTTTTTTATTTTATTAATATCTTTTTAAATTCATAAATTAAACAAATATAATGACTTGTCCGCACTAAAGCTATATTAGTACAATAATTTTTGTTAAAATAAAAAAATCATTTGGACTTGTTATTTTTTTATGAGCTTTGATTGGAAATTAGATATTAAACTCGACAAACCTAACCTTAAAATACGATACATTGAAAGTTTTTATTATAACTTGGTATGTATAATATTTTGGTGGATTTCTTGGGTTGTCCGCACTAGAGTTTAATCTTACAAATTTTTTCTTTGTAGTAAAAAAACTCGATTAAACGCATCGTTTATTCATAAGTTAGGATTGGAAATATTATTAGAAGGCGGACAGCTTCGTCATGCTCTTAACAAGACTATTTATATGACCTATGGTTGTTATACAGACAGTGTCCCTGACACTGTTGAAATAAAAATTTGTGATAAAATTTTGACGAGGGTTGAAAGTTGCAAGTATCTTGGTATAATTTTTCATTTTAACATGAAATGGGATAAACATATTGAAAATATAATGAATAGAATTAAATATTTTATTTTTGTTTTCTCAAAGTTGGCTAGGATAATGGAAACTGAAACTTTGATGATGATGTATTACTCTTTGGTACATAGTGTATTTACATATGGAATAATAGCTTAGAAAAGCGCAAATAATATAATAATATGAATCTATTGCAAAATTTACAAATTTTGAAAATAATTAATAAAAACATTTTTGTTAAAAATAACTGTCCACTAAATATGATGCAGAGTTTTAATTTTGAGTCTCTGCATTATCATTATCAAGAATTGAAAAATAAATTTAATACATTGGAAAGTAATACTAGACGTAAATGTCTACAATTGCCAAAAATAAATAAGACTATAGGTAAGAAAAATAGTTACATAGTTGCAATTAAATTGTTTGATTCCTTACCAATTGAAATCAGAGATCTTAATTTTAAGAGTATTGTTGTTAAAAATAAATTGAAAAATTGGATTAAATTGAATATATAAATGTTTTTTTAGAAAATTTTAAAATGTTATAAAGCTTTAATAATTTTGTAAGTTCACTAATTCTAGACTACTTTTATTTTAGTTGTTTTGAGTATAAATTAGAATTTTAATGATGTTATACAAAAAAAAAAAAAAAGAAAAATGTTTGAAACTCACGTTAAAAAAATTTAAATATTATATGGCTGATTCCATTCAGATTCATGCAGGCCGTCACTGATCGAATTTTTTTTTTTTCTTCTAAGTAATAAAAATACCTTCTATTATGTATATAAAGATAAAATTTACCTCATAGAACGCTAAAAATTTTTTTTTTTTTACTACAGCAATTTTAGTGTTGGATGTAAAAATGAAAATTCAAAAATTGAAAATGAACCTCTACTTTTAAATGACTATAGCTCCGTCAATTTTTAACCTTTTTGGACGTTCTTTTAACGAAAGTGTGCGAAATTCTGTTTAGTTTTAAATGAAATCTCGATTTTTGTAATACAATATGATCTCACTGAGTTATTTACGAAAAACCGAAAAAAAGCGATTTTTTTCAAACACGATTTTCTCAAAAACTATATTTTTTTTTTTTGAAATTATTATATGATTTTATACATGAAAAATACTAACTTTTAGGGTAGGTGAAAATATGCGATTTTGCCTTATTTTTTTTAAACAGATTTTTAAACGTTTTTTTTATATTTTCGAGTTTAAAACATTGATACCATGGCGCATCGTACTATTTTTCCAACTTTACGTGTTCTTACAACTATTTTTATGCTTTCATTTATTAATATATCAAAAATATCAACAATAATCTTTAAGATAAACCCCGGATCGAATATTTTGATCAATTAGAACCAAAGTTATGACGATTTAAAGTTTAAAAAAAAATGCTGAAACTTTAAATAAATATGATATTTACATTAAGGAATCGCAATTTTCGTTAAAGATTAAAATCTGAAGATATAAATTTTTTAATTTAAAAAAAAAAAGTTATTTTGATGAAAGAATACATAACAATTTATACTCTTTTTATGGTACATTATTATAATAAAAATTTTTTTTGTTGAATATAATTTTTTTATCAGTTTTAATTTCGCGCTTAGAATTTGAATTTATTTTGTAGGGAGTTGACGCATGTCACTAATAGGTGGCAATGATTCGTTCTTTGCATTCTCATCAACGACTTGACGCGTTTGAAAATATAAGAAAAGGAAGATAAAAAATAAAGTTGTTTAAGAAAAATTATTTTTTTCGATCTGTCATTGAACAGAATATCAATAATGGCATCACTGATTGTTAAAATGAAGTGCAAGGATTTAAAAGAAAGGCACAAAAAAGTTGTTTATGATTGCTCCAAAAGTCCGCTTAGAGAATTAGGTGATCTAACGGAGTCTTTGAAGCGCTTGTATCCAAATATTTCTTTCTCTAGAGAAGATAAAGTATGCCCTTCGTGTTACAAAATATTATTAGATGAAGTGAAAAATGCGCCTATTTCATCGACTTCAAGCAGTCAACAATCTTCGGAAGATTTTATTCATAGTGAGGCTGTGGTAGAACAGCTCAACGAGACTTCAAGTAATTTGAAATTAAACATTTCACCAATAAAAATGCCTTAAAGTATCAATATCAAGATGCGAGAATCTTATGCTCTCCGAAAAAGAAAACAAATAAACGATGCATTTGATTCACAAATAGCAAGTAAAATGATGAAAGTTTACGATATAACGGATTTGCCCGCATTGAGTGAAAATAATGAATGTAAAACAAATGAAAAATGGCTTGAGAATATTAAAATTGCATTAGATAATTGTTCGAATTTTCTCGAGAAAGTGCGATTGTTGAGTATTATACCAAGTGATATTTCCAAAGATTATTTATTATCAGTTATACCAAATGTAACTATTTATATGATTGATCAAGCACGATCATTGGTAAATAATAAAAGAATTTACAAGCAGTCTGAGAACTATTGTGGTCATTCTTTGGATAGTGAAATTGTAATGAAAGTAAAGGATTATTACCTGAACGATGATTTTAATTGTTCTCGTCAAAGTGCAAATAAAATCGACACAGTATCTATCAAAGAAAAAGGTATAAAAACTAAAAAAGTCAAACGCTTTCTTACGCGAAGTATAAAAGAAATATATCAATTATTTAAAGACGAAAACCTGAAATGAAAACAAAAATTGGTAAATCAACATTCTACGCTTTAAGACCGAAGTGGGTTATACCACATCCACCCAACGATTCGTGTCTTTGTGTTTACTGCGAGAATCTTAAACTTATGCTAGATGCTTTGAATAATTATAAAAAAGAGAATAAACAAGACATTGCAGATTTGGAATTGAAAATATGTTCTTCACTTTTTTGTTCAAAAGATGATATGAAATGTGTACTAAGAGAATGTAAAGAATGTCCCATTAGAGATTCTATTGATTTACAAGTAATTTCTTTGACAGAAGAAGATTTATATGAAGAAATAATTTATGGTGTTTGGGAAAAATCAAATTTACTGAATAAAACTGGCACAATTGAAAATTTCTTAATAGAGTTAAGAGAGCGCGCTCTCACTGTAAGAGCTCATAAATTGGTCAAAGAAATTCAACGTATAGCAATTAAAGAGGTTAAACTTTTAGCGAAAAATAATGACTTCCAATTAGTTATTCATGTCGATTTTGCAGAAAATTGGACAGTTCTGCTTCAAAATGAAATTCAAAGCTATCATTGGAGTAAAAACCAAATATCAATATTTACGTCGGTATGCTATTTTGGAAATGATAAAACAGTCAGTTATGTCACCGTCTCTGACGATATTAAACATGATTCGTCTCATGCCCTAATGGCTATAAATTTAATCATCGATAACTTAAAACAAAAACATATTGCGCAAGATCTTGATGAAATCATAACCATTTCCGATGAAGCTGCCAGTCATTTTAAAAATAGATATCAATTCACGTATCAAAATATACTCCGTCGATTAATATTCTTGTTATCCGCAAGAATGAGTTAGAAGTTTTTCGACTGACAAAAAAAATGGAATGGTTAGGAAATGCAAAAGAAATTAAAGGTATTCATAAGATTCACTGTTGGAAAAGTAAACGAAACCAAATCTGCACTGCCAAAACTTTGAGACATGAGTGGCAAGAAGTAAATTGAAAGGTTTTATTCAAATTCGGATTTTTTTATTCACATTAGTTCTTAATTCATTAGTGTTCTTTCTTAATTGTATCGCATATTATTTGTTCATTGAAAATGACCAAATAATATATTTAAGTATTTAAAAAACTCACCTTTTCAAAACTCAAATTCAAAATTCAAAGTAAATATATTTATTTAAAGTTTTAGCATTTTTTTTTAAACTTTAAATCGTCATAACTTTGGTTCTAATTGATCAAAATATTCGATTCGGAGTTTATTTTAAAGATTATTGTTGATATTTTTGATATATTAATAGATAAAAGCATAAAAATAGTCGTAAGAACACGTAAAGTTGGAAAAATAGTACGATGCGCCATGGTATCAATGTTTTAAACTCGAAAATATAAAAAAACGTTTAAAAATCTGTTTAAAAAAAATAAGGCAAAATCGCATATTTTCACCTACCTTAAAAGTTAGTATTTTTCATGTATAAAATCATATAAAAATTTCAAAAAAAAAAAATATAGTTTTTGAGAAAATCGTGTTTGAAAAAAATCGCTTTTTTCGGTTTTTCGTAAATAACTCAGTGAGATCATATTGTATTACAAAAATCGAGATTTCATTTAAAACTAAACAGAATTCTGCACACTTTCGTTAAAAGAACGCCTAAAAAGGTTAAAAATTGACGGAGCTATAGTCATTTAAAAGTAGACATTCATTTTCAATTTTTGAATTTTCGTTTTTACATCCAACACTAAAATTGCTGTAGTAAAAAAAAAAAAATTTTTAGCATTCTACGAGGTAAATTTTATCTTTATATACATAATAGAAGGTATTTTTATTACTTGGAAGAAAAAATGCATGAATCTGAATGGAATCAGCCATATGTAAATGTTTCCCGGGTATATATTTCATAGTGTATACTTTTGGAAGATAATATGTTTAAGTGCAGGAGTAACACATGTGCACACTACTGTTAGTATGTAAGTTATTTATGTATTTTTAGTTCGTAAGTTGAGTATGTATTTGTACCGGACCTACGAATGGGTAATATTATTTACCTTTGTAGGATTTACCATTGTAAATTATTTTCTGGTAAATAAATAAATGTAAATAAATGTAAATATAAACAAACATGATCACGCGGAGATGTTATCGTATAGTCAAGAGTATAAAAAAAACTGAAATTGGTCAGGAAATCTCGTGTATGTTTGTATACATAAATATATATGTTTTTGTATGTCTATATATTTTCGAAACATTAACGTTTGTATTTAAAGGTTTACATTGTAACGTTTTTATTTCCCGCGGGTGGGAAATATTACGTCTTTACCTCCTGTTGCCAGACGCTATAGTGAGTGACCAGGGTTCGAGGCAGGAGGTCGGTTAGGACGGACGGTGGAAAGATGAAGGATAGTAAACGGGTTGACACGTTTGTTTATGCTAAGGAGTACCAGAGCTTTATTGTACTCTTAACTCATATCTTACAACGACGTATAACAATAACAATGAAAAGTAATAAACTAACCTAAATTATATAAACCAAAATAACTAACCTAATCTGTGTACGCGAGATACAAAGAAATAAAGAATGAATTTAATATAAGCCACTTGACGGCTTTTATGCGCCTCTTGTTGGCGATGAAAGTAAATGAACTCAAAAATAATTCAAACTAATATTGAAATAAACTTTAACTTTAATAATAAGTCAAACTAGGCTAACGGCGGCCAACGGCCTGGACGATTCTAATGAACAAACAAAGTTATAATAATTATAGTATTAATAAACTATTCTAATAACGGTGGGTGGACAACACCCTTAATGCGGTAACACGGAACGTGGCTGAAGGCCTACGATTCTCTAATGCGCGACAGATGCACATGAATAGAGTAACCTTAGCTTGCCCTTTTCCGGCGGCGGCAATGGGTGGGAAGCACCCTTAATGCTAACTTAATACTACGGTTATAATAGGTGGAAAAACACCTTAAAGTTACTATGAACTTATCTTAGACAAAATGTCTTGTATACGGATCGGCGCGGCGGCCCGGTGTATAACGGTTCGGTGTAAATCACCCTTAATATCAAATATTAATTAATAATGAATTAATGAGAATCACTATTTACAAAAACGGCCGGTACGGCGGCTCGGTGTTACAGACTAATACAATCTTATGTTACGTTAAACTAATCTAATATATACAGGACGGGCGGTACGGCGGTACAGCGGTACGGCGGTGCGGAAGTGCATTGGCGGTTCTCTCGGTCGCATTTTATCTAAGCCAGCGAGCGCACTCGGCAAAGATTAAATACGGCTTGACTTGCTTCTAATGGTTTGTCACATTAGAGCGAGCGAGAAAGTAGCTTTTCTTATAAGGCGTAAGAGCCCCATATAAGAAAGCCAGTACTGTATACTGCTTTCTCTCTCTAGGCCAGCGAGCGCACTTGGCTAAGAGAGAGGGAGAGCACAGTACCCAATGCCTCGACTCTTCGCTGAGCCTTAGCTCTTATATCTCCTTGAGCTCGCTGTTCCTCTTGCGGAAGCAGCAAAAACTGACGGCAGCTGGCGGTTGAGCCTGTTACTATCGTGCCTCGCGGGAGATTTGAATATCCTGTCTGCACGATTATGAATAATCGTTGCAACATATAGATGTGTACTTAAAAAAGTATTTTTTGTCCACGTTCATTTTTCGAACGTTTATAACTCTGCACATACGAAACGTAGCAGAAAGTTGCTAGATATCAAACTTTTAGGAAATTTACTCTTCTTTAAAATGCTTTACGTATTTTTTTGATTCAGTAATTTCCCAAACAGTTACAGAATATTGATTAAAAAAAAATTTTTTCTAATAAATCAGAATATTATATTTTTTAATAAAAAATTTCAATACATCTGACATAAATCGATAGTATTTATCGAGATCTTTCAAAATCTTTTTTAATTTTTTCAATTGGTCAAGCCATTTTGGAGTTATGACCTTTTAAAGTTCGACTGGTTTCAATAAAAATGTTTCTAAACTTTTGAGCGGTACTGTATAATATTTATATATACATGCATATTTAAAAAAATAAAATTTAACTATAGTAGTTAAAATATTCTAATTATTTATTTATTAAATTTTTAATTACTTCGTGTAAAAAATAATTTATTTTAAAAAAATTTTTATTGAAAAAAAACTAGCATACTTCATTTACTCGCGAAGAATCAATTTAATACTAATGAAAAAATAAAAAATTCGAAAATTATAAATAAAATAAAGGAATAAGAAATATTAAAACAATAAAAAAATTTTTTTAAAAAGTGGTCCTGATCGAGAGTTGAACCCGCGCACCCAAAAGGAAAGGCGTGTACGCTACGCAATAGACCAAAAGTGTTTTTAGCAAAAACAGGCATGAAATGATACATGCTTATCTGCCTCCTGGTTATTTAAAATAATTAGATTTCAAGATCAAAATTAGCTATTAATAATTTTTAAGTTTTAAATGTCATATAGTCCATTTTAATTAGATTTGTTTTTCTAGAAAATTGTAATTCTACAGTAATAATAATAATTTTTGTTATTTAATAGATTTTAAAAATTTTAAACAAATTTGATGATGAACGTAGTTCAATTATTTACTTAAACTTTTTCATTTCGAGTTGAAGCTAAAACCCAATCAAGTCTGAATATGACGGTGGTTCATTTGTTTTGAACATAGTTCACGTACATACTTGCAAATATTTTATAATCGAAATAGATGATATGTTCACATCAATTATCTTAAGGATGAAAATAAGTCATCAATGAAAATGTTTGTTGATTATGTACGCACCAAAATTAATTTTAAGTTTTCTCGAGCGCAAATTCAATACAAAATTTGTGATGTGTTTACAAACAATTTTTTAGTTATCAATTAATCCTCAATTTAGAAACTAAAAATATAACAAGTCCGACGCTAAAATCTTTTCAATTATTTTATTTAGTTATTTCAGTTTGAGTTGAAGCTAAAACCCGATCAACTCTGAATATAATGACTGTTCATTTCTCTCGAACATATTCAATGTACATACTTAAGAATATTCTATAATCTAAACAGACAGTATGTTTGTATTAGATACGAATGAATGTAAAAACAAGTCATGAAAGAAAATATTAATAGCTTATGAGTGCATTAAAATCCATTTCTATTTTTTTCGAATAGAAATTATTTTCAAAAGTTTTTCCGTGTATTCCGTGTAATAAGGATTTCCTCGGCCTTGTCCTTAATAAATAGTGAATGTAAAATTCTATCATTGCTTAATTCTGTACGTGTAATAGCTTATATCCCAATGCTTTGATTATTCAATTCTTCTATATTAATCATTTCTAAATCTACCAGTTGCTGACAAATCGAGGTCACTAATTTACAATTCACGGACATAAAGAGTGTGATATTATCTCGTCCTAGTAATAAGGGATCCCGGGATATTTCAATATAATTAGTTACCAAAACTCCCTTTTTATATTCCTTTGTAAACGTCTCATCGTCTCCAAAACTACTGGATGCGCTGTCATTGTTTATATAAGAAAAATTTCAAATAACTTGAACATCGTCATCTGTCTTTAAGGATATCTTGGAGAATGTCTTCTCCTCAACTAATTTCATCTGATTAACGCTTGGGATTCCAGAGTTATCGGGGTCTGCCACCTCACTCTCTTCATCAACTGAGCAATGCTCTCAACCTGGCGTGACTTCTTTTAGAGATTACCTCCCAAAGGCACCGGTCAAAATTTTATCTTTCATAATTGCAGAATTTCCGTTAATCAGGATCTGAGCGTGACGCTCGCCAGGCGCGGCCTCTTGAAGGGATTGCCTCTCACAGCCACCGGAACTGAAAGAGTCATTTAAGTCATGGTCTTCGTGACAGTCAGTGTAGTGTTTGTCCATATCACCTTGATTAAGAACTTGTAGGATGGGCCAAGGTGGGTTAAGATAAATTTAGACACTTGGTTAAAAATAGAAAAATCATCTTATATTATATTAAAGTGAAACCACTTTTTTTCCGGTTCTCCGGTTCTCCAGTTCTCCGGTTCTCCGCATTTTTTTAATAGGTCTAATCTTTTGGTAATAAAAGTAGCAATTTTTTATTGAGCCCTATATAATTAGTACTCATTAGTCACAAGCTTCTTTTTGGGCCATATTTTTTTGGGTCTTAAATTATTTTGGGCCCTATATTTTTATTCAATGCCCATTTTTTTGGGCCCTTCTTTTTTTTCATCCTTATATTTTCTTGGGCTTTTTATTTTCTTGGGCTTTTTATTTTATTGCAAATCCTAATCTAATAGGAAACTGTTTTCGTTGCATATTGAATGGAATTTCTTTCGTAGATGGAGATAAACTTATTCTTGGAATGAAAACTAATTTACCTTTGTTTTGACCAGTTGCTGATTCCGCTTGAATGGAATATTTAGGCAATTTTTTCACTATCAACCTTGTTCCATTACAAAGTCCCTTATTGACATTTAAATTTCTTAAAAGTATTATTATAGCCCCTACTTTTAAATGTAATTTATGTGGTGGAAGTCCATTAGGAGTTAACTTATTTAAAAATTCTGTAGGTAACATAATATCTAAATTTTCTTTGTTATCATCTTAAGCTGTATCAATACTTAAATATTCAACATGGTTTCCTTCCATTAAATTTAAAACATTGTTATAGATTTCAGTATCATCATTATTTTTAGGGGCCAAAATAACTTTTTCCGTTAGATTCGTATTGTTTATTTTTATTGTTTTTCTGAATATTTCTTCGACAAGATTTCCTTTAATGATAAAATTATCTGGTATAGCACTTAGTTCATTATCATCTTTAAAAACATTGCGGCATTTTCTTTCTCCGATATTTAATGACCATTGTTTAAAATTATTATCACTATCCGAAACTCGCAGATTTTCATTTAACTTCATTTGCTTAAAATTTTGCCATGATAAACTAAATTTAACTGAATTTTTAATAATGTTCATACGGCTACCATGTCGCACAATTGGTAATGTTTGCCTGAAATCTCCTGATACAATAACAGTTTTACCACCGAAGGGTTGGTTTACATCGCATAAATCTTGAAAAAAAACGATCAACTGCTTGAAAAGCAAATTTTGAAGTCATGGATATTTCATCCCAAATAATTATTTGTGTTTTCTTTAATTGTTTGCCTTCTGCAGAATTAGGCTTAACATTACATTATCTCTATCTTTCGGACTTACTAAGTACATTCTACTAACTAGGAGAGTGTCACATCTCCGGATCACGGATTTCGCTCAAACTTCGGGATAAGTTTTCAGATGATAAAATATGGAAAAAGCTAAAGTTATAGTCATAAATACTCAATATTTCCCTAGTTACAGTCAATTAAAGAAAATCACTAAAAAAGTTACTAGATTTTTAAACGCATATAGTTCTTTAGCATCGATAGCTACAAGCTTGAAACTTTTTTAAAATTAAAGCTGAGCTCAAATCCTTTCAAATTAGTAGTTATAGCATATCAAAATATTATTTTTTCTTAAAGTTAGAGCGTAATAAGGATTGGACCTAATTTCAGCTTTTATTATTAATTAATGTTTTTAAAAGAAAAATCAGGTCCAATGTTTATCACGCTCTAACTTTGGGAAAAAATAATATTTTTACATGCTATAACAACTAATTTGAAAGGATTTGAGCTCAGCTTTAATTTTAAAAAAGTTTCAAGCTTGTAGCTATCGACGCTAAAGAACTATATGCGTTTAAAAATCTAGTAACTTTTTTAGTGATTTTCTTTAATTGCCTGTAACTAGGAAAATATTGAGTATTTATGACTATAACTTTAGCTTTTTTCATATTTTATCATCTGAAAACATATCCCTAAGTTTGAGCAAATTCCGTGATCCGGAGGTGTGACACTTTCCTAGTAAGTATTGGTTTTTTTTTTCTTTTATTCCACTTTTTCAGATTTTCATCAAATGTATAAAAATTTGGTATTTCTGAATACAAGTAATTTCATGCTTCAAAATCTTCTCTATTCAATTCAAAATATGCTGTTAATGTTGTTCCCACATTTTTTTGCATGATCATTTCTTTTTTTCCTTCTTTAAAAAATACGTTTTGTTGATTCCCTTCATGAACGCTTAGACGTTTTATAGTATGTGAAATAACATGTAAAGGATATTCTCATAATCTGTGCATTGCTTCAGGTGGACATAAAATCGTGTATTAATGTATTGTTGGATTTCGTCATATTCATATTCAACATTTTCATTATGGTCATTTTGAAAAGTGTCTTTATTTTCTGATTGAAAATCTACATTTACTAGATGTATTTTAATGCATGCACAATCATGACCTTTATAATAGTATTTGAATAAAAATTTAATGCATTGTACAGTGGAACAAGCTTCTACATTTATGTGTGCATTAGATTTCAATAATAAGCAAGGATTGTAAGGAGCAACAAATTCACTATCACAATTCTTTCTGTAAAGAGTACCCCCCGTTAAGATAGGTCAAATGCCTTCCCTCATATATTTTAAAACTAATATTTTTTCTTGTTTTTATAGTAATTAAGATTAGGTTTTGTTATATTTATAGTTTCCTAACACATACCCTAACCTCAACATAACCTAAAAATCACTTTTTTTATAAAATTTTTTTTTTATCTGGAAGGATGAATGATATTAATCCCGCGAAAAACATATGACTAGGTCTTAGCACTCTCTTCAACTGTGATTTTTTGCGAGTCCTAGAAAGCAGTTTTTCTAACCTAAAAATAACATTTAAATCATAAAATCTCCGTAACTTTGCTCTGGGAGGGGCTACAAGTAATTTTCTGGGCTTAAAATTTGTATTATTAAAAAACAAATACAATTTATGATGACCAAAAATTCGATTCTGGCATGGCGCCATGGCGAAAAACTCGAAAAACCATTTTTTCATAGGTTTTCTGTCGGTTATTGGTCTCTAGCAACTCACAAATCAATTTTAAAGAAAAAAAAATAGCTTCATTGGATTATACGTGAAAAAATACATTGAAAATATGCATAATAACTTTAGGAATACTTGGATGCTGTTACAAAACAATTAAAAAAATAAAATAATTCTAAAATTATTACATAGCTACTTTGCGTCGTTGCTGCATTTTATGTTTTTATGACCTTGGTCATCTCTTTAGAGTCTCAAAGCTACTATTCAATGTATCCATAGGCGAATTATGTCCACTACACCCGAAAAACAGAGACAAATTTTAGACAGATAACGTTAACTCCTATATGTACATATATATATATATATATATATATATATATATATATATATATATATATATATATATGTGGAATAACTTGCTATCCCTCGTATATACATAAGGAATAGTGAGTTGTTCTTAGGAAACGCAAATTATTTTTCTTATACATAGATAAAAAACCAATAATTATCTATTCCTGTAACTATTCTTTTTAGTGTTCTTTTTTAGCTTGTAAGAGACCTAACATGTTTTCTGTCCTCCATAAATCACGAACTCGGTAGATTTGAACAATTAAATGATTCTAATTAGGTTCCAAATTCAAAAATTAAAAGATCATCATCTCTTTAGAGTCATAAAGCTACTATTCGATGTATTTACAGCCAAATTACGCCTATTGCACGCTAAAATAAGATTTTTAAACGTAACTGAAGTAACGGTCGTATCATCTGTCTTTTTGTATTACAGTAGACTCTGGATACAAGAGAATCAACGGGCCTTCAGGAGAGGAATTTTCTTGAAAATTCTTTCATACAAAAAGTCCCCAACAGGCTTGAGTCAAGAGTGATACCCACACCTCCTGTTTTGTTGTGTGAGTTGTATCCAACATGCGTGTATATTCTGTCTCTCTCACTTTCATAGTGGTGGGATAACGCAAATACTTAGGCTCATGCCCATATTTAGAAGAAAGAGCTCGAAATCTCTTATATCGCAATCTCTTGTATCGAGATATCACTGAATCATTAGAGAGACAAAGACGGAATAAGGTTTTAGTAACAATCGTGTTGGGTCTATAAATTCGAGCCTGAAAGTACACTTCTATGTAAGCATTTATATTCTTTGTTAGAACTGCCACAATTATGATTTGTCTTCAGGCCATTATACGCAAAAAAAAGAGTAGCTACCGATATAAGAAATACATTGCTTCTACATATATGAGAATCAAGCGCGTTGTTTCTAGCTCACTATTCTTTGTATATATATATATATGAGAAGCAATAGCTCCTAGAGTTCCTAGCAATAGCTCACTATTCTTTGTATATATATATATATATATATATATATATAGTAACAATATATATATATATATATATATATATATATATATATATATATTGTTACTAAAACCTTATTCCGTCTTTGTCTCTCTAATGATTCAGTGATCTCTCGATACAAGAGATTGCGATATAAGAGATTTCGAGCTCTTTCTCCTAAATATGGGCGTGAGCCTAAGTATTTGCGTTATCCCACCACTATGAAAGTGAGAGAGACAGAATATACACGCATGTTGGATACAACTCACACAACAAAACAGTAGGTGTGGGTATCACTTTTGACTCGAGCGTGTTGGGGACTCTTTGTATGAGAGAATTTTCAAGAAAATTCCTCTCCTGAAGGCCCGTTGATTCTCTTGTAACCAGAGTCTACTGTAATACAAAAAGACAGATGATACGACCGTTACTTCAGTTATGTTTAAAAATCTTATTTTGGCGTGCAATAGGCGTAATTTAGCTGTAAATACATCGAATAGTAGCTTTATGACTCTAAAGAGATAATGATCTTTTAATTTTTGAATTTGGAACTTAATTGGAATCATTTAATTGTTCAAATCTATCGAGTTCGTGATTTATGGAGGACAGAAAACATGTTAGGTCTCTTACAAGCTGAAAAAGCACACTAAAAAGAATAGTTACAGGAATAGATAAACATTGGTTTTTTATCTATGTATAAGAAAAATAATTTGCGTTCCCTAAGAACAACTCGCCATTCCTCATGTATATACGAGGGATAGCAAGTTATTCCACATATATATATATATATATATATATATATATATATATATATATATATATGTATATATAGGAGTTATAGTTATCTGTCTAGTATTTGTCTCTGTTTTTCGCGTACAGTGGACGTCATTTGCCTATGAATACATTGAATAGTAGCTTTGAGACTCTAAAGAGATGACCAAAGTCATAAAAACATAAAATGCAGCAACGATGCAAAGTAGATATGTAATAATTTCAGAATTATTTTATTTTTTTAATTGTTTTGTAACAGTATTCCTAAAGTAATCATGCACATTTTCAATGTATTTTTTCACGTAGAATCCAATAAAGCTATGTTTTCTTCTCTAAAAATGATTTGTGAGTTGCTAGAGACCAATAACCGACAGAAAACCTATGAAAAAATGGTTTTTCGAGTTTTTCGCCATGGCGCCATGCCAGAATCGAATTTTTGGTAATCATAAATTGTATTTGTTTTTTAAAAATACAAATTTTAAGCCCAGAAAATTGCTTGTAGCCCCTCCCTGAGCAAAGTTACGGAGATTTTATGATTTAAATGTTATTTTTAGGTTAGAAAAACTGCTTTCTAGGACTCGCAAAAAATCACAGTAAAAGAGAGTGCTAAGTCCTAGTCATATGATTTTCGCGGGATTAATATCATTCATCCTTCCAGATAAAAAAAAAATTTTATAAAAAAAGTGATTTTTAGGTTATGTTGAGGTTAGGGTATGTGTTAGGAAATTATAAATATAACAAAACCTAATCTCAATTACTATAAAAACAAGAAAAAATATTACTTTTGAAATATATGAGGGAGGGCATTTTACCTATCTTAACGGGGGGTACTCTTTATCTTTGAAAATAATTTTGAAGCTATCATTTTTAAGTTTGTATAGTGGATATTGATTGGATTTAAATGTTGTCGTATTATTAAATCCTTTTGGAAAATTTTCAGTACATTGTTTCGTATTTTTATCCATACATGGACAATTTATTATACACATCGAAAACATCTCTTAATTTCTACCTCCAGTAAATAGTTTTTATAAAAAATAAATTTTAAATACAGTTGGTAAAACAGGTATCTGTGTCGGTATAGAGCAGTCTCTTGATAAAGAAATTGAGAATTAAATAATGAAATAACGAAAATAGATATATTTTTGTTAATATATTGATTTTTTTTAAATAGCTAAACTGCAAACTTAAAACTTGTTCATCTCTATTTATAAGCCGTTAATCTAAAAACTTGATCACCTCTATTAATAAACAATTAATTTTGAAAATTTGAATAATATTTTATATTACAGGGATCAAAACTTAGTTGTCTAATTTTAATGAAAGATCGATTAGAAAAGTGCATGCTAAAATCAAGCAGTGAAGTATTGAACTTACAAATCGAAGATTCCATGTTTGCGCACAAATTCCGTCACTTTTTTCAATAATAATAATCATAACATATTTTCTTAAAGAAAGAGTTTGCAGCAATCAGAAAAAAAATGGTGTAAAAAATGTAACTTTTATCGATTTGAAGACAATCAATAGACTGATTCCAAAGAAGCTTTAGAGAGTCAAGAATCTAAAGTGTATTTAAAAGTAAGAAAAGCTTAAAAATCCGGGTACTCTGTTCACAGATTTTATCTTCCAATTTTCTTCGCAACTTCAAATCGACATATCTGGGTAATGAAAGCACCTAAAAAAATTTTTTTTAAATAAATAAAATTAAAGGTCTTAAACATTTCTTTTTGGTGGTGTAAATTATTTTAGGCTCCAATGTTGATTAACTGTTAATAATTCCAAAAAACCATAAAAAATAAGTACATTTTTGTGAATTTTATCTTTCGTTCCAAAATTACCACAGGGGACACTGTTTTTACCCACAAAGATAATTTAAGTATATTTTAGCTTTCTGAAATTTTTTTTTAAAAAAAGCTATACATGGGAATAAAAAAATGTAAAAAAAATACGGAAAAAGCGTTTTTTTACAATTGAAATAAGTTTTTCTTCTTCGGAACCAAGTTTTTTTAATGCGTTCGTAGTTTTTGGGTTTAACAAACAGATATCAGGGATGAGAGCCGGTATTCAAGAAGTTTAAGAAATAAGCGCCACCCTAATACACTATATATATATATATATATATATATATATATATATATATATATATATATATATATATACTAGGGGTCCCCCTGCTCGCGCTGCTCGCCAACCCCCCAAATATTTAAATTTTTAAATATATATTTATTAAATAATATTGTTATTATTATTATAAACAGTTATGAATAATTTCGTAACTTGTAAAGATTTAGCGATTATTTGTATACAAATATTGTATTACATATTGCGGACGTTGTATAGAAAATTAATACTCAATATGTAAAGTATTTTTTAGCAGGTAAAAAATAAAAAGTAAAAAAATTTCAACATTTTTTTGAGCCTTATATTTTCTTGAGCTCTATATTTTTTTGGGCCCAATATTTTTTCGATTCTTATATATTATTATGCTCTATATTTTTTTAGGCCCAATATTTTTTTAGTCTCTATATATTTTGGGCTTTATATATTTTTAAGCCTTATATTTTTCGGGCTCTATATTTTTTTGCGGCCTTATATTTTTCAGGCCCTACATTTTTTCAGTCCTTTTTTCTTTGGGCCTCATATTTTTTCAAATTTTTTTTTGTTTCATATTTTTCTGGGCTCTATATTTTTTAAAATCTTATATTTTTTGATAGCAATATTTTTTTTTATCATTATATTCTCTTGGTCTCTATATTTTTTTAATTATTTGGGCCCGATATTATTTTGATTCTTATATTTACTTAGGCTCTATATTTTTTTTATTCTTATATTTTCTTGGGCTCAATATTTTTTTGGGCGCAATATTTTTTTTATATTATATTTTCTTGGTCTCTATATTTTTTTGAATTTTATATTTTTTTGGACGCAATATTCGTCTGATTCTTTTATTTTTTTTATTCTTATTTTACTATAACTCTATTTTTTTTTAGCCCAATACTTTTTTGATTTTTATATTGACTTTGGCTCTATATATTGGGCTCTAAATTCTGCCATAATAAACTAAATTTAACTGAATTATCAATAACGTTCATACGACTTCCATGTCATACAATTGGTAATGTTTGCCTTAAATCTCCTGATATAATTACAGTTTTACCACCGAAGGGTTGGTTGACATCGCATAAATCTTGAAAAAGACGATCAATTGCTCCAAAAGCAAATTTTGAAGTCATTGATGTTTTATCCTAAATAATCATTTGTTTTCCCTTTAATTGTTTGCCTTCTGCAGAATTAAGCTTAACATTGCAAATTCTACAATCTGTTATATTTAACGGTAGTTTAAATGTTGTATGCGCCGTTTTTCCATCGACTGATGAATTCACTGCTTTACCTGTCCAAGCTACACATAAATAATGTATAGTATGATATTTAGAATAAGCTATTAAAACATTAAGTAAATAACTTTTTCCACTTCCACCTGATCCATCTATAAAAATATATTTTTCTTTACTTTGGTTGTTTAAACTTCTTATAGTAGAGTTGAATATTTGCCTTTGTTTATTATTTAAAGAATTTATTTTCACATTTACTTGATGTATTTTAATATATGAACAATCATGATCTTTATAACAGTATTTGAGTAAATATTTAATGCATTGTACGATGGAACAAACTTCTACGTTTATGTGTGCATTAAATTTCAATAATAAGTAAAGATTATAAGGAACAACAAATCCATTATCTGCAATTCTTTCTGCAAATTTATTTTTGTGAATTATTTTGACGCCATCATTTTTACGTTTGTATAGTGGATATCGATTGGATTTAAATGTTGTCGTATTATTAAATCCTTTTGGAAAATTTTTAGTACATTGTTTCGTATTTTTATCCATACACGGATAATTTATATTTTGCATACCACAGATACCGCGTATCATAAATTGTTTAACAATACTATATTTATTATTAAGGATATCGGGTAGGCAGTTCTATGGGAATAGAACCACCAATGCTGCCTAGGCCAAATGCCCTTTGCAGCCCCATAGTTTAGTCCCACCAGCAACCCTTCACCACAACCTTATGGATGGGTTCCGGGCATGTGCGGTTAGACATAGTTAGATACGCAATGTATCGTGATCTCTTTATATAGGGAAATCACATTATTTAGAGGAAGTGTCCTGATTTTGTTAATGTCAGGGCACTCCATTCCTATGTGTTTCATTCTAGTTGTCGCTAGTTCCTCACACTCACAGAGGATGTGCTGAACCGTCTCCAAGGCGGCCCCGCACCATCTGCATGCAGGAGAACCAGCTACTTTCATATTGTACATGTGGTAATTTAATTTACCATGCCCTGTCGCTATTTGTGCGACTATGTTTATATCTTCTCTGCTTAGGTTCAGACCCCGTGCCAGCCACGCATGATTAGGGTCATCACCAAGCAGAGCTTTAGCTTGCTTGCAACCTGGTGTATCCCTCCAGGTTGTTCTATGTTGTGTCTCTCGCCATTGACACATTTTTCCTTTAATTTGGCTCATCTGAATTCCCAAAGCAGGCTCAGGGCCAATTAGTGGTGTTTTTGCAGACAATTTTGCTAGGTCGTCTGCTACCCTGTTGCCTTTGATTCCCACGTGACTGGGAACCCAGTAAAGTTTGAGTTTCCTGCATCTTTCTCCTAAAGTATTTAGTGAGTTGATGCATTCCTCCACTAGACTAGACTTAGTTTTGTAGCTTTTTAAGGCCATGAGTGCCCCTTTGCTATCCGAACAGATGTTCACTATGTCTTGGTTGTTCGCATCTAGTGCCATCTGAGCAGAAATCAGTACAGCCACCAGTTCTGCCTGGAAAATTGAAGCCTGCTTGCCTAGCGGGACCATAGTCCCCTTCCCAAGCCTCCTTCGATAGATGCCTGCTTTAGTACCCGTTGCGGATTTTGATCCATCCGTGTACCAGATGTCGCCTGAGTTCGGTATTCTATCATTACCTTTTCCTGACAGCCAGTCTTCTTTGGTTGGGAAAATCACCTCGAATTTATTGTCGAAGTGATATTTCGTCACCATCAGATCTGACCTCATCTTTAATAGTACATCTTGTTTAAGGCAAGGCGGGTTAGTGTGTTCACCTCTCCCTGTCCACATGTTGAGAGCAATCAATCTGCATGCAGACCTTGTAGCAGCCTCTTGTACATACAGTTGTAAGGGTGCCACTCCCATCAAGAATCCCAGGGCTTCTATGGGAGTAGTCCTCATTGCCCCTGTCATGGCTCTCAGGACAAGTCCCCTTAGCCTATCCAGGAGCTTCCGCAGTTGTTGTTTGGCTGGTGCGTTTCCACCATACCACTGCTGCGTAAGTTAGTCTAGGAATGAGAATTGTCCTAAACATCCACAGGATGGTTGAGGGTTTAAGTCCCCAATTCCTTCCAATAGTTCTTCTGCTAAGCCAAAACATATTGTTGAGCTTCCTGCAGCACTCTTCTACCTGGGGTTTCCAGTGTAGCTTGCTGTCCAGTATCACCCCCAAGTATTTGGCCTCGAATTTTGGTGTTAATACTTGGCCTCCTAGCTTTAAGGTTTTATGCAGTTTCCACTTATACCTCCTCATGAAGACCACCACCTCTGTTTTGCTAGGGTTGATAGACAGTTTGTTGGTTTTGCACCAGTTCCAAAGTCTGTCCAGTGCTGCCTGTAATACATCTGCTAGCGGTTCAAGGAAACGCCCCCTCACCACTATCATTATATCGTCGGCATATCCAATGACATGGCATCCGGTTTCTTTAACACAGGTTAAGGCACCTTCTGCCACCAAGTTCCATTCTAACGGGGAGATTACACTACCCTGAGGACAGCCATTTGCGACTGTACCCCTAACCGTGGTGTCACCCCTGGTTACTTCCAATAATCGGTGACTCAGCATGTCACGGATCCAGTTCGTGATCATGTCCGGCACTCCTTTATTCTTGGCTGCTTTGCAAATAGCCTCTATTGGGGTATTGTTGAAAGCCCCCTCTACATCCAGGAGGGCTCCTATGGCGAATCCTCCTGTTTCTATTTCTTCCTCGATTAATGACACTGCTTTGTGCAGTGCTGTTTCGGTAGATTTGCCTTCTGTGTAGGCGTGTTGTTCTGGTGATAGCGGATTCTGTGTGAGAACTGTCTCCTTGATGTATCTGTCGATGAGCCTCTCTATCGACTTAAGCAAAAAGGACATCAGACAAATAGGTCTGAAGTCCTTTGCCGTGGAGTAGCTGCTTCTTCCTGGTTTAGGAATGAAAACTACTCTTGAATTCCTCCAGTTTTCGGGTGTATAGCCCAGCAACAAACAGGCTCTCGCCAGTCTCACGAAAGGGCCGAGGATAACCTCCGTGCCCTGCTGAAGCAGGACCGGGTACACCCCGTCCACCCCGGGAGACTTAAACGGCCCAAAGGAGAACTAGGACCACCTGACACAGTCTGGGGAGACAATCCCGGCTGCAAGCTTCACCCTAGCTGACTTGTCCACCGCAACCAGGACCCCAATTCACCCGTGAAGGGTTATCAGGTTGATCACTCTCCCCACCCTCCAAGTTAATAAAACCCGGAAAGTGCGTCCTCATCAGGCAGCCCAAGGTCTCCCTGTCCGTCACTGAGTAACCACCCTCTGGAAGTCTAATGGCACCCAACCATGCCTCCGGATTCCGTGCAAACAGTTTGTCAAGTCGGGATGCCTCCGGACCTTGTTCCACTTCCGAACAGAACTTCCTCCATCCTTCCGTGTGGGCCCTTCTGACCTCCCTTCTGTATTCTTTCTGTTTGTCTCTCCACTTCTGCCAAGGTAACTCCTCTTTGGATTTCTTGGCCTTTTTGAACAATCTTTTGACTGTCTCCTTAAGAGTTTCCAGTTTGTGATTCCACCATGGAGACTCATATTCTGTCCTCGCTTTCTTGAGAGGACAGCTCTTAGAGAATGCCGAGATGATAGACTGTTAGAGCATTTTCGCCGCCCCTTCTATCTCTTCCCTGTTCCCAATATTTTTAGGGAATTCTCTCATTGCTAGTGAGAGTTCCTTTTTGTATGTACCCCAGTCCGTATTCCTTGGGTTCCTAATCCATTTGACCTCCTGAAACAGAAAACAAATATTAAACGTGATCTGTGCATGATCAGAGAGCGTCGGTTCTTCCGACACTCTCCAATCCCGCACAGCATGAATAAAGTTTTGTGAACACAGTGTTAGGTCGATCACCTCTCTTCTCTTTATATTAAAGAAGGTAGGTTCCGACCTCCTATTAAGAATATCTAGTTCAGTGATGGCTAAGTACTCGAGTAGGGCCGATCCTCTAGCATTCGTGTCCGTGCTGCCCCACACCGTATGGTGCGCATTGGCATCACATCCCAAAACCAGAGGGAGACCCCTCTCGTCACAATAGTCCACCAACTTAATTACCTCTTTTGTAGGAATCTCTTCCTCATAGGGGAGATAGACTGAAGCTAGTACTACCTCCTTTGAAACACCTCTTATGGAGAGTTTTACCTTAGTAGCCACTACATCTCGAGTAATGACTGCCATAAGTGGCGTGTTTTCTAGACCTTTGATCCAGATACACGCTCTGGGTTTGACTGCTGTTGGATCTTTGACAATTTTGCCACCTCTTCCAAGTCCTTTAATAGAGCCTTTGACGGTCCATGGTTCTTGTATCAATGATACATATGTGTGCGCCGCAGACTGACTCCTCGCAAGAAGAGCTGAGGAGTCTTTACTGTGGTGCAAGTTAATCTGAGTAATTTTAAGGATCCCCTCCATTTGGAAGTTCCCCTATTGATTACTTGATGCTTCCACGGTCTTGACAGAGTATCTAACTTCAACTCTGCCCATACCGTAGTAAGCCTTGTTGTCTAATGAACTTAGACTTTTGATGGACGATTCGGGAATGCCGACAATAAGCAGCATTCCCTCCTCGTCTGACTTACCTTCTGACTGCTCTTTTGATCCTTGGTCCGGTTGCGTCTTTAGCTGGTCCTTTGGTTCTGCTGGACCCTGTTGTTGCTGCAGTTTGCTTGGCTTCCGGGTTTCTGAGACCGCGTACAGCCTCCAGCCATCCACCTTGAGTGACGGATTGAGCCTCCCCAGCCTCTTCAGCGCCACTCCCGCTTCCACCTTTGTAGGTAGAAGGATCGTGGCTCTAATCAGACGCTGGAGGAGCTCAATCCCCCCTACTCTGAGGATGGGAGCACCTGGCGGACTCTTCTCACCCATCTGCCGCACAAACCACTCCCTACTGAATCGGTCCGCTGGCACGACGACCATTGCACCGTTCTTTACCATAGAGTCTTCGAACCTTGGCAGTTCTCCGTCCTTTATTTGGTCGACGCGCTCCTCAATCTCCTTACGAAGATTCATCAGATCACTTGATGAGAAGCATTCATCTGGATACTCCACCGGAACCACCACTACCGTGAGTGGGTTAGTTCTTTGTGCGATTGACAGGGAGCCTTCTCCCGGTCCGAAGTTGTTTCTTTTAGGGGGTCTTTGCCCCTCCGGTGGAGTATCGCTTGATGTTTTGGGTCTCTTGACTCCTTTGGTATGAGAGGGGGTCAAGGGCAAAGAGGAGGAGGGCGTGCCTTCTTGACGTTTTTTCTTCCTCCTCTGCTTGTTCCCCATTCTCTTTGTTTTATTGACAGTTCCCCTCTCCAGTTCCGGTTAGTTCCGACATAGTTCCGGTTCCTCTTTCCAGGTTCACCGGCGTAGTTCCAGTTCCCCCTTCTAGGTTCACCGGCGTGTTATGGGTTCCCCCTTCCAGGTTCACCGACGTATTAGCAGGCACTGGTTGTGCTTCTGTTTGGGTCACCAGCTCTTGTGGAGCGGTTCTCCTTCCTTCCACATTACCAGGTTGCGTAAGGTTATTATTTTTCTGAACATTCATTTTGAGTCCCACGAGTAGCTAGGGAAAGGTTGGTCCACCTCCACAGAGCCCCGCATGCAGAGGTAAGGCATTAATACTCGTAGAGGTCGCCCAGTATCTACGAGGCACCGTTTGAGACCCACTGTAACCCCTGGGCCACGAACAACATCGGCACGGTTCGCATTACACCTTCAGTCAGGGGGTGATATATTTTATTAGCGCCCGATATCTCTCCACCACCAGAGAGAGTCGGGGGGTTGTTTCTTAGTCACCTCGGGCTGCTGAGCTATCCTAGATTCAGCTAGGCGAACCCTCGGGCTGACGATGCCAAGCCGGAATTCCCGCGCCCCCGACGCCCGTACCCCAGGCGCCCCGCGGCTCTAAACCGCCAGGACCCCCAGAAGCCGTCAGCACCAGCAGCACGAGCGCCCCCCACCCCACGTCCCCAGAGCCTGCCTAGCAGGATGAGACGGAAGCAGGGAGGCACCGACCCAACATCCCCCGCACGAGAAGATCTTAGGCTCTCAAGCCTCCAAGGCTAAGCTTCCCCATCGTCCTCTTACGAGGCACCCTACAAGGTTCTACAACCCCTAGAGGAAGAACAATACTATATAATTTTAGATAAATATCTCTGTTTGGAATTTCTGCATGAGTTTCCCCCACTACTAACGTTAATTCATGCGCCCAAGCAAAAGATCCAATGTTTAAGTGAATTTTTAAGGACTTTCTAATCACTTAATCAAAAATCTAAAATATACATTTTGTAGAGGGATATCTAAACTTTCAGAATCGATGTTGAACATTGTAAAAAGTTAATCGTGTGAGATAGAGTGGCCTACTGAAAATTAATTGTTTATAACTTATAAGTGTTATTATGGAAAAACTATAAGTCCTACAGGATTCTGCTCGCGTATGATTATTGCGCACATTAACAACTATTTATTGTCACAAGCCCAATTCTTAAATCATTAAATTAAAAAAGTTATGAATTTTTTAAAATTTAACCCTTTTTCGTGGTTTTTGCATTTTTCTCGGAAACTATAAATGCAATCAAAATGATTAAAAATTCATTTTAAAGGTCTTCAAAAAACCTACATTTTATCTCATTGGACCAATATGATAACTTTTATAGCTCCAGAAATATTTGCAGATAAAGAGAAAAAATTTCAATTTTCAATGTTTAAACATTGTTTAAACAAAAACGGACAACATCTGTTGGGGCCATTTTGGATATTTTACTCCCACAAACCTACTTTACATAATTGTGCAGTCGGTTTGCTGTTAAATTTTTTTACATGAAAAAATCTAATTTGACTGGACTAATGGTACATACTACAAGTTAATACATTGAGTCAAACTTACTGAAATGGGCCACTAAAAACAAAAAGTATCAGAAATAAATCGGTTTTTGGATAATTTTGTTCATTTATATAATAAAAAAATACGTATTTTTTATTTTTTTGAAATTCGACTTTTTTACATTATTATAAACAATTGAATTTTTAAGTGGTTTTTTGTTTAAACAGCGATATTTCAGCAATGAAACGATAAAAATTCACCAAATTTTATATGCATACTCTTGAATAAACATAAAATAAAATGAACAAAGAATTTTTTTAAAAAACCATTTTTTGTTTATAAATAATTAATTTTTTAATAAACAATTTATAATTTAACAAACTTCTGCACTAGATAAAGCAAAATTTTTTTTTTGCGTTTTATTCGAAATTTCGTCACTTTTCACCACAAAAAAGAAAATTTTTGGGCACTCAAATAGAAAAAAAGCTATGAATGTTTAAAGATAGGCGCTAACGCGACACCATGGGCTGCCGCGTCTCGTTAGCAGTGCATGCTTGCATACTTCAACTTACACTCATCAACAATTACGTATAGGCAATAAAAACAAAATTTTTTATTTATCTTAATCCACATTACATTTAATATTTTCACTTATTTACAAACTTTTTGTATAGTACTTTCGTTATGATTAGAAAAAATCTTACATTCTACAGTTCTTGTGTCATATGTCTTAAAGCAGTGATATTTCCGCGTTCCTTGAATCGTTTCGGCGGTAGAAAATCGTGATTCTAATTCTGTTTTATGTTTGTTATATTCCTCTAACGATGTAAAATAAAAATAAATTTTTTTGAAAAAATTACTTGCCTATTCATACAATTTTCGTGTTGTTACAATAGTTTTGTTTAGTAGGCTTGCTCGGTACGCGCTTCTTTTAACGCATTCTCCAATACCATCACAGGCACCTTTACCGTGTGCCGTAGCAAAAAAATGTCACTCAGCATTTACTCCAAAGTCTTGTAAATGGTACAAAAGATTTAATAAATTAAATCGATTTTTGTACTGTGAAGCGCTCCATCGGAGAAATAATAGACTTTCTTTACATTACGGACACAAAATTTCTTTTTTAAGTAACTTATCATTATAGAATTGTATAGATGTACTCAAACCGCATCATGATTTTTATACTCGGAAAATACGACTTAATTCATATTTTCAATGACACCATTTTGTTTACAATAAATCACGTACACGTGAAGTGTTGCTTGGTCTTTACACCAATGCTGTGATTGAATAGAATCTTGTATATGGAAAGAATAATTCTCAGAGAAGTCGAGTGTTACAAGAAATTCACCATCCAGAGGAGGTCACGTATCTCTGTCCTTTTCTAATCAAATAATTAATTTTTAGCTAAAAATAATAACTTTAGCAAAAAATAAAGAGAAAGCCGCATCTCGTATCAGGAAAACTAAATTTTCTTTAATAAGAAAAAATTAATTTTATTGCTTCGATTTCAAGAAAAGTTTGAAAAACCAAATTGTTTATCCTAACCTCTGTGTTTCAAGTTTTTCAAGGTTTTCTTGGAAGCGAAGCGATAAAATTAATTCTTTCTCATCAATGAAGATATTGCTTTTTTTGATACAAAATGCGGCTTTCTCTTAATTTTTTACTAAAATTATTAGTTTTTGTAATAAAATCAATTCTTTGATTAGGAAAAGACAGATATACTCGACCTCCTCTTAAGTATAGTTTTTAAATGTTCTAAATAAGATGCTTGAGCTTTAGCGATGAAATCATGTTTTAGAACGTTTGGCAAGTCATCTATAAGATTTTTCGTAAAAACGATACTACTTTCAGTTATAGTAAGTAATTGACATCTGAAAAAAAAATTAAAACTTTGTAAACTTTACTGAAAGTTATGAAAACGAGTAAGCATATTAACAAACACCTGTCAGTTGTAAGCCATTGATTATAAGTAATTTTTTTAATTTTATACTTTTGCAAGTATGCCAACAAATCTTTCTTGATTTTAATCGTTCCAGGACATTTATCACATAATCCCAAATAACAAATTGCAAATGGATTACTACAAATCATATTCTTTAAAAAGTCATGATAACTATTTGAATATTCAACTTTATTAGGAGAAAATTCATCTTTAAGTCCTCTTAATTTAAGCCTAATGTTGCCGTGAGTTTTACAGACACACACATTATGTGTGCCTTTCGTACCTCCTGAAATGCACTGCTGAGGTCTTAAAAATGTGAATGCTGATAATGAAATGTTTGTAGTTGGATGTTTTTTTAAAAAGTCAGCATGTAAAGTTTTGATATTGCCTAAAAGTAAACGTTTCTGAAAAAAAATTTAAGTTTAAAAAACGTACAGTACATAAAAACAAAAAATACAATTACGCACTTAAATACAATTTTTAATAATAAAACTTACAGTTTCAAGTTGACGTTTGCCAATTTATAACGACAGATTTAACGTCTTTGACTCCAGGCATAACTCGACTGACATCACCTGACAAAAAGAAATTCGTGCCTTTTTCTATTAGATTCAAACTCATAGCTCGACCTTTCTTTTTCTCTGGTTTAGTTCCGTAGCCGTGATTGTCGTGCAAGCTTTTTGCTACAGCAACCATGCATCTGCTTACACCGAATTCTCTCGCTATTTTTCGAGTAGACCATTTTACTGGTATCGTTGTCAACAATGAGATTTTATCTTGTCGAGTTGTTGATCGAGACAAAGCTTCTTTTGAATCTCTAATCCAAAAATTCGAATCAGCACTATTTGAATCGTTGCTACTAATTACTTTACGTACAAAATCTTTATCTTGATCTGATAAATTTAATTTCACTTTTTTAGCAGGTGGTGCTGTAATGATTTGTTCTAACGCAGCCGCAAGTTTCATTCTTTTTTTTTCTTCATCAACAGTCTTGCACGCAAAATCTTTATCTCGATTACAGTCATCACCTTCTTCTGAAAAATTTTCTTTTACTACTTCTTTTTTATTTTCTTTTTCTACATATACATTTTCTTTTGGTGCTTTTTTGCTTTGTTAATCTTACCTAAACTTTTGTTTCGATAAAACTCCCTTTTCCACTTATCACATATATAAGAACCATAAAATTTACTAAAAATTACATCATAGGTTTCCGATAAAAACAATAAATTCTTTTTGTAACTATTATGTCCTTTTTTACTAAAAGGATTACAAAAAACTAGAGGTGGTGTCACGATGAAAACAAATAAACTAGTACAGACGAAAAACCATTTACTATCGACATCGTATACACGTTATGCATCTGTTTATCGATACGCGGTTAATTCAAATTAAGATTTTTTTTTAATAATAACGAAAGTACTATACGAAAAGTTTGTAAAAAAGTGAAAATATTAAATGTTATGTGGATTAAGATAAATAAAAAATTTTGTTTTTATTGCCTAAACTTAATTGTTGATGAGTGTAGGTTGAAGTATGCAAGCATGCACTGCTAACGAGACGCGGTAGCCCATGGTGTCGCGTCAGCGCCTATCTTTAAACATTCATAGCTTTTTTTCTATTTAAGTGCCCAAAAAATTTTTTTCTTGTGGTGAAAAGTGACTAAATTTCGAATAAAACGCAAAAAAAAATTTTGCTCTATCTAGTGCAGAAGTTTGTTAAATTTTAAATTGTTTATTAAAAAATTGATTATTTATAAACAAAAAATGGTCTTTTAAAAAAATTCTTTGTACATTCTGTTTTATGTTTATTCGAGAGTATGCATATAAAATTTGGTGAATTTTTATCGTTTCATTGCTGAAATATCGCTGTTTAAACAAAAAACCACTTAAAAATTCAATTGTTTATAATAATGTTAAAAAGTCGAATTTCAAAAAAATAAAAAATACGTATTTCTTTATTATATAAATGAACAAAATTATCCAAAAACCGATTTATTTCTGATACTTTTTGTTTTTAGTGGCCCATTTCAGAAAGTTTGACTCACTCCTTTTATGGAAATTCAGCAATAGAATGGAAAGACAGTTAAATATGACAGTTAATTTTTATATCTTCTTATAGTGAAACATAATCAAACTTTGACAGCAAATTCAACATAATGAAATAATTGTACTTTCAATGATCATATTTAAGAGGCGTTTGGAACCAAATCGGTGACTTAGTTGAGTGCTTACTATAAATGCTTATAATGATTTATTTATTCATTTGCACGACAAAAATATAGTCATTTCCTCTAACCATAATCATGATGAATAATTTGAAACGGTTATAGCAACAAAAAAAATATAAAATATTGTCATGAAGCGAAAAATGCTAAATTGAAATTTATTGCATGCAAATAACAGCCGCATCAACTGTTAGATGGCATTTTTCGCTTTATGACATTTTTTGTCACTGAAAGTGTTTTAAATTATTCGTTAGAGGAAATGACTATATTTTTGCCGTGCAAATGAATAAATAAATCATTATAAGAATTTATTGTAAGCATTGAACTAAGTAACCGATTTGGTTCCGACCACCTCTTAATACAAATTTTAGAGTTATATTACAGAATATTATTTTTTTCCGCATAATAAGTGTTTCGCAAATAATAAGTAAATTTTCTTTTGAAATTTTTACTCTTTTAAGGGAAATTTTATTTTTATCTAGACAGTTCATAAATATAAATTCATAATTATAGACATAATCAGAAAAATTTATTCATATTTAATATATTTTCCTATCTTTATAATTGACCATTAAAAAAATTTAATATCACATAAATAATTTTTTAAAATTGTATTTCATAAAATTTATGTTCAAACGATATTAAAAAAAATATTTTTATATCATGTAATGATAATTTTTCAAATGAGGTAATTTGATATATTTTAAAAATTAATATGTTTCTCTTAATAAAAATATTATTGCTTTAATGAAATGAATTTTATTATATTTAATTGTTAACAATTTTAATATAAATGGCAATTCATTTGAATACAAACACGTGTACAAATAAAAATGTAATTAAGGTAAATATAATTTTAATATATTAAAATGTAATTTTAATATATTTAATTGTTAACAATTTTTATATAAATGACAATTCATTTAAATACAAACACGTGTACAAATGAAAATGTAATTGAGGTTAAATGTATGTTATTAGTAAAAAATTGTTAACAAGTAACTTTTTATATAATATATTTTCATGAAAACTAATTTAAATACTTTATTCTCTGAATGATAACTCAATAAAATTTTAATTTAATAAATTTAGTTATACAATTATAAATATATAATATTTATATAGCTGTTTATCAAATCAAATTATTATTTCTTTAATATCCTCATATGGAAAAAATTTTTGAATATAATTGTAAATAACTGTTAATAACTGTAAATAAATGTAAATAAATGTAAATAACTGTAGAAAAGTGTTAAAAAATGTGGGAATTGAGACATAAATAACAGTTATTTACAATTATTTACAATTATTTACTGTTATTTACACTTATTTACAGTTATTAACTGTTATTTACACTTATTAACTGTTATTTACACTTATTTGCAGTTATTTATATTTATTTACAGTTATTTTCATTTATTCACTTTTTTCACAATTATTTACAGTTATTTACGATTATTCATAGTTTTTTACAATTATTTGCAGTTATTTACATTTTTGAAAATTATCACGAATTTATTCAATAATTTTATATATAGGCGAAAATTTTTAAAAATGTGAATAACTGTAAAAAACTATGGAAAATTGTAAATAGTTGTAAATAATTATAAATAACTGTAAATAACTGTAAAAAACTGTGAATAACTGTAAATAACTATAAATAATTGTAAATAATTATTAATAACATTAAATTATCCACTAATTCAAAAATTTTTGAAAATGTAAATAACTGTAAATAATTATGATTAATTGTAAATAATTATAAAAAACTGTAAATAATTGTAAATAATTGTAAATAACTGTAAATAAAAGTTAATAACAGTTAATAACTGTAAATAACTGTAAATAATAGTAATTAATAATAAATAATAGTAAATAACTGTAAATAACTATTATTTATGTCTCAATTCCTACATTTTTTAACAGTTATTTACAATTATTTACTATTATTTACAGTTTTTCACATAAATTATTTCCATATGGGTATATATATATATATATATATATATATATATATATATATATATATATATATATATATATTAAGAAAATAATTATTACAATCGATTGTAGTTAAAAATGTTTATTTTAATAATTATAGCGTTGAAATTTATTTTGATGAAAATGTTATTTGATTGACATTCACAGTATTATTTTAACTATATTTACTTGTCATCAATAAAAAAATATTTAATTTTTTAAATTATCAATTTATATAATACCAAGAATTTTCTAAAAATTATAATTTTTATGATATGAAATGTGTATTTCAATCTTATAATTTTTTAAATTTAAATTTCGTATTTCATATATATAAAATACATTTGTGAAGATATTTTTATTAGAAATGAACACAAAATTTTTTTTAAGCATGTTTCACGTAAAAAGTAATTTCATCATTCAAATTCATGGTCATATATCAAGGTCTGCAAATTATAGTTGTTACTCAGTTCCCAGTTTTCAGTTTATTTATATCAAATATCGTACTATCTTTGTTTTTCTTATGAAAGTAAAGTGAGAAATAGTCACTTCATGGAATAAATTATACGCTTATTTACTTTAAGCACATGTGTACATATATTTTTATATTATGTTTCATCAAATTATTTTCAATTTTATTTAGTACTCAAAATAAACTTAAATTAATTAATTCCTATTTACTTAAAATTAGTCATTTATACATAATAATATAATAAAAGAAAATTTAACCGGGCGACGTTAGCAGCGAAAAACTTAAATATAATTAATACCTATTAACGTAAAACCCATTAAATTGTGTAACAATTTTCAAGTTGATAAATATAATGTAAATCATATAATATATATACATATATCAATTTTAAATTACTAATAATTAATTTAAAACTCAAAAGTAACTATTTTAAAACGGAATATGGAAGATAAACATGTATCGTTTTATTCCTTAAATATCACGAATTAAAATATTAACTATTAGTAATTTTAAAGTATCATATTTTATGAAAATAATTCTATATTTAATAATTTTTAATTTTAGTAACAGGAAAAGCCGTACGGAAAGAGATTAATAATCACATTTTCTGCGAAATATTACCCTTGAATCAAGTAGGTGAAATATTAGTCTTAATATCAAAAAAAGACACTAAGCACCGCAAATTTATGCTCTTACTTCATAATATAATAGTACCAACATTGGTCCCTAAAATTCAAGCTATATTGATAAAAAAACTTATTTTCTATTTTTTCATTAATTTGTACATATTTAGACTCAGGGAATCGAAAAAAGTGGTTTCCAGAAAATGTCTGTATGTATGTGTCTGTGTGTATGATTTCAGTACGCCAAAAATATCTCGAGAACTACTCGATGGATTTGCTTCAAATTTCGCATGCAATTTATTTATTTGTCTAACTGGGGGGAAGCTATTGAAAATTGATCTTCTTGGTTCAGTTTTTTTTTAAAGCCATTTTAAGAATTTTAAAAAAATTTTGATTTTTCATTTTTTTGGTATTTTACGTAAACTACTCGGAAAATTTTCTTGGAAATTTGTATGGACATTATTTGCGACTGCCAAAAGAAGAAAAACTTTTACTAACTGATTTTCTTAGCGCACTTTTAATTTTAGAGCAATTCGAAAATTTTGAAAGAAAAATTTTTTATTCATTTTTCTTTTATTTTATGAAAACCATTCGATAGATTTGCTCCAAAATTTGTATGCAAGTTATTCGCTATTGTCTGAGGAAAATTAACTTTGGGAAACTCATTTCTTTAGCTCAGTTTTAATTTTAGAGCATTTAGAAAATTTTTTAAAAAATGTTTATTTTTCATTTTTTTTATATTACACAAAAAGCATTCGTTAGATTTGCTCTAAAATCATTATGCAAATTATTCGTTATTGCCTTTATAAAACAAGCTTTGGAAAACTTATTTTCTTAGCGCAGTTTTAATTTGAGAGAATTTTAAATATTTAAAAAAAAAATTTTTCATTCCCATATGTTAATAATTTATGGAAATAATTGTAAATAACAGTTAATAACTGTAAAAAACTGTAAAAAATTATAAACAACTGTAGAACATTGTAAATAACTGTTAATAAATGTAGGAATTGAGACATATATAGCAGTTATTTACAATTATTTACAGTTATTTATAGTTTGATATTAATATTTACAGTTATTAACATTTATTAACATTTATTCGCATACACACAAATTCTAAAATTAGTTAAAAACTGTAATTTGCAATTATTTATAGTTATTTACTATTATTTACACTTATTTACTGTTATTAACAATTATTTACTTTTATTTTCAGTTATTTGCGGTAATTACCAGTTATTTACAATTATTAACTTTTTTTTTAACATTTCCAAAAATGCTAAAATTCATAAAAAAATAATTATTATTTGCCATTAATTACAATAATTTACTATTATTAACAGTTTTTAACATTTATTTACAATTATTCTCATTTATTAACAGTTATTCACAGGAATTTACTATTATTTACAATTGTCTATTGTTATTTACAATTATCAACTATTATTACCAGTTATTTTCATTTACAAAGAAATTTTTAATACGAAAAAATTGAATTCTTATTTGCAGTTATTTACAATTCTTTTTCGTTATTTACAGTTATAAACATATATTTACAATCATGTGTATTTATTCGCATATGTAAAATTATAAAATTTATAAAAAATTGTTATTTGTAGTTATTTACTGTTATTTACTATTATTTACACTTATTTATCATTATTTACAGTAATTTAATGTTATTCATACTTATTTTCTATTATTTACTATTATTTACAGTTATTTACAATTATTTACTTTTATTTTCAGTTATTTGCGGTTATTACTATTTATTTGCAATTATAAACATTTTTTTAACATTTCTAAAAATTTTAAAATTTGTAAAAACTTTATCAGTATTTGCCATTATCTGCAATAATTTACTATTATTAACAGTTTTTAACATTTCTTTACAACTATTTTTATTTATTAACAGTTATTCACAGGAATTTACTATTATTTACAATTGTCTATTGTTATTTACAATTATCAACTATTATTACCAGTTATTTTCATTTACAAAGAAATTTTTAATACGAAGAATTGAATTCTTATTTGCAGTTATTTACAATTCTTTTTCGTTATTTACAGTTATAAACATATATTTACAATTATGTGTATTTATTCGCATATGTAAAAATTATAAAATTAATAAAAAATTCCTTTAATAATGATACAAACAACTATTAACTGTCAATAATACTTTTTATTGCTGGTTAATCATACAACGTTTCAGTCATATTTATGATGACCCTTTTCAAGTGCAAAAAATTGATTTAAATTAATTTACATAACTATGAGTAACATTCTTTTCCTGAAACATAACATATAAATACATATAATTTTTTTACTTGATAAAATTTACAAAATCAATGACAATTAAAATATCAAAGTCTCAATTATAACCTTTCAACTCTCCAAAACCAATAATAGTTATTATAAAATCCATTAAAAAACTATTTTACAATAAACATTGCTATTTAAACAATTAATAATAGAAACCATTAAGTAGTATAGGTTTCAGTCTATAGTATAAATAAGCTATAAAGTAACACGACCAAACAAGAAGCAGTGAAGTCGTTCACAACAATAGTTAAACAGAAATCATAAGGAGGATAACACAATTGTGAGCTACCAAGTTAAAAGATATTTATGTAGTAGGGCGCTGTTGTCGTATGTACCCATTAGCACATGCGTGTGTATACTTTGAATTAAATGTATTAATTATAAAAAGAATAAGAATAAAAGAGAAAGCGTAAAGAACAATTTGAAAGATTAATTATAGTAAACTAATGAATATATATAATATATACACACACACATGTACATATACACACAAAAACATCACATGTCAAAATAAGAAACATTATCAACTCCGATTCTCAATCCTAAAGTCACCATCAATATCATCTTTAAAAACAGTTAACAACTTTTGTGTATCAAACATTCTATTGACATTATTCTTGTGAATATGTATATTAATCATTTCAGATACCAATCTTTTATAGTAATTGCACTTACTTACATTAGTTTACTATAATTAATCTTTCAAATTGTTCTTTACGCTTTCTCTTTTATTCTTATTCTTTTTATAATTAATACATTTAATTCAAAGTACACACACGCATGTGCTAATGGGTACATACGACAACAGCGCCCTACTACATAAATATCTTTTAACTTGGTAGCTCACAATTGTGTTATCCTCCTTATGATTTTTGTTTAACTATTGTTGTGAACGACTTCACTGCTTCTTGTTTGATCGTGTTCCTTTATAGCTTATTTATACTATAGACTGAAACCTATACTACTTAATGGTTTCTATTATTAATTGTTTAAATAGCAATGTTTATTGTAAAATTGTTTTTTAATGGATTTTATAATAATTATTATTGGTTTTGGAGAGTTGAAAGGTTATAATTGAGACTTTGATATTTTAATTGTCATTGATTTTGTAAATTTTATCAAGTAAAAAAATTATATGTATTTATATGTTATGTTTCAGGAAAAGAATGTTACTCATAGTTATGTAAATTAATTTAAATCAATTTTTTGCACTTGAAAAGGGTCATCATAAATATAGCTGAAACGTTGTATGATTAACCAGCAATAAAAAGTATTATTGACAGTTAATAGTTGTTTATATCATTATTAAAGGAATTATTTACACTGTCGTTAAACTCTACTAATGAATAATAATAAAAAATTGTTATTTGTAGTTATTTACTGTTTTTTACTATTATTTACACTTATTTATCATTATTTACAGTAATTTAATGTTATACATACCTATTTTCTATTATTGTTTATTATTTACTATCATTTATAGTTATTTACACAAATTTACTATTATTTACAATTATTTGCGGTTATTACCAGTTATTTACAATTATAAACATTTTTTTCAACATTTCTAAAAATTTTAAAATTTGTAAAAAATTTATCAGTACTTGCCATTATCTGCAATAATTTACTATTATTAACTGTTTTTTTACATGTATTTACAGTTATTTCCATTTATTAACTATCATTCAGCTCAATTTACTATTATTTTCAATTGTCTACTGTTATTTACAATTATTACTATTATTTGCAGTATTTTTCATTTGTAATACCAAAAATTTCATTTTTTTTTGCAGTAATTTACAATCCTCTATTGTTATTTACAGTTGCAAATATTTATTTACAATTATATGTATAATAAATATACGTGTATACTAAAAAATGTTTTAATTTTTAAAATATTGTTTTTTATAATTATTAATAGTTATTAACTAATATATACAGTTATTCACCATTATTAACACTTATTTACTATTATTTACACAAAATTACTATTACTGACAGTTTTTAACAGTTATTAACTTTTTTAAACATTTTTTAACATTTTTTAAAATTTCAGAATTTATAAAGAATTTATTTTTATTTACCATTATTTACCATTATTTACATTTCTCTACTGTTATTTACAATTTATAATACTTTTTTTACTGTAATTTATAGTTATTTACTGTTATTTACACATATTTTTTATTATTTGCTATTATTACACGCCTTTTTGTACTCTCTTTACAAAATAAATCAATATATATTTTAGATATTTGCGGTTATTAACACTTATTTAGAATTTTTAACATTTAAATACCATTATTTACTGGTATTAACAATAATTTTCAGTCTTTGATAATAAATTTATTATTTTCTACATATTTTATATTTAAAAAAAATGAATTGTATTGAGTAGTTTCTGTTGTTAAAATATAAATCGATTATTTATAATTTTTATTTGCATATAATGGTAATCTAAAAAAATTATTTATGTTTAACATATTTTATTAAATAGAATTTTGAATTTTTTCAGGAATCCTCTATAAATTTTACAATGGTTCATACGAAAGTCTATGTATAAAAAAACCACTACATTTGTTAAATCGCCTTTTGTACTCGGGAAGTCATCACTTTTTAGCGACGTCTTGAGCAATGCTGTTCGTATAAATCAGACCACGGTTGTGATCAGAGTATTCTTACGAGGCTCGGGAGGCTCACCGATTAATGATAATTAATCAAGAGATAATGTGTCGTTCCATAGCGCACGATAAATCTGATTTACATTTACGACATAACACGACTTACTAATAAATTGCATGCCGCTGCAAAATACAAATTCATCTTATTATGTCATAGAACATTATGACACCTATCCTCGGGAACCGATAATGGTTTTATATATTTAATGACTTTTATAGTAAAATATTGAAAATTTATAGAGGATTCACAATATCTTTTATTATTTGTAATAAATGAATTTTAAGAAATTTTAACTTAGAGGTTTTTTTAACCGAGAATGAAAAAAATTCATGTAAGCTACTGGATAAAAAAATGTCAAAATTTAGACCGTTATTTTAAAACTGTGTAGAGGTTTTTTTGGTAGAGGTAAGGTCATATAGGAATAATATTAATGAAATTCTTATGTTATTCAAGAAAAACTATAAAATATTATATAATAATAATAATGTTTTTAAACATTCTATAAAAATTTCATTAATATTTTCCCTACTGAAAAAAATCTTGTGGTAACCACATGACATACTATATGGTTTTCACATGGTTACCACATGATTACCACATGTTTACCACATGGTTACCACATATTATTTTGACGGGGTGATCATGTGGTAACCATGTGGTAACCATGTGGTGACCATGTGAAAACCATGTAAAGAAAAAATAGTTAAAAAAATATGCAAAATTTATTATTTCACGTAATAAATACTCACCTGCTGTCAAAATCAGCAAACTAAAGAAAATTTTTATGAAAATATAAATATTATTGATTATTATATAATTAAATTTAATATAAATATTTTTATATAATTAAATTTATTTGCGTTTTTCATTGCAACCACAAAAACATCTCTGTTCATTGAATAGAATAGAACGTGAGAAAGCAGGTCGAATGATCGTCGTTTTAGACAAAATTAAACTGTTTATAAACTCTAAAGTCTTTTATTCTTTTCGTGCGCGTTCGCTTGCCATAAGAAAGTCAATAGGTAGAAAGCGGAGCATCCCCTAACGGTTAATCACCAGTACTATTATATACATGTGTATATTCATATTCAATAACTAACCACTAGGGGGCTACCACTCTTTTTATGTATTGACTTTCTTATGGCAAGCGAACGCGCACGAAAAGAATAAAAGACTTTAGAGCTTATAAACAGTTTAATTTTGTCTAAAACGACGATCATTCGGCCTGCTTTCTCACGTTCTTCTATTCAATGAACAGAGATATTTTTGTGGTTGCAATGAAAAACGCAAATAAATTTAATTATATAAAAATATTTATATTAAATTTAATTATATAATAATTAATAATATTTATATTTTCATAAAAATTTTCTTTAGTTTGCTGATTTTGACAGCAGGTGAGTATTTATTACGTGAAATAATAAATTTTGCATATTTTTTTTAACTATTTTTTTCTTACTCACATGGTTTTCACATGGTCACCACATGGTTACCACATGGTTACCACATGATCACCCCGTCAAAATAATATGTGGTAACCATGTGGTAAACATGTGGTAATCATATGTTAACCATGTGAAAACCATATAGTATGTCATGTGGTTACCACAAGATTTTTTTCAGTAGGGTTATTATTTGACTTTATTACTAAAATTGTAAAATAAAATTTTCAAAGCCTGTCATCATAAGAGAACAATCTAGAAAATATCCTTGATTCTTTTAATTTTTTATATAATTTCAATAATTTGAAAACTAATAAATGTTTAAAAGTCTGCAAGATTATAAAAAAAGACTAACAAATGATTCTGTAAATTCTAATAATGTTAAAAACATTAAAAATTCGAAATTATTTATAATTTTTAAATATTAACAATTTTTTGTAATTTAAAAAAATATTTTTTCTCAGTTAAGGGGGTCAGATACTATTAAAATCTGAAAAAAACATGTATATTATGATATAAATTGCTGATGTTTAAAAATAACTAATTTCATATAAAAATACATTCGATTTCAAACATTTTTTGGTTTAAAACATTTTCTATATCTTGAGAACTGAAGTGGTGGTGTTCGTTGAAAGTCTGGAACAAAGAACCCTTTACCGCAAGGTTTCTTCATGAGTTTTCATTGGATTTACTTGAAATTTTATGGAAATATTCAAAATTATAGTAGAATCCACATAATTAAAGCAGATTTTGAATTAATTTATTTCTATTTATTCATTAACTTATTATTTATAATAATTAATAAAAAAAATTTTTCTCTATCCCTTAGGCGAAACCACGCGGTTCCGCCGAGCCTTTACACTAGAAGAAGTAGCACTTTTAGCTACAGTTGAAACGACTAACACGCCTCCTGTCGGCGCCTTCCGTGCCTCACGTTAAAATATCTCTCGAAGAGAAACATAGACTCGACCTAACCAAAACTGTTGGTAAAAGCCGTAGGCTCGTGTTTATGATTGTATTCTGTCTTTGTCTCTCTTATAAAAAAAAAAAGACAGACGGTATATACGTTGCGCTTATAAATTAAAACGAATTGTATTCTAATGAAATATGATTCTAAACTTTAAAATCTTATATCATAAGTAGTGTCGTGTTATAAAAAATGTACAAACTCTTTTTTCTCATTTTAAATCATATAAAAAAATAAAAGAGGCTTGTGCGTGTGTTTTTATTTGTTTCTCTCTCTCTCTTTCTCGTTCATAAAAGAGGATTCTTGTGTGCGTGTTTTTTATGTGTCTTTCTTTATCTCGTGATTTAGGCTTGTGCATGTGTTTTTCTTTGCTGCCGCCGCCAGCCACATACACGCGCTAAAACAAAAAAAGCAAATATAATTGTTAATTTATATAACAATTATATTTACGTGGTTTCGCCTAGGGATAGAGAAAAGCATTATTTCTTACACGGAGATTAAATGAAACGCCCGCACGTACGTGTTTATGACGGTCTCGGCTGACGCCTCGACCGTCATAACACGTACGTGCGGAAGTTTCATTTTATCTCCTTGTAAGAAAATCTACTATTATTCAAAAATTTTCTAATTATTTAAATTTTTTATGAATGTTTTACACTTATATGGATTCTACTATAATTTTGAATATCTCCATAAAATTTCAAGTGAATCCAATGAAAACTCATGAAGAAACCTTGCGGTAAAGGGTTTTATGTTCTAGAATTTCAATGAACATCACCATTTCAATTCTCAAGATATGCTGATTAACAAAATTCAATGATTGAAAATAAATAAATTTGTTACGGTGACTCAAACAACTATTTGTGATTGTCAAATAATTTTCATAAATTTATAAAACTTTGAATTCAAGTGAAAGTAAAATAAAAATATTGAGGTATATTTCACATCATTTTAATTTATATTATACTGTAAAAATATTTATTTATAATTACCTTCTTGAGATCAGATAAACTCAATTTTTTACAGATGTAGGTTATTTCTGTAACATTTCCAGTTTTAATAAATTACTAACAAAAACTAAGTGCTCAACAACAATTCCCAAATGCATACCGCAAGAGGCATTCCTTATTCTTATATCACAATTATGTCGCTTCTATGTTAAACAAGGTTCAAAGAGAATGTTCCTTAATTTTTTATCCATGCGACTATGTTGCATTTGGTTTCCAACATACCACAAAATATTAGCAGCAATTTGCAAATACAAGGAATTTATTTTATCTGAATCTCCATCAGGTGTTGGTTGAAATTTTAGTTGTACACTGAGAAAAAAACGTAGTTGGCTTTATTGCGTTCTCTAGTAACGATAACCATGTTACTCTAGTATTCAATATATAGTCAAATTAACCGTTTATATTAGTAGCATTTACTAGACTGAACGTAGTAGGAATTTCTACAGTCTTTATTAGTATTTTATTTACTTTTTTCAAGATATACTAACCGAAGTTTTAAGACTTTAAAGTCTCGTTTTGAGTCTTCTAGGCTTTTATTATAATTAAATATTCTTATTTTATCTACTTTCGTTTGTAGATTATAACAATATGCAAATTAATAGTATAATTTATTATATAGATTTTGAGGTTAAGATCTATTCATCATGTGCTACTGAATGCCGACCAGAGAATCTAGTTGTATTTACTATGTTACCGTAGTAAACGAGAGAAACAGTACATTGGTTAAGCTCATCGTTCTTAACGTAGTAAAGCCAACTATGTTTTTTTCTCAGTGTAAAGCCAACATAAGCTTTTAGAGTTTATACAGATGAGCCTTGAGTTTTCTTCTTCCATTATTATCTCCTAAAATGTGTTCTTCTAAATTTTAAACTTTTTCACCTTTCAATTCACACATACCTGAAATAAAAAGAACAAAAGTTTTTTACATGAAAACTTTTTTTTATTAACTGTAATTATAGCTAAACACAAAATATTGAGGTATTCAGCAGTTCTCAGGCTATCATCTTTTGTTGAATCGACAAGTTGCTAATCTTCCTTACATTTCTCTTGTATCCGCTGTCTTAAGACAGCGTAGTATTTTTCTCATACTTATTAAGTGCATTCATCAGCAAATCACTGTCTGAACTTGTTTCTTTTTTTGTAGATATAAAATTTATTATTTTTTCTTTGTTTAAATTTACTATTTCATTATTTATTTCAGTCAATTTGATGAAATATCGAGTGGATACAAGTTTCAAGAAGATGCAGTTTTAAATTTTTTGTTAAAAATATTAATAGAACGAGTGGATAATTTAGAAACTGATAAACTTTCACTACCTGCTGATGCATCATCTGAATCTAAAGACGTTTTTAATTTATTTTCACCAACATTTTTCAATTTATTAAACAACAAAGAATAATTTGGAGTTTATTTTCTGCTATTTTTACTAAATGTTTCTTTGATGCTTTCATTGGAGTGAATAGAACTCAATGATGAATCAGATTTCAATTTTGGCTGAGACTTTTCAAAGCTAATTATATCATCATCATATTCCTCCAATAACTTTTTTCTTCCTCTTTTTATAGGCAGTGTACTCCAATCATCCAAATAAGATTCACTATTGGTTTCATGTTTGCTATTTTTTGAAGTGATAACTTCTTATGGGACGGTGAGTTGCTTAGGAATTCAGACAAAAATTTAAGATCAAATTTTAAGCTTGTAAAACTTAAATTTTCAGCTCGTAAAACTTAAATATGTAAACAAAAAAAACTAAGGCCTGAATATTAGTGTGGTTAAGAAAAAAATACATATAGAAAATGCATGTCTATTTCTCTTATATATATATATATATATATATATATATATATACGGGTGCATGTATGAGAGAGAGAGAGAGTAGGCACACATTTAACTCGTCGGCACGCCTGAAGCATACAAAAATGACACCCGAGAACTTTTAGAGTTTTTATGTCGAACCTTTTTTAATCATAATTAACCAAAATTTTCAAATAATTTGCAATATAAATTAAAAGATTTATCATTAAATATTTGCATTTCTTACTTCGAGAGCTTCATCGTGAATTTTCATTTGCAAAAATCGGTCAATTTTTACATAAATTAAGTCAAATAATTATTTAATTCATTTCATGAAAAATCGTTCGATTTCTTTCATTCAAATTTGTTAAACTTCGTAGACAAGCTCTTACGTTGGAATAAAAATTGCTAATTATGAAATTTTGATAAATGCAAATAAATAAGTTGAAAATATTTACTCGAGTTGAAAAAAGAAAAGTCATTTAAATAGACTCAGTGAGTACAGTGCAGCTATTGTATTCACCCTGTGGTGTCAAAAAATATCGATAAGAGAAAAATATATATATATATATATATTATATCGTCACCTCCAACGAAACACATTTCAATTCTCAGTCGAAAACTAGCACGATTCACTTTTGCGGCGAAAAGTAGCACAATTTGCACCCTTTGCCGCTAAGAGTAATTCAAATTGTCCCACGACAAGTATAGCACATCTCAACACTGTCCTTTGAACAATAATACATGTTAGCGATACCTTGCGATGACTAAATACCCAAATGTGCTAGTTTTCGCGGCCGCTTTTCAAATGCCCTACTTTTCGTTAGAGCCCACTGCAATTTTCGCAAGATTCTTCGATAATATACAATGTAAAAATTGTATTTCTTATTATTGCTACCATAAATTAATTGATACTCTTATAGAATCTAATGATGATAGTGAAAATGTAGATGAATCAAGTGTTAATATTCATGAATTTTATATATTTTAATTAAATGATTTTTTGTAAATAACTACAAATTTATATTTAATATTGATTTCAATTTGTATATCAAAAATATAATTAAATAACTATTTATCAGAAATGTTCTTTGAGTCTTAATATTTTTTGAGATCACTATATTTATTATAATAATATTTAAGTAACAGTACATTTAAAAAAAAATTTTACGCACAATAATTTCAACCTGCAATAATCAAAGTTATCACTTCTGTCGGCCAGTCCCACGACTGCCACATTTTTTTTTCTTGAATTGGACTAGATGCTAAAATTTTAACTGCATTCTTCTTTGGTAATAGTTTTAAATAATCTTTCTTGATAGGATTATTTAAATTTTGAGGCTCATCACAAGGTCAAAATATTTCTAAAACTTTGAATTTTCTAGATGCAATTAAAAGTCTACGTAATAATCTTTGTACATCATTTAATTTTGTTGTTACATCTTCTAACATTTTTACTGTACTAACACTAAAAGAGTGTCATAATATATAATATTTAATTTTTCATCAACTATTGAAATTCTTGTAAGTTCTAATAAACCTGTAGTTGTCTTACACATTTTACAATCCAAACCAAACATTTGTGATCTTGAATTCACTTTAGCATATTCATCTTTGGTTAATACATAATTTGCGTATCTTGTTGCAAATCTACCTTTCAAAAGAAATGGATAATTTTCTTCTACTAGTTGACATGAAGAAAGTATCAACTCTATTCTAGAAAATCATCATAACCTATTTACTATATACAAAATTTTATTTTATTATATATATATATATATATATATATATATAATAACAAAAAATATATATAAACTAAAATGCACTGTTGACATATAATATATTTATGTCCTCGTAGGCCGTATTCGTGTCAGTATGTAAAGAGCATGCTAAATTTGTATTGGCATCCCATATGTCTCAGACGCGCTCCACGACTTATTGCAAGAATTATATGTCTTCCTGAGACATATTGAGACTCAATATGTCTCAGGAGAAATCAATATGGCATCACTGATCCTACTATGTTTCGTTCAATATGTCAAAGAGCAATCATATTGAACGTAGGTTAGTGAAAAAAAAATGACTCGCGCTTCGACAGCAGCTATACTCATTACAAAATGTCAATCTAAGAAACAAAAGAAAAAATCAATAGAACTAAAATTTAATTTTAAAAGTATTGAAAAAAAGATTAATATTTTGAACTAATAAGTTATATTTTCTCATACGGCCTACTTCGGACATAAAATCATCTATGTCCTTTGGCCGTTTATTCAGGTGGAATCTGAATCTCGAACAATGTTTGCCGCTTGAGCAGAAATCTACCTCGGGCGCGCTTCGCGCGCCCTCGGCAATTTCAGCTCAAGCGACAAACATTGTCCTCGATTCATATTCCACCTGAATACGGCCAAAGGACATATATAACTAATACGAACACACTGTCCTACTATATATACTACTATGTCGCCAGCAGACATACGAACACACTGTACTACCAACGAATATAGACGCTTATAGAAGCTTACTCTAAGTGGGAAATTTCTGCCAGAAATGAGTTACCCTGCGACTGAGGGCGCCACTAGATTCCATGTATTTTTATATCTATATATATAAAATTTTTCATATGTATAGATATACAAACAATGTTAAAGTGTTACCCAGCGTTTCGGACGAAAAATGTAACCCAGAAGAATCCTTCTATAAGCGTCTATCTTCTTTGGTACTACTATATACTATACTATGTCGCCAGCAGAGAAAAAAGGAGCTCATAGCTTTTCTACAATACAAAAGTGTGACGTCATAGGCTGGAAACAAAAATTGGAGGACTGGAAACGGAGAAGAATTTTTCACGCGAATATGATACTTTAAAATTTTAAATTACGTTTTCTCGGGATCAAGTTAACGGAATGTAATAAAACTTTTTTTAAATTAAAAATAAAATAAAAAACTTTAAATATCAATTTGTATTTTTTAAATATCTTGTTTTATTTTAATAAGATTAAATTTTAAAATTTTGAAAAACTAATTCAAAGTATAAGAGGAGCGCCTCGACGTTTTCGTATTCGTACCTTAAAAAATGTTAAAAGCGGTTAATAATAGTAAATTATTGTAAGCAATAGCAAATAATAATGAATTTTTTAGAAGTTATAAAATTTTTGGAAATGTTAAAATAAAACTTAATAATTGTTAATAACTGGTAATTACCGCAAATAACTGAAAATAAAAGTAAGTAACTGTGAATAACAGAATATGTGTAAATAACAGGAAATTTCTGTAAATAAGTGTAAATAATAGTAAATAACTGTAAATAATTACAAATTACAGTTTTTCACAAATTTTAAAATTTTTGCGTATGCAGATAATTATTAAAACATGTGAATAACTGTAAATTGTAATATAAAACGATAAATAATTGTAAATAGCTGTAAATAACTGTAAATTGTAATATAAAACTATAAATAATTGTAAATAGCTGTAAATAACTGCTATATATGTCTCGAATCCTACATTTTTTAACACTTATTTACTGTTATTTACTATTATTTACACTTATTCACAAAAATTATTTCCATATGGGTCTTTTTTGGGTCTTACGTAAACTACTCTAAGAATTTGTTTAAAAATTTGTATAGTAATTATTTGCTACTGTTAAAATAATAAAAACATTTAAAAACTGATTTTCTTGGCATACTATTAATTTTAGAGCATTTTGAAAATTTTTTAAAAAGTTGTTATTGAAGTGATAACTTCTTATGGGACGGTGAGCTGCTTATGAATTCAGCCAAAAATTTAAGATCAGAAGCTTGTAAAACTTAAATTTTTAGCTCGTAAAACTTAAATTTTAAGCTCGTAAAACTTAAATATGTAAACAAAAAAACTAAGGCTTGAATATTAGTGTGGTTAAGAAAAAAATACATATAGAAAATACATGTCTATTTCACTTATATATATATCTGTATGTAACAAAACTTTCCAGGATTTGTAAAGGTTTTGTACAATCAGGCGAGGGGGAAGTTTTATTTTTGGTTCCCAAACCTGTGTAAATTAATTTTTATCTATCACCTGTGTCTCTGATTGGTTCAGAGGACCTTTAGCACTCGTTTTCTGCTTGCTAACTAAAGAAATAATCATCCTTCTATATAAATTTATCATTTTTTCACATTGTGAATTAAGCTGAATCTGCCCGGAAACTGTCATGACATACACAGGCTTTCCGGGCAAGCCAGGAAAGACACGAAAATCCCGGAAACATTCATTACATACCAGATTTCATCCCGGAAACTTCCAATATCGACAGATATGGGTGTGTGTGCGTGAAAGAGAGAGAGAGAGAGAGAGAGAGAGAGAGAGGAGGCACACATATAACTCGTCGGCACGCCTGAAGCATACAAAAATGACACCCGAGAACTTTTAGAGTTTTTATGTCGAACCTTTTTCAATCATAGTTAACCAAAATTTTCAAATAATTTGCAATATAAATCAAAAGATTTATCATTAAATATTTGCATTTCTTACTTCGAGAGCTTCATCGTGGATTTTCATTTGCAAAAATCAATCAATTTTTACATAAATTATGTCAAACAATTATTTATTTCATTTCATAAAAAATCGTCGGATTTCTTTCATTCAAATTTGTTAAACTTCGTAGATAAGCTCTTATATTGGAATAAAAATTGCTAATTATAAAATTTCGATTATTGCAAATAAATTAGTTGAAAATATTTACTCGAGTTGAAAAAAAAAAGTCATTCAAATAGACTCAGTGAGTACAGTGCAGCTACTGTATTCACCATGTGGTGTCAAAGAATATCGGTAAGAGCAAGAGATATATACATATATCGTCGCCTCTAACGAAACACATTTCAATTCTCAGTCGAAAACTAGCACGATTCACTTTTGCGGCGAAGAGTAGCACTATTCGCACCCTTTGCCGCTAAGAGTGATTCAAATTGTCCCACGAAAAGTAGCGCATCTCAACACTGTCCCTTGAACAATAATACATGTTAGCGATACCTTGCGATGACTAAATACCCAAATGTGCTAGTTTTCGCGGCCGCTTTTCAAATGCCCTACTTTTCGTTACAGCCCACTGCAATTTTTGCAAGATTCTTCGATAATATACAATGTAAAAATTGTATTTCTTATTATTGCTACCGTAAATCAATTGTTACTCTTATAGAATCTAATGATGATAGTGAGAATGTAGATGAACCAAGTGTTAATATTTATGAACGTTAATTATTTTAATTAAATGATGTTTTGTAAATAACTACAAATTTATATTTAATATTGATTTCAATTTGTTTTTTAAAAATATAATTAAATAACTATTTATCAGAAATGTTCTTTGAGTCTTAATATTTTTTAAGATCACTATATTTATAATAATAACATTTAAGTAACAGTACATTTAAAAAAAAAAATTTATGCACAATAATTTCAACCTGCAATAATTAAAGTTATCACTTGTGTCGACCAGTCCGACGACTACCACATTTTATTTTATTATTTTTCTATTTTACGAGAACCATTTGATTGATTTGCTCCAAAATTTTTATGCAAATTATTCGCTATTGTCTAAAGAAAATAAGCTTTGGAAAACTTATTTTCTTAGCGCAGTGTTAATTTAAGAGAATTTTGAAAATTTCGAAAAAATGTTTATTTTTCATTTTTTTTATATTACACTTAAACCATTCGATAGATTTGCTATAAAATTATTATGAAAATTATTCTTTATTGCCTTAACGGCATTTCGGAGCTGCAGCAATCGAGTTTTACTTTTTTTATTTTATCAATATCTTTTTAAATTCTTAAATTAAACAAATATAATGACTTCTCCGCACTAAAGCTATATTTATACAATAATTTTTGTTAAAATAAAAAATCATTTGGTGTTGGTGATATGGTTTAATAAAATATAACAACAAGATTAGAATTGTAACACTCTTTTAATATGTGTGAAGTTATATGAACAGTCGTGAAGGGGACGCTGTATCTCTCTATCCTTTTCTAATTGAAAAATGTAAATTTTTGGGAAAACTAGTTATTATTGATAGAAATTTAGGGTTGTCCGCAACTTCTATAGTGAAAAACAATATTTTGTCTAATGAGAGCAAATTAATTTTGTTGCTTTTTTTTCAAGTAAAGTTTGACATACTTAAATAACGTATTCTCTAGCCTAATTTAGGATTTTGTAAGTATGTCAAACTTTACTTGAAAAAAAAGCAACAAAATTAATTTGCTCTCATTAGACAAAATATTGTTTTTCACTATAGAAGTTGCGGACAACCCTTAATTTCTATCAATAATAACTAGTTTTCCCAAAAATTTACATTTTTTAATTAGAAAAGGATAGAGAGATCCAGCGTCCTCTTAACACTCTTTAGAAAAGGGAAAGCTTTCTAATAAAGCGCACAGCAAAGACTAAATACTAAAGCTAAGGCAAAGGTACGACTATGGTCAAGTTTGGAGACGAGGAGAGGAGGGGAAACCAAGATGCTTTATATTATACACATATACAAACATTACATGGGTGCATGGGCGCACTTATATTCTAACACTCCCTCCCGACCATGCTCCTTTGCTTTATTTATTTATTTATATATTTATTTTTTTTTTTTTTTTTATTAACATGAGACTTTAAAAATATATTTTGATGTATACATTGCATATAAAATTACAAAATACTGTTGACATTTAAATAACAAAAATTTATTCTTAATTTCAATTTTTAAAACAAGATTAAAAGGAACTTTATTTGTCTATTTGATTTGAGCTGTAATGTTACTTTTTCTTGAATCTGCCCATCTTCTTAATTCACATCTTCAATATTGCTTGTTTTTATTCTCTGAAACAAATAAACAAATTAAATTATTCTTTACACATCTTTAGTCATTGTAAATCAGTCTTTACAAGTCAATCACTCTTTACACGTCTTTAGTTCTGTTTAGAATTTTATCAGTTAAATTCTTGTGTACACTGAAGAATAAAGGCTTAGTAAAAATATCAGCTATTTGTTCCTTTGAGGGAATCCAACACACCTTGACTAGATCTTTTTTAACGCATTCTTTTACATAATGCTCTATTACTTCCGTCATGTGCCGGAGTTTATTTCCACCAGTTATCTTTGCACTTGCACCTGCAGCCTTATTATCACACCATAATCTCATAGGATGAAAAGACTTATCTAGCATTACGGTTATTGATTTGTTTAATGCAATTAGTTCTTGACAAGCTTCACTCATAGCGACATACTCAGCTTGAAAAGTAGACAAAGCCACATAAGATTGCTTGTGTGTACGCCAAGTAATCGCATCACCAAATAACTGAATAACATATCCACAAGTAGTTAAAGAATTTTTACAATCGGCAAAACTTGCATCAGCAAATGCTTGTAAATCATTTCCATTTGCACGATAGCAAAGAGTTAACTGTTTCGTACCCTTCAAATATCTGAAAACTCTTTTCATCATTTTCCATTCATTCATAGTAGGATTCGATTGATGTCTGCTTAGTAGATTTGTTGCATAAGAAATATCAGGTCGTGTTGCATTAGCTAAGTACAACAGTGAACCAATAGCTTCTCTGTAAGGTACGGAAACAGCCGTTTCAGTTTCCGAATGTTCATCTTCTCTATCTCTTCTCTCTCTGTTCATAACCTGTGTGGTTACGAGAGGAGTTCTTTGCGGATACATCTCTTCGAATTTGAATCTCTTAAGCATTTTGTCTATATATTTTTGTTGACTGAGTTCTATCAAGGTACTCTCACGTTTTCGAATGATATTAATTCCTAAAAATTCTTTAGGTTCACCTAAATCTTTCATTGAAAATTCCTCCTTGAGTTTGGATTTTATATCATTCATTTTCTTATGATCGTTGCCCGTGAGAAGGATGTCGTCTACATAAAGTAATAGTATGGCCATATGTTTTCCATTTCTCCAGATAAATAGACAAGGATCATTGTCATCTGATATCAATCCTATTTTTCGAGCTGCTTCAGAAAATCGTTCATGCCACTTCTTTGAACTTATTTTCAGACCGTAGAGTGCCTTTTTCAGTTTGCATACCTTAGATCTCTTCATTTCATTGCTTATTTGTACTCCATCTGGAATTTCCATGTAGATTTCTTCATTTATGATCCCGTTTAAGAATGCTGTTTTTACATCTAATTGATAAATGTCTAAATTATATTTATTTGCCACAGCTAATAATGTTCTCACTATTGGAAGTCTTGATACAGGGGCATATGTTTCTCTTAAGTCATAATTATTTTTATCTTTAAATCCTCTTATAACTAATCGAGCTTTATACTTTCTTTGACCATCTTCTCCACTCTTACCTTTAAAAACCCATCTAGAGTCTATAATATTGGGTTTCTTACCATCTTTTGTTGTTGTCGGTCTATCGACAATATCCCACACATTGTTGCTCTTCATAGCATTTAATTCTTCTTCAATAGCTTCTTGCCACTTCATTCGTTCTGAAGATGCCAATGCTTCCCTGTATGAAATAGGATCTTCGTTAATTTTAGCTAGTAAAGAATAATATACTTCATCATTAACCTTTTGATCGTCGTATTTTCCATAGTTCATTTTTGGAAGGTTTAGTAAAACTTGTGCCATGTTTGAGGCGGCGGGTATGTCTGAAAAACTGTTGTCAATTATTGGCTGAACTTTCTTTTCTAAGGTGTTTTGATTCTTAGCTGTTTCCATATCCTGGTTATTAATTTTCTTTGGTCTGCCTCTTTTTCTTTTTTCTTTCTTCTCTCCCTCCGTTTTTTATGTTTCTTCAGATTCTTCTTTATCGTTCTTAAATTCGATGAACCATTTTGCTTTATCTATGGCTTCATTATCATTAGGCCAATCTGTTACACTATCTTTATTATATTTATCACCGAAAACGAGTTTTTCGTTAAACCTCACATCTCTACTCTCATAAAATTTACCTTCCTCTGGTTTTAAGAAAAGATATCCAGTTTGTGTGTATCCAATAAAAATCACTCTTCTGCCTTCATAACGAAATTTTGGTCCAGTTTTCCTTTGAACTTTTATGTAAGCTACGCAACCAAAACGTTTGATTTGACTGATGTCATAATTATGTTTTGGAGCAAACTTTTGCATAGGTGCAATCATATTGTTCGATTTATGAGGCGTTCTGTTATAAACATATACGGCTGCGCCTAATGCCAAGTCCCACATGTTTTCAGGCAGTTTTGAATCATAAATATAGGCTCTTACTTTCTTTTGTATAGTTTGATTAAATCTTTCTGCAACTCCATTGTGTTGAGAAGTATCCGGGCAACTTAACTGAAGTTCAGCTCCTAATCGATTCAAAACTTCAATGGTAAATCCTCCGGTAAATTCTGTACCTTGATCGGTGCGTAAATAACACACTTTTGCATCTTCACCAAGTAAATTTCTAGTGCTTTTTATAAATGTTTCTAAACAATAACCTGTTTCACTCTTTGCCTTCATAGGATATGCCATAGCCAATCTTGAATAATCGTCTATAAATACCGATATGTAACGATATCCCTTAGGATAAGTTGTTGGAGTGATAGGCCCCATAGTATCAGAATGTATAATCTGTAATGGCTTCTCAGCACGAGTTCTTGAGGTATTAAAAGGTAATCTATTTATTTTTGCAACCATACAAACTTCACATTCTTGAATAGATTCATCAAAAACGGCATCTTTCAAGTTCTTCAGATGACGCAATTTTCTTTGTAATTCTTTTAAATAAGGTACTGATGCATGACCTAACCTTACGTGCCACAGCATAGCCTTGTTTGATATTGAAGCTTCTGGTGTATTTGAATTTAACATTACTTCCTTTTCTGATAATTCAATTTCGGGTAATTCATCAATATCATTTAGTTTTCGATCTTTGACTGTCGTCATTAAGTCTGGTCTGTATTGGTTATTACTAAAAAGATTTTCATGTTCGATCTCATTTTGATTTTTGTTTTGTTCAATCGTTGTACAACTTTCTTTTATATTTTGTGTTTTTTCTTCTTTTGTTGATTCATTCTCTTTACCTAAATTATTTTCTGTATCAAATGAATTTTTTAAATCATAAAGGGACCTTATATCAGTTTCCTTTAATGCTGTACTCCTTGTAAAATGTTTATTTTTAATTTCTTTTGAATCAATGGCATCAGCTATATTTACATAGATCCTTTTAGAAGATTCTTTAAGTTCTCCTGCGTTATTTTCATTCTTTAATATTTCCAATTCTATTTCCCAGAAAGGCTCTCTATAGACTCCTGTGATAAATGATTCATTTGACACAGGATCAAAAATGTCAATCATTTTATTATCTAAATAAATACTGAGTCCTTGCTCAACAAACTTTCTAAGAGAGAGAAGATTTTCTGTCAAATCTTCAGCACATAACACATCTTTAATTTCGTACGTACTGCCATCTCTTATTTTAATGTCTATTTTACCTGAACCTTGAGTATTTAAAACAGTCGATGGGTCCTTATTCGCACATTTGATAAATTCTCTCTTAGAGTTGTCAAAACTTTTAAAAATTATTTTGGATTTAGTTAAGTGTTCAGTGGCTCCCGAATCTGCTAAAAAATTTTCTAAAACCTTACTTTTATCTACATACTGATCGTTGTGACCATGGTTACTTAAATAAAAACTTCTTTTTAAATCATGATTTATTAAACTTTGATATTCAGAATTGCTCTCACCTGATTTCATGTCGTCAGTATACTCTTCTTTGTTTTTGGCGTATTTTTGACCTCCCTTCATTTTAAGATTTTCCTTGTATGAATTAAGTTTCATCCTTTTTGTATTGTTATGCTTATTTTTGACATCATATGGTCTCTTTCGTGATGTGTTTGCTTTGTTTACGAAAGTTCTCTTCTTTGATTGATTGAAATTATTGAGTTTTGAGTCGTTGTTGTCATATTGTCTTTTTCTTGGGCAGTTTGAGGCAATATGATCACCAAAGCGATTGCAGTTATAGCATTTCTTTTTACCTTTCATCTGACAATTTCTTTCATAATGTCCTCTACCTCCACATTCATAACATCTTACGTTGGAATCTAGTCTTACTGAAAGAGCTGCCTTTGGAGGGTCATTGTCTTTACAACGTTTTGAGGCTTCGGCTTGCATAATGAAGTTTTTCAGTTGTTCGTAGCTTAAGCCTTTCCCTGTTGTGTTTTTAGTCATGAATTGTACAGCCTGAACTTCAGGTACCGTACTCATGACTGCATTATAAAAGGCGTCGCGTTTTTCTTCTTCTGAAAGTTGACCAGCATCCGGCAAATTTTCATATCGTCGAACGGTCTCTTCGAATCTATCCCAAAACTCAACGGCTCTTTCTTTATGAGGATGGTATTGCATGCTATATAGTTGTTTTCTTATAGAACCTGTTGTTACGTTCGTTTCGCAGCGTTTTAATTCTTTTAATTTGTTGATCATTAAATTTGGATCGTTGATGCTCATGACCTTGGCGTGATAATTTTGATCAATGTGATTTATAATAATATCACGAACCTTAAATCCATCCTTTTCTGTGGTTTTTTCATCTTTGACAGTCTTTGATCTTTCTTTCTCATCTATAATGTAGAGTAAATCACATGCTCTTAATTCTGATTTTAAATAATCGTAGAAATGTTCAAATTTTAATTGTTTAGTTAATTTGTAATCTCTTTTAACATTATTGTTTCTGCCAATCAGTTCCAGTTGAATTGCATTTTTCAGTTGATTAGAAGCGTTGCCGGATTGTTCATCAAATTTATTATATCCTAATTTTTCAATTTCTTTTCTTATGATTGTCGTTAGGTCTAAATTGATCAACTCCGGTTGAACAGACTGTTTATTTATTGAATGTGATGAGGTGTTTGTTTGATTGTTTTTCTCGACACTTATGTCGCTATTGTCAATTCCTCTTGCTTCTTGATGCCCATTCTCATTCTGTAATTCAGTTGAATCATCATAATTTTCTTCAGAACCTTCGTGAGAATTGCAAGTATCAATCATCGTGTCAAGTCTCATCTTTAATTCTTCAACGGCACTTGTAAAATGATTGCGCTGCTCTTGTAAATCATGTCTTATTTCCTTCAGTGTATTGTCTGTTGCTTTCAGCATTTTTGCAGCAGTATTATTGAGATCTGATATGGAAACTGTGAATTGCCTTGTGAGCTTCGTTGTAGCCTCACACAGGTCCTTTACAACCTTGAGAAGTTCGTTGTATCGTGTACTTTCTGCATCACTACCGTTACCTGAAACTTAAGACACCATAAGCTTAGGTTTATTCAGACACTCTTTTTATTTTCTGCTTTTGCACTCATACTGATCTTATCTCGCTCATTCATGCACGTGCCACTCGTTTCACCACTCTTAATATATGCAGAATACCGTCTTACTGATCGTATTGACTGTTCTTTGACTCGTTTATAATATAAATATTTTTCTTTTACCTGTTTTATCATTATTAGAATTTTTACAGTTGTTTTTGTCACTATTGTCATTATCGAGACCAATGTCTCCAGTTTCCTGAGCAGATTCTCCTTCTTGTTGGATTATGACTTCTTTTATATCAATCCTCTTTTTCTCTCCTGGGCATTTTTGAAGCCTTTCGTTTACGATCTGCCACTCGTTTTCTTCCATTGCAGTTCGATCTGTAATGCAGCATTTATAAGGATTGAATATGAAGCCTTGCTACTGAACTCATTTACTGAACAACAAGTACAATGAATTCGTAACAGATAATTATGTTTGAGATTTTGAAAACAAATCATAAACCTAATTACCCTAGTCGTTTACACACAGGTATACGCACGGCGTGCACCTATACGCAATTGACCCAACAAGGAATCGGTGTCTTAATATATATATATATATATATATATATATATATGCATGTACATATGTATGTACAAATCAGCTGACTTACATGTGCTTTATTGAAGAGGAATAAAGTCACATTTACTAGCTAGATTTATTATTTATTATTCATTAAGTATAAAGAAAATTATTTTGTTCGAACACTCTCTTTACCAACCTGCTGAATATACAGCGCCACTAGCCGTAATAAACCGAATAGCGTTTTCGGCGGCTTCAATAAATAAATCTTCGCCTTCATGGTTGGTATCCAGCTGGAATACATCTTTAAATTTTGTTACAAAATTTTGGAATATCTCGTTTTTTCCTAAATAATAAGTGAAAAATTCATTATTCACAACGATTTTATGCGCATAAAATTTTCAAAAAAAAATGTTATTTGACACTCTTTAACAATACACTCTTACATTCAGTCGTACACTCTTTAAAATAAATAATAATAATTTGAATTATTATTATTCATAACTGCAGTTATGTGATTTATCATATTTATATATATGTGCATACATGTTTACATATATACACATGCCATTTACATTTGTATTTTATTTCTTTTTATTTAACACTCTTTATGGCATAAACACATCTTATGTATTTCAAACTCTCGTTAATTGGTGCATTAGGTGTACAAATTATAATTTATACAACTAAAATTGTATAAAATAAAATATTTTTTTTTTTTTTTTAATGTACAACGTACAATATGTATTCACATCGTATATTTTCTTTCAGGCCCCTTTTTTTTATGATAGTATAGCCATTAAAGCTTATACTTGGCCTGCCGTTTAAGCGCAGGCCTGCAAGCCGGGAAAACCCAGACCTTTTCGTTCGTCTTACAGTTCGTTCTTAGGCACCACATGTTTATATCCAAGCAATATTTTGCTTAGATATAAGCTTATGACTCACGTTTTTGCTTTTTCTTTTTACAAATACAATGCACTCTTTGACCGTCTTTATAAAAAATTTTCTTTTTCGTTCTTTCGTTTTCTCTCCTTTTATTGCATGTTCAAAGCGTCCTGACGCTTTTCTCTTTTTTTTTTTTTATTTATCACATCTTTTGTAATTTATTTATAATCATTTTTTAAACTTTCTTATTATAATTATTCTTAGGATTCATTTTATAGTTAATCATATGGATTTCAACACTCATAATATTTTCAGCGTTCATGCATTATATATATAAGGAGAGAAAAGACAAGAATGAATAAAATTATTGAAACACATCATATAAACATTCGTACACGTCTTTATAAAATTATATGTATGAATATAATTTTACTTACTTTCAATTTCAGCTTGTTCTGCCATTGTTATAATGTAAATTATCCTTTTTATTATTATAAAACACTCTTTAATACACTCGTTATGCTGTTTTCTTATTTTTTTTTTATGCACTCACTAGGATGCGTGAATATAAAACAATTTCTAATTTGTTATAAATATTTGCAAAGATATCACTTGTTATTCGCGCAGTTGAAGCGTGTCCTGGGCGCATAACCTGTTGGTGATATGGTTTAATAAAATATAACAACAAGATTAGAATTGTAACACTCTTTTAATATGTGTGAAGTTATATGAACAGTCGTTAACACTCTTTAGAAAAGGGAAAGCTTTCTAATAAAGCGCACAGCAAAGACTAAATACTAAAGCTAAGACAAAGGTACGACTATGGTCAAGTTTGGAGACGAGGAGAGGAGGGGAAACCAAGATGCTTTATATTATACACATATACAAACATTACATGGGTGCATGGGCGCACTTATATTCTAACATTTGGACTTGTTATTTTTTTATGAGCTTGGATTGGAAATTAGATATCAAACTCGACAAACCTAACCTTAAAATACGACATATTGAAAGTTTTTATTATAACTTTGTATGTATAATATTTTGGTGGATTTCTTGAGTTGTCCGCACTAGAGTTTAATCTTACAAATTTTTTCTTTGTAGCAAAGAAACTCGATTAAACGCATCGTTTATTCATAAGTTAAGATTAGAAATATTATTAGAAGGCGGACAGCTTCCTCATACTCTTAATGAAACAAGCTTTGGAAAAAACATTTTCTTAGCAAAGTTATAATTTTAGAGCATTTTGAAAATTTTGAAAAAAATTTATTTTAAATTTTTCATTTTTTTTAGATCTTACGTAAACTAATCTAAGAATTTGCTTAAAAATGTGTATAGAAATTATTTGATACTGTTAAAATAATAAAAACATTTGAAAACTGATTTTTTTGGCATACTATTAATTTTATTATTTTTCCATTTCACGGAAACCATTCGATAGATTTGCTCCAAAATTTGTATGCAAGTTATTTGCTACTGTCTGAAGAAAACAAGTTTTGGAAAACTAATTTTCTCAGTGCAGTTTTAATTTAAAAGAATTTTGAAAATTTTCATACAAATTTTTATTTTTTATTTATCTTCTTTCTTAGCGTGGTTACGATTAGAAATTTCGTTGTCATCGTTCTTTCAAAGTATAAATTTATAAATAAATATTAATGTTAGACAATTTTTTTATATTAAAATCACATCTAAATAAATATAAAAAAATTTAATGAAACTCAAAGAGCTCTATGAGAAAGCATTCCGCCAAAGCACTTGGCAGCGTTTTTCAAATACCTTAGTACATAAATTAGATATACTTGATTTAGAACCTATTTTAACAATACTTTCCTTTCTCTGTGCAGTTGTTAGTTCTAGTAAATGTCAAATACTGTTTTCGATTATTTCATGGTTCGTGATTGAAACACGTGATTAAAAAGAATGAATTCCTATCATATTTTTTCATTGATTCAAATGCAATTTAGTAGAACAAATTCTTAATTCATCATGACATAATTTATATTTCTACAATTTTTATGCACATTGTAACTTTAATTAATTTTTGTTATAAAAATATGAAACTTTAATTTAGTACAAAACTACAATAATCAAAATTCATAAGTTGCGGCAATTCTTTTTTATTTTAAAATTGGCTAATTTATACTTAGTAATATAATATATGAAAATTCAACCGAGCGACGTTAGGAGCGAAGTATTTTTTGCTAGTATTATATTAAGTTATAAAATCGTTGATCGTTTACATGTGGTCGCAACGCAAGTGAGAGACTTTTCTAGACTGTCGTTAGCTTTTATAGTTTACGCCTTAGTTCTCTCTCTCACCATTGACGCTTTCCAAGAATTCGAAAACGGTTAGAGCATTTATGCTTAAATGATTAAATAAACATGCTCACGTTAAAAAAATTATCCTACAGTCGGACATACTGACAAATAAGGTCGTTTCGGCCGCACCGTATGTTTTAACAGAAAATACATTTTATATTTTAACGCATACAATAAGCTTTACATCACATATCTATATTCTTTAATTATATCCAAAATTTTTTTCACTTAGAGTACAGTTTCATGCGATTAGGTGAAATAATGCCTGAATAGCGCGTTTGAGTGACTTAAAAACCGTTTATGTCTTCTACCACAAACCTATCTTCATCTAAAATTTTGGTAATTACATACGGTCCTTTGAATTGCGTTACCAGTTTTTTTTAACGCCTGCGGTAGTGTTAACGTTTTTTATCACAACGTAATCATCTATTTTATAAATGCTGGTTTCTTTTCGATTTTGATCATAGTGATTTTTATTATGTTTTTGTATTTTTCTATATTGTCACTCGCTGTTTGTCGTATAATTTCAAAATTTTTCTGCTCATCCTTTTAAAAAATTAAACGCATCTGATCATTTATTTCGTCTAACTGTTGCATTTCGAACAATTCACTTGGCGACTTTCTCGTAGAACGCGATACACTGTTGTTAAGAGCATGACGAAGCTGTCCGCCTTCTAATAATATTTCCAATCTTAACTTATGAATAAACGATGCGTTAAATTGAGTTTTTTTGCTAAAAAGAAAAAATTTGTAAGATTAAACTCTAGTGCGGACAACTCAAGAAAACCACCAAAATATTATACATACAAAGTTATAATAAAAACTTTCAATATATCGTATTTTAAGGTTAGGTTTGTCGAGTTTGATATCTAATTTCCAATCCAAGCTCATAAAAAAATAACAAGTCCAAATGATTTTTTATTTTAACAAAAATTATTGTACTAATATAACTTTAGTGCGGACAAGTCATTATATTTGTTTAATTTAAGAATTTAAAAAGATATCGATAAAATAAAAAAAGCAAAACTCGATTGCTGCAGCTCCGACATGCCGTTAAGTGCATACTCGACCTTGTCAAGTTTACGGTCTCATTTATTAGGAGCATCGCAAAGTTTAGCTAGCATCGGTGTAGTAACACGATTAAAGCGTTCAGCTTGACCGTTGGCGCATGGTGTGCCGACTGTGATCAAGATGTGTTTTATTGATTAAGCTTTTACGTACTCTTTAAAACCATCTGAGATGAACGCGGCTCTACGGTCTGTTATTGTTTATTTTAATAGGATGGCAGTGAACAACAATAAGGTGCAAAAACACAAGAGACAAAAATACTTTTATGTTATACAAAAACTTTTATTACAAATAACTAACAAAAGAGTGTAATACAAGCATCCAAGATATGTATAACCTATCTCTCGCGTGTCCAATTTGGAACTGAACTCTTCGTTATACTCGCCGGGACTCGAGGCCCTCATTCGATCGCTTTTCTAACCTAACCTAACGTATTATACGTAAATTACTCCCATATTTCGAACATCCTCCCACCTTGAGGCTTTAGACTCAACATTTGTTGATCATTATTTTCAAATGTAAGAATAAAGACTGTAATGGTTACAAAAGTAACTCTTATAATATATAATTTTACAAAACATACTAAAATAGATTTTAAATACAAACATGAAAACTACAGCAGTTATTGAACTAATTTTTTTTTTTTTTTCATTGTATAAACACATGATCGTTATGAAAAGGAATTTTATACACATGTAGTACACTTATTGATACATTTTTGGCTTCTTAACACTACGACCACTTCGGGTTTTTATAATCTTTTCATTCAGTTCGCATTGCTTCGGTTCACAAATTTTCTTTGATGATTGTTTAACGACAGTTTTACAGTTAACCTTATCACGTAACATTTCGGTTTCAGTTACATCGTTGCTACTTATCTCTAGCGAATATATACGTTGTACTGGCCTTGTGAGAAAACTATCTTTGGTTTTTAAAATAGCAACGCGAACTACTTTATCTCTACCTTCAATTAACTTTTCGATTTTCGCCAATGGCCAATCAATACGTTTATGATTATCATCACCTATTAGTACAACGTCACCTATTTTTAATTGATGCGTTTCTTTTCTGTAGCCTCTGAAAATCAGTTGACTTAAATATTCCTTTCGGAATCTTTTCCTTAAATGCTCCATTAAATCTTGTTTATGTTTGAGCTGCTTGTTTAAATCAATTTTATTTAAAATATCTAAATCAGGATTTTCAGAAGCGTTATCGTTCATTAAAAACAACGCCGGTGTAAGTGCTTTTAAGTTTTGCGGATCGTCTGAGACATATGTCAATGGTCGTGAATTCAACGTAAATTCACAATCGCAAAGAATGGTACATATTTCTTCATACGTTATATACGAATTTCCGAGGACTTTACGCAGTATATTCTTAAGCAACCCTATAAGGCGCTCCCACCATCCGCCCCACCACGCCGCGCTAGGGGGATTGAAATGCCAGTCAATTTGTTTTGTTGCGCTATACGTAGCAATAACGTTTCAATTTAATTTTTTAAATGCATTATCGGCTCCAACGAAATTTGTTCCGTTATCGCTATAGACAATGCTTGGTCTACCACGACGTCCTACAAAGCGACGAAATGCGTCTAAGAACGATTGAGTCGATAAAGCTGTAACTAATTCAATGTGTACTGCTCGGTACACCGCGCACGTAAACAAGCAAATCCAGCCCTTTAGTCCCCCTCGTAAGAATACTGGGCCAGTAAAATCTACTCCCGTTACGTTAAATACATTAGTGTCTTTAACACGATTTTCTGGAAGGGGTGCTGGACGTACTAGAGTTTGTTTAGCGCTATAACGCTTACAAATGACATACTTTGTAATAATAGATTTTACAATTTTTCGCAAAGATAAAATTCAAAATTTTTCTCGAAGCTTACAAATAATTGTTTGCACACCCGCATGGCACATATTTTCATGAGTCTCTCTAACGAGCAATTTTACGATTTTGTGCTTATTATCAAGTAAAATTGGATTTAAGAAAGAGAAATTGTCATTGCGTTCTATAATTTTTGTACAAAGACGAATCAACCCATCGGTATGCATAAATGAATCTAACTTTTTTAATTTTATATCATTTTCGCATGTAAACGTTGATTTCTGAATATACTGTAGAAGTTTTAATTCTGCTTCAAGTAATTCTTTGCATGTTAAATAGTTATCTTTTATACTTTCTCGTTTCAATAAAAAATTCTTAAACTTGAGCATTATAGCTAAAAATCTGATTATCTTACTATATGACGAGAAATTATCTAATATATTATCAAAATTTAATTTTCCTTCCGTATTTAATAAAGAAACTTGGATAGACTTTTTCTTTTCACTGTTTATTATATTTTCGTTAATTTCACCCGTCGTATTTGGCCAATCCTGCGGCTTCTCGTGAAGCCAAGCAGGTCCCTCCCACCAACAAGAGTGAAGCAATTGCTCTGCTTGACACCCACGCGACGGTAGATCTACTGGGTTGAGTTCTCCCGGTACATGTCTCCATTTCCAAGAGGAACTAAACTGTCTGATTTCCCGCACGCGGTTCCAAACAAAAGTGGCCCATTGAATATCTCGATCAATCCAAGCTAGGACAGTTGACGAGTCTGACCAACAAAAAACTGGCACATTTTTATAATTTAGTGCACTTAAAATTTCGTTTGTTTGACGACAGCCAATTGACGCGGCTAATAGTTCGAGGCGTGGAATCGAAACTTTTTCTGGTGCGACTCGCGACTTGGCTGCGAGTAAACGTAATTCAACGCCTTCTGCGTTTTCTACTCGTAAAAATGTAGCCGCGGCATAAGCTGACTGACTGGTGTCACAAAAAGTATGGAAAGAATAATCACCTTGCCCGAACTTACGTACTATCTTTATTTCTTCCAAGTGATTTAACTGATTATACCATTTTAAAAATTCTTTTTGTATATTTTCATTAACAGGAGCATCCCAATTAGATTCTTCTTTCCATAATTTTTTCAAAATTAACTTTGGTATTAACATTACCGGCGCTGTAAATCCAATAGGATCAAATATCCTATGAGCCGCCGACAGTATCGATCGCTTGGTAATGTTATTTTTAAATGCTTCATTTAACATCGATGGATTGATCAAGATAGTATCAGACTTTTTATTAAATTGCATCCCGAGTACTGCGGTGACTTCCTTATTATCAGAATCGTGAGTAAACTCCCACCCTCTTAGATCGAAATCGCCCACAGCCATTACGAGTTTTGATTCGTGTATAAACTTATCTAATTCTTCTTTAGAGCGTACACTTGTCACGCAGTTATCAACATAAAATGATTTTCGTAACCTTCCGATTACTGTTTTCGATTTTTCGTCATATTTCTGTACTGAATTGGATAAATGATACTCAAGAATAGCACCTAAAATGAAAGGGCTACACGTTAGACCGAAAACTAAACGCTTATGACGAAAAACTGACACTTTACCGTCTGAAAACCATAAAAATCTTAAGTAATCTCTGTCTTTTTGATTTATCTCAATCTGTAAAAATGCTTTACGTATGTCAGATATTACACCAATTTCATTTTCCCGAAATCTTAATAAGGTGTCCGGTATTAACTCTATAAGATTTTGACCTTTCTCGAGGTACTGATTCAAGGAGGGAAACCCTTTTTCACGAGCGGACGCATCAAAGACTGGCCGGATTTTTGTAGTACTAAAAGGTTTAATAACATGGCGATGCGGTAGATAATGTGAAAAATTATCAATTTCCTTTACCGGTACAAGTTCAATAAAATCTTGATTGATCCAATCTTTCAATACGTTATCATACTCTTCAAAAACCCCGTCTTTTTTCAATTTTTCCGATAATTTACTGAGGCGCGTCTTGGCTAATTCTAAATTACGCGATACCGGCGCGTGATTATCTATCCACGGTAAATCAACAGAATATCTTTTATTCGAATTTAAATATACGGTTTCTAAAAAGCGTTCTTTTATATTTTGTTCTTTTGTAAGATAATCAGATTTTTCTATTGGATCGCGTATACCCAAAACGTCCAAATGCCACAAATCAGTAATTTTCGCTTCATTAACAAACATAGACATAGAGGTCATAACATTATCTACTTTTTCTGTGCTCGGAATTTTTCCTATTATCGTCCAGCCAAGTTTATACTCAAGCGCTGTCAAACCGTTATTTAACGCCCATTTATTTCCAGTAAGAAGCTTGCCTGTTATATCAGCACCTATTAGCAGGTCAATCGTATCATCGCAACATTTTGAATTTACTGTTAAATCACTGAGAATAATATTTCTATCTTTTATTTCTTCAAGGCATACATTATTATTAATCTTAGGTATATCAGCGCAAATAACGTTTTGACTCACGACTTGAAAATTGCACGAATAATCTCCGTTTAAATTTTTCATATGCGCTTTATATATATTATGCGATTGTTTCTCTGAACTAACACCGCCGAATAATGCGTGTTTTATTTCAATATTACCGACAGGTTTATAACCTAAAAATTCAGCGACTTCAGCGCGTATATACGACCGTTGTGAGCCATCGTCTATGAGTGCACGCGCAATTTTACTTCGAGAGCCAGCATATAAAATTACGCGCAACGTTTTCAAACTAATATCAGGCAAACCGTCAAAATTCGAAAGAGCGTGTTCCGTTTTCTCTTTATTTACATCTGTATCATTTTTCTCTATAATCGTGCTGGTCGTTGTATTACAGAGCGAAGGACAAACTAACATTGAATGCCGTTTACCGCACCACGCACATGATATCCTTACTTGACAATTTTTTGCTCTATGTGCATGTTTAAGACATTTAAAGCAACAATTATTTTCTTTAATAATCATTTTTCGTTCGTCTATACTTAATCTTTTTGCTTTCTCACACGACGTGTTATTATGATTTTCGTCACAAAAGATACATTTTATTTGTTTATTTTCGCTCGATAATAATACGCTCGCGGTCGACGTGTCGCTAGTTGACGTTGGCTTACCTTTATTTTCTTTGAAATAAACGCGCTTATTTTCTTTCGATTCTATAGAAAAGCCGCTAACTGCCATGTTGATACTCTCTTCATTATCCGCTTCTGTTTCTAAGAATTCCAATAGTCTTGTAAGTCGATCTGGTATTACAGCGTCGCCGTTGTTTCCATTAATAACACTGTGATTTGCTCGTTGCCAAATTCTAAGAATTTCCTCTGGTAGCGAGGACTCTACCAGCGGATATAGCATCGTCGCGCAATTATTCGTTTTAACACCTAAAGTCTCTAATGCGCGTATATGTGACGACACTTTATCATAAATCGATGAAAGGCTAGTTTGTTGTTTTCCTTTATTTGATGCGTTTTGTAAAGCCAACGATAATAATTCTCTCGTATAATATTCTATTAAGAGATCATCGCGACCGTAGCGATTCTTTAAACTTTCAAATGCTTTATCGTAATTTTCGGGTGATGTAGGAAAACCTTCTACTATACTTTGCGCTCTCGAACCTTTTTCCATCTGTCGTTTCAAGTATTCTAATTTGTCTTCTTTTGAAATACTCGCGTCTTCATGTATTTTCTTATAATGCGACCAAAATTGCAGCCATTTGCTTACGCTGCCTCCAAACGTTGGTGGTTCCAACGTGGGTCGCTTAAACGGTTTTTCTACACGAATCCCAGCTCGATTTACCGCTGCTACTTGATTGTTGAGATTGGCTTGTTCTAAGAAATCATATCTTGCCTTTAGAAAATTTTGTTTATAAATTTCGTGCGATTTTGCTTCTGTTTCGATAACTTCGTCGGTTATGCCTTCTTCATCAAAAAGATATTCAATAAATTTTGTACTTGCTATTTCCAATTCCGACATTCTAGCTTCGAGCAATTGTAAAGCCACGTGTCTATCAGCGAGACTAACATTTGCGTTACCACATTTTTCCTTAAAACTGTTCAAGTTTCTCGTAAACAAAGTACGTTGGATTTTGCGTTGCTTTTTAAGACTGTCCATGTTTAACAAAAAATAACGCACTCACAAAAAAGAAATTAACTATGCACTTTTTCTCACTGCGCCGTCCTGTCACGGTCGCCAGATGTTTATTTTAATAGGGTGGCAGTGAACAACAATAAGGTGCAAAAACACAAGAGACAAAAATACTTTAATATTATACAAAAACTTTTATTACAAATAACTAACAAAAGAGTGTAATACAAGCATCCAAGATATGTATAACCTATCTCTCGCGTGTCCAATTTGGAACTGAACTCTTCGTTATACTCGCCGGGACTCGGGGCCCTCATTCGATCGCTTTTCTAACCTAACCTAACGTATTATACGTAAATTACTCCCATATTTCGAACAGTTATGATTCGTTTTGGTTTACTATATGCTCTGAATCAGAAAAATACTTTGCTACTTCATTAGCTGCAGTCGATTTACACGGGTAAAGTCGAACACATTTCGTAAATCTGTCAACAATTTTAAAAATATATTTAAAACCTTTCCCGTTTTTTAGTGTGGCCCGAGGTGATCAGCGTGAATTGTTTGAAAGGGCAAATTTTCCTTCTGTAAGTTATGCAGGAAACCTTCACCTTTACCGCTTAGTGGTGAATATTCTATAAACTTCAAGCGAACGTTGGATCTCTCAGTTCTTTTCTAATTGTAAAATGTAGGTTTTCGGAAAAAAAAGGTTATTATTGATAGAAATTAAGAGTTGTCCGCAACTTGTATAGCAAAAAGCAATATTTTCTCTGATGAGAACAAATTGATTTTGTTGCTTTGTTTTGAAGCAAAGTTTGACATACTTAAAAATGATATTCTTTAGCCTAACTTATGATTTTGTAAGTATGTCAAACTTTTCTTGAAAACAAAGCATCAAAATTAATTTGTCCTCATGAGAAAAAATATTGATTTTTACTGTATAAGTTGCGGATAACTCTTAAGAGCAGGCCGAACTATCTCTCTTTGTCTAATAGCGTTTTTTATCATTCGTCGAAACACCATCTGTTGTATCAAGAAAAAAATAGTAACCCCCGCTAGATATTAGTATAATAAGTAAATTTTGTAATAACAATCAAATTATTTTATCCCGTAGTTTTTGAATATTATGAGACCTGCTAACTAACTACACTCTAAACTCAAAAGAGTAAAAATTGGAAACAAAAAGTAGAAAAGTATAGTTTTTTACTTTTAAAAGAGTAAAAGTATAGTTTTTTACTTGTAAAAGAGTAAATTGAGAGTTTTACCACTATAAAAGGTAAATTTGACGAGTTTATAATTTATAAAGATAAATTCAAGCAGTTTCCTCTTTTACTAAAAGTAAAAACGTATGTTTTTTACTTTATGAAAATAAAATGATTTTGAAAAGGTAAATATGATGTTTTCACTCTTTTCATAAAGATTAGTATCAAATTTTTTATTTTGCAAAGAGTAAAAGATTATCTTACCTTTTCTAAAGAGTAACTTGATGTGTTCACTCTTTTGCCAAAGAGTAAAAAGCACATTTGTAATTTTGTAAAAAGTGAAATAATACCTCAATAACCGAAAAAAGGAATTTGATCAATATTCACTTTTACGATATTCCTCCAAAGATTAAATTTATCAGTTTACTATTTTCGGGATAATAAAGTCACGTGAAAATATAAAAAAATTACCAAATTATCTCACATGTGAAATAAATTGCTAATTTTTTTATTGTTATCAACAGGAAGTCGGATCTGCTGGTATCAATTTTTCCTTTTTTCATTTTAATAATATCTATTTAAATTCATTGTTTAAACTAATATGATAACTTGTCCGCACTAAAGCTATCCCTGTTGAAAATAATCAGCTGGATGTCCAGGTAGGTTATCCACTTGAATATTCAGGTGGATATCACTCTGATCGAGTTGGATATCACTCTGATCAAGTTGGATATCACTCTGATCTTCATTCATCTGGATGCAGCTAAAATCCATTTGGATATTATTTGCGAAAAGTAATAATTAGGCATTGTCAGCATTTATATAAATGATAATACTAAAAATAAAAGAAAATTTAAAATTTTGTATCAATCTTTAATTTATATAAAAATAAAAGCAAATCAAAAATTTCATATAAATTTTTAATTTATATAAAATTTTTTAGTTGCTTTTATTTTTAGTATTTTTATTTTATACAAATTCTGATAATGCCTTATTATTACTTTTCGTAAAAAATATCGTAAAAAATATGATTTTAGCTGCATCTAAGTAAATATCAGAGTGATATCCAATTCGACCAGAGTGAAATCCACCTGGATATCCAGCTGATTATTTTCAACAGGGATGTTAATACAACAATTTTTGTTAAAATAACAAATCATTTGGATTTGTTATTTTTTTATAAACTTGGAATGGAAATTACATATCAAACTTGATAACCTAACCTCAAAATACTATTATTGAAAGTTTGTATATAACTTTTTATGTATAGTATTTTGGTAGATTTCATGAGTTGTCCGCACTTAAATTTAGTCTTACAAATTTTTTCATTTCAACAAAAAAGTTGATTAAACGCAGCGTTTATTCATAAACTTGGAATGGAAATATTATGAGGGGGCGCAGCTTCGTCATCCTCTTAAGGTATTATTTTACTTTTTACGAAATTGCAAATGTACCCTCTACCCTTTGATAGGGCTCTTATTCTGACAACCGATATAACATTTTATCACAAGAATAGAAGATAGAAAGTTAATATGTCGGACAAAGACAACAACATATGATTTATCGTTTAAGAATAACCCCCCAGGAGATTGAACACATCAAGTTACTCTTTAGAAAAGGTAAGACAATCTTTTACTCTTTGCAAAATAAAAAATTTGATACTAATCTTTATGAAAAGAGTGAAAACATCATATTTACCTTTTTAAAATCATTTTATTTTCATAAAGTAAAAAACATACGTTTCTACTTTTAGTAAAAGAGGAAACTGCTTGAATTTATCTTTATAAATTATAAACTCGTCAAATTTACCTTTTATAGTGGTAAAACTCTCAATTTACTCTTTTACAAGTAAAAAACTATACTTTCACTCTTTTAAAAGTAAAAAACTATACTTTTCTACTTTTTGTTTCCAATTTTTACTCTTTTGAGTTTAGAGTGTAGAATATAACCTATCTTCTTGGTAGGTCACATATTATTCAAAATCTAAACAATAAAATAATTTGATTGTTATTACAAAATTTACTTATTATACTAATATCTAGCGGGGGCTACTATTTATTTCTTGATACAACGGATGGTGTTTATGTAAATGATGAAAAACGCTATTAGACAAAGACAGATAGTTGGGCCCCCTGTTAATTTCTATTAATAATAACTAGTTTTTCTAAAAACCTACATTTTTTAAGTAAAAAAGGATAGAAAAATCTAGCACCCTCTTAAACAAGGTGAAATGTAATTTTTAACTTTTTTATGCATGCGAGGGAACCTATATGGACGTTTAATATGATCGATTACTTAAGCGGCTCCTAAATGATCTAAGTCATCGTGGCTTGCCCGAATCACGTTAGTTTCCATCGATTGAGGCACATAAAATAAAATTCCGTACTCTTTATCTTTTCGATAAACTAATCCGCCGCGCATTTAAAAGAAATTGTCTTCCTGTTTTTCTAAACGATTAAAATTCTAACGAATTTTTACGATTTCCTCTTCGTTTACTCTAATATTACTGTGATAGATTTTTAAATAATCTTTGTAATATTCACGAATTTAATCAGCGTGTATTTTTTCTCATTTATTATTTATTTTTAAAATATCAGTTTCACGACACGGACTTTCCACGTAATGAATTTGTAAAATTTTTTCTAAAAAGAAAGCATTGTTATTACAATAATAATTATTTTGTTTAAAAATTTTTAAATTTCCTTCAACTTTCAGAATTGACAAAAAATCACGCACTTATATAGCAGCAAATTTCATAGTACTATCTGGCACCACAAAGAATTGAATATCTGTTTTTATATTATTAACCTCAATATTTGCTTTGAAAACGCTATCAGTTTTTAATCTAGAATTATTTAATCCGAAAAAATTACAATTGAGCGTCTCTCACGCTTTGGTATGGGGCCGTCTTTTATATGATGTCCTATCTTACGGCAATTGTAGCAACGAAAAGGCTTACGCTGTCCTCTAGATGAATTGGACTGCTCTGCTGTACTTTGCTCTTTATTAATATCCGATTGCTTACTTGTCGATTTTATCTCTTTCTTGACTTCGTTATAGCTTGTCTTTTTGCTGCTAAGTGTAACTTTCTTAAAAGCTTCTAAGAGTTGCTCTTTATTTTTATAACACATAACACGAGCTTGATTTTGTAGCTAAAGATCTGTGACACCGCCAATTATATAATCAACAAGCTCTTCCTCGCAGACGGGCACTCTGTTTGCTAATATGGCTTTCTCGTGATAATAATGAGAAAACGTTTCGGAGTGTTTCCACGATCTTTCTTCGAATTCTTTCCGCAGAGCTAGCTTAGTCGGTTGTAAGTCAAACATGGTACGCATATTTTTTAGGAGCTCTTGTATGCTCAATGTGAGATTTTCAGCTTTGGAATGAAACCAACTCATTGCACGACCTCTTAGCTTTGAAATTATCAACGCACGCGTCGCGCTTTCATCGAGATTATAACTTGCATGTAAGAGTTCATCTTGCTACTCTCATTGCCAGAAAGTATTTTCACTGCCGTCGAAATCGCTGAGCAAATCGCCTAATGCACGAATGCTTATAATTGTCGAAACGGAGCTTTGTCTTGCGGAACTCACCATGCTTCCTGCGCCATTTGCTGTGTTCGCAAATTCGCCGCGCGTCGACACTTGCTTTCGTCGAAGGAGATCAAGTTCTCTTTGCAACAGATCTCTCTCTCGCATGACGAGGTCTAATTCGCGATTTGTGACGTCATTGACCGTTAAGCAACTGCGCATCCAGCTGTCGTTGAGCCTCTTCTTCTGCTTCTATGTGTTGTCGCTCTTCATTTAGCTCAGCCCAAAAGGGTGCGCTGACTCTAGCCGGGTAATCATTTCGGCTTTAGCTCCGCTCGCCGGTAAATTTCTCTGTTGTAGAAGATCCTTAAGTTCAGTGACAGTATAATCGCTTGGCGCGCGTTCCACCATTTTGTATATAAAAATTGATTTTTCACTTGGAAAAGTTTATAAAAATGAAAATATTTCTTATGCACATTTTTTTTAGGATATTAAGCACTTTATGGTAATTGGCAATATTTTATTACAAACGTAAAAAGTCACTCGCGAAAAAGATCAATCGCAAGTGTACCTTAGTTTTCGAAACAAAAATCATGCACACAGCAACTATTCGTACCGTAGGAGCTCAAAGGTGCGTTCTGATCGAATTTTCTTTTTCCTTGCGATACACAATGCACGATCAAAATCACAATCAGAATGCTGAATCCTACTTCTGAGTTTTGTAGGATGTCTAAGGTGGGTTAAAGTAAATTTAGACACTTGGTTAAAAAAAAAAAAAATTATTATATTAAGTTATAAAATCGTTGATCGTTTACATGTAGTCGCAACGCGAGCGAGAGACTCTTCTAGACTGTCGTTAACTTTTATAGTCCACGCCTTAGTTCTCTCTCTCACTGTTGACGCTTTCCAGGAATTCGAAAATGGTTAGAGCGTTTATGCTGTAATGATTAGAAAAACACGCTCACGTTAAAAAATTTATCCTACAAACTAAGAATATTCTTCGTATTTCTACCTCAAGGTCCTTTGTAAATAACATGTCGGTCTCGATTGTATGAATCTGTACTGGATTCCTTGACAGCGCATCCGCATTCATATTTATCTTACCGGCTTTAAATACAATATCATATTTATATTTTCTAAGTCATTTCAACTATACGTAAGCGCTACATTAGCATAAAACTTTGTAAACCATTTGACAGCTAAACGATCAATCATAACCTTTATTTTTTTTAAAGTTGATATTGATTTCATTTTTAATTAATTTCTTATTACAAAACAAAAATAATTATAAGTGCTTATGAAGTTGAAGGATATTTTTAAATACATACATGCACAAAATATATATGTGTCAATCCACGTCAAACGGATAATGGCTCTGTCCAAAATTGTAGATCACCAAAAAAATCGTGTACGGGCTCAAAATTTTCGCCTTACACTCTACTTTCTTTTGCAATGTGGCGATTTTGAAAATTCAAAATGGCGGCTCCAATATAGCGGCTCAAACCTAGGGATTTCATGAAAAAATTTTCAAAAATTGATTTTAATTCATTCAAATGTGATTATACAAATTTTTTTATATCGGAAATCAATTCAGTATTCAATTTTACATAGGAATATAGTATTGCACTCGAGGTAAAAAAATTTACAATGTCATCGGAAGGTCATATCGGGAAATAATAGTTATTTCTCGAATTATTCATTGATCAATGTTGATTAGTGAGGAAATGAAGATACTGATAGATAGATCGAGTCACTGAATCCAAGTCTGATGTCCGCTTGATGACGTGCTGCAGTACTTTAGCGCAAAATGCATGCAGGATATGTCCTGCAAGTTATCCTATAGGATGTCTTACAGGATTTTTTCATAAGGGTACTTATTATTCCAAAGTCTTTGCTATTTATAAGATACTTTGGAAGCCCCGTTTACACTGGTCATTTAAAATTAATATAGCTCATATAATTTTTCAATGTTTACTTTACAACTTACCTGATTTAAATAGTTCAAAATTATTTAATACCGGGTAATAATGTTTAAACTTAATTATTCGTCCACTTATTTCCTTTTATATTAAGTTAAACAAGTAAAAAATTCATTGGATTAACGTTATGAGTAAGTTCAATGCGGTAGCGACGCCTTTGAGTCACGTCTCTTTGCCTCTCTCTCGTACACATAATGAAAGACAAAGAGCGCTGTGCGTTTCTTCGTTCCACAGCGAACGAGATTCGAATATGCGAACCAGTCTGCGGCGGACTTTCCGTTCAAATTTGAATTATGATTTATTTTGCAAAAATTTAATAAATTATAGAATTTTTTTATAAAAAATTATATTATTTATTTCTATATATTTAATGATAAAAAATTAATTTTTCTAATTATTTTTTTTCTTTCTAAAACACGATCTACCTTATCGATCGATATTTTAATATTTAACTGAACAAAAAATTTTTAAATTCATTTGAATTATAAATATGCAATTTTGGAGTCGTTGCAGTATAAATATGTACACAGACATACACAAAATTTCCAGAAAAAAAATGTGGCAGTCGTGGGACTGGTCGACACAAGTGATAACTTTAATTATTGCAGGTTGAAATTATTGTGCATAAAATTTTTTTTTTAAATGTACTGTTACTTAAATGTTATTATTATAAATATAGTGATCTTGAAAAATATTAAGACTCAAAGAACATTTCTGATAAATAGTTATTTAATTATATTTTTAAAAAACAAATTGAAATCAATATTAAATATAAATTTGCACTGAAAAAAATTTTGCCTTTGTAAATTTAAATTTAAATAGGCGAAGCCGAGATAGAACTTTTTAGTGCACTAAGTTGAGTTAGTACTTTTTAGTGGCCAAAATCGAGTTGGTACTTTTCACAGCGCTTGTCTGAGTTGGAACCTTTTTCTTCTTACCCGATGATATTATGTAATCAAAGAGTAAAGCTGCTATTTCTTTCGAGGGTGAAATTACCGATCTGAGTTAACGAAACGAATCGATTGTGCTTTATTCTTTCATTCTTAGGTATTTTGTTAACTTAAAAAATAAATTTCAATTAATTATTTATATATTTGCTATTGCTTTCTCATAGAGAAAGCATTGTATGGATAAAAAATTGTTTTTTTTCTATTTTTTCATTAATTTGTACATAATTTTACATAAGGAGTCGAAAAAAGTAGTTTCTAGATGTATGTGTGTATGTATTCGTTACGCCTGTTAGATCTCGATAAATACTCGATGGTTTCTCTTCAAATTTTGCACACTATTTATTTTTTGTCCAATTGGTGCGGAAGCTATTGAAAATTGATTTTCTTATCGCAGTTTTAATTTTAGAAACGTTTTAATATTTTTAAAAATATTTAGATTTTTTATTTTTTTGGTATGTTACGTAAACTACTCGAAGGATTTTCTTGAAAATTTGTATGGTAATTATTTGCTGCTGCCAAGAGAAGGGAAACTTTTGAAAACTGATGTTCTTAGCGCATTTTGAACATTTTGAAAAAATATTTTTTTTCACAAAGTGGTGAGCAAAAACAGATTTTCGGCGCCTGTTTTGTGAGACTAAAATACCACATTCTCACAGTGAGGAAATGTGGTATTTTGCTAAAAATCGGATACCGCTCACCTTGGTGGTAAAAATTCTATACCCCACTCCTGGCAAAATAGGTTCCCCACTCGTCTTTTTTGGGGGAACGACTCGTAAGGGAATGACCTATTTTGCTCACTAGTAGAGTAATGTACTATTTTTTACTGTTTCTTATGTGAGATTTGGGCGGGGGTATTATCAATGAAAATCGACATCGACACGAAAATGACACTTGCACACAACTAACCGGCTTATGTATATGTGTGCTATACGTATCCATTAAATTGAACTGAATTGTTATATTGTTTGATGTCTTTACAATTTTACTGGAATCTTTAAATAAAAGGTAATCACCTTGTTTGTGCTCATAGTTATATATTTTATCATTAAACTATACATTGGTTATATACATAAATAATATTGCTTGGTTTAAAATAAAATATTCTTCTTCTATTTTAATTGAGTTACTTTTATTACATTTAAAAAACAATGCCTAGAAATTAATTTTTATTTATTTAAAAAATCTAAACTCTTTAAAATTTAATTTTTGGCGCCTATTCTATATCGACCAATCAGGATTCGATCTTTAGATGCTTCAACATGGTGGCTCATCATTTTTTTAAGAAGGGAAATTACCTAAGAAAAAAACGGATCTGAAGTGGAGTCGAACCCGGGACCTCGAGACTGCAAAGCGTAAACGTTACCGACTGCGCCATTACGACCTGTTACTTATAAAATTTCGAATCGTCTACATATGTTACACAACTATACTTTCAATTTTGTAGAAAATTTTGAGGTTAGAAATAAATTTACAGATCATCGACTCGACATTACTATTTGAAATAGTGAAATTTATTATATTATTAGTATTATTATTATTATTATTATTTTTATTTTATTTATTTTTTTGCAATTAAGATTTGTCGGAACTGTCATAACTCATTTCAGGCAATGAAAGCAGGCTATATTCTCAAGTATAAGACTTCTGATTTAACGAAAGATCGTTCAGCAATAAATATATGTTGCTTGTTTGGGTATTGTATTTTAAAATGAAAAAATACTTAAAAAGTGTTACTACTATTGTTTTTCGTCAATTGAGCTATTTATCAAAATATTGACCCAGACTGAATTCAAGAAGTAAGAAGTTGTAGGTTGATATAGTGTTTCTTTTTTTGGAAATTCTTATTTCTAATCGCAAAAGTATATTTAAAAGAGTAAAAACTTTTTTTAAGTAAAAATAGCGGTTTCGATTTTTAAATATAAGATATTGAATGTAAAAGACGCTAGTTTCACCCTAAACAATTGTTGTTTTTTAAGCTTATAATCCTACAATTGATGAAACACCTGCATTGTGTAACTATTTTTAAAAAGGCTATATCGCGAACAACTTTCTAAGACACTAATTCTAAACCTTAACTTGTCATAAATTATGTTTTATTTTCGAAAATTTCGATTTCTATTCAATCTAGATCATTCGTAACAGTTATGACTTACTTCTGGCCATTCCAGGAGACTAGATCCCTGAGTATAAAACTATTTATATATCGAACTATCGCTCCACCATCATTTAGCCACAAATAGACATTGCTCTTTTGGATAATGTATTTCTAAATTAAAATACACTTGGAAAACCTTTCTACTACTGTTTTTTGTCAATTAAACTATTATGCACATAATCAATTCAGTCCAAATTTTAGGAGGGAACATTTTCGGGTACCTATAGTGTTTCTTATATGGTAAATCTCACTTGTGTTCGCTCAAGCGTATTTAAAATAATGTAAACTTTTTTTATGAACAAAAGGCGATACACATTGTTAAATATAAGTCATTTTATCTAAGGAACAATAGTCCTACCCTATACAGTTCTTGCTTCTTTGGATAATGATACTACAATCTATAAAACACTTGCACTGTGAAACTGTTCATTTGTAAAAAGACTAATTGGCGAACAACTTCCCAAGACACTAATTCTGAACTTTCACTTGTGCTAAATTATGTTTCATCATCGGAAATCTCGATGTCAAAGCAATCTAAAGCCTTTAGAACCGACAAATCTTATTTGTGTTTGCTTAAGCGTATTTGAAATAATGTCAACTTGTTTCTGGGAAAAGAGGCGATATACATTGTTGGATATAAGTCATTTTATCTAAAAAACAATAGTTCTACGCTACATAGTTGTTGCTTTTTTGAATAATGATATTACAATCGATAAAACACTCGCACTATTAAACTATTTGCTTGTAAAAAGACAAACTTGTGAACAACTTTCCAAGACACTTATTCTGAACTTTCACTTGTGCTAAATTATGTTCCATCATCGGAAATCTCGATGTGAATGCAATCTAGATCTTTCAGAACCGACAAATCTTATTCCTGGCAATCCTAGAAGACAACATCCCCAAGTATAAGAGTATTCATTTTATAAACGATTTTTCAGCCATGCATAGGTGTTGCTTATTCGGATATTGGCTTTTTAAATCAAAATACAATTAGGAAGCCTGCAAAATACTGTTCTTCGTCAACAAGACTACTTCGCGAACAATTAACTAATACCAAATTTTAGAAGTGTACAGTTCTTGGTCCATATAACGTTACTTTTTGGAAAATATTATGTGTAATCGCGCAAGCATATTAACAAAAGTGAAAACTATTATTATACAAGTATAGCGGTAAATATTCCCAAATATAAGACTTCTAATCCAACAAACAATACTTTCACCCTAAACGCTTGTTGCTTTTTTGGCTAATAATTTTACAATCGATAATACACCCACATTGTGTATTTTTCTTATTGTTAGAAAGACTATATCGTGAAAGATTTTCCAAGACTACATTGCTTTACTTGACACTTGTGATAAATTATGTTTCTGTCGTATAAGCTTTCACTTTGATGCAATTTTGGATTTGCCGGCGCTGTCATAACTTATTTCTCGCAATAAAAGCAGCCTATGTTCTCGAGTATAAGACTACTGATTTGAAAAACGATTGCTTGGCCACAAATAGACGTGGCTTTTTTGAAAATTGTATTTTTAAATCAAATGCACTCTGGAAACAGAAATAATACTACTGTTTTTTGTTAAGTAAACTATTTTGCAGACAATCAACTGAGTCCAAATTTTATAAGTTAACTTTTTTGGGTACCTATAGTGTTTCGTTTATGGTAAATCATATTTGTGTTCGCTCAAGCGTATTTAAAATAATGTCAACTCTTTTCTGGGAACAAAAGACGGTACACATTGTTAAATATAAGTCATGTTATCTAAGAAACAATAGTCTTACCCTATATAGTTGTTGCTTCTTTGGATAATGATACTACAATCGATAAAACACTTCCATTGTAAAACTATTCGCTTGTAAAAAGACTAAATCGCGAACAACTTCCCAAGACACTTATTCTGAACTTTCACTTGTGCTAAATTATGTTTCATTATCGGAACTCTCGATGTCAATGCAATCTAGATCCTTTAGAACCGAAAAAACTTTTTTTTGTCAATCCTAGAAGACAACATCTCCAAATATAAGGGTGTTAAATTTATAAACGATTGTTTAGCCATGCATAGGTGTTGCTTATTTGGATATTGGCTATTCAAATCAAAATACACTCAGAAAGCCTAGATAATACTGTTCTTCGTCAATGAGACTACTTTGCGAACAATTAACTAATACTAAATTTCAGAAGTGAACAGTTCTTGGTCCATATAACGTTACTTTTTGGAAAATCTTATGTGTGATCGCGCAAGCATATTAACAAAAGTGAAAACTATTTTTATTCAAGTATAGCGGTAAATATTTCTAAATATAAGACTTCTAATCCAACAAACAATACTTTCACCCTAAACGCTGGTTGCTTTTTTGGCTAATAATTCTACAATCGATAATATACTCACATTGTGTAGTTTTCTTATTGTTAGAAAGACTATATCGTGAAGGATTTTCCAAGACTACATTCCTTCACTTGAGACTTGTAATAAATTATTTTTCTCTCTTAGAAGTTTTCACTTTGATGCAATTATGGATTTCCCGGTGCTGTCATAACTTATTTCTCGCAATAAAAGCAGCCTATGTTCTCGAGTATAAGACTACTGATTTGAAAAACGATTGTTTGGCCACAAATAGACGTTGCTTTTTTGGATATTGTATTTTTAAATCAGAATACACTTAGGAAACAAAACTACTACTATTTTCTGTTAATTAAACTATTTTGCAGACAATCAACTGAGTCCAAATTTTAGAAGTTAACTTTTTTGGATACCTATAGTGTTTCTTAAATGGTAAATCTTATTTGTGTTCGCTCCAGAGTATTTAAAATATTGAAAACTGTTTTCTTAGAGCAAAGGGCGATACCCATTGTTAAATACAGGTCATTTTATCTAAGAGACAATAGTCTTACCCCATATAGTTGCTGCTTATTTGGATAATAATACTACAATCGATAAAACACTAGCACTGTAAAACTTTTTGCTTGGGAAGAGACTAATTTGCAAACAACTTTCGAAGACACTAGTTCTGAACTTTCACTTGTGCAATAGTATATTACACACCAAGGGAAGTAAAATATTGGCGAGTGTATAGCACATATAACTGCCACCTCGAGCCTAAAGCGAGGGTGGCAAATATGTGCTATGGGGTCGCCAATTTACCTCCCATGGAGTGTATACTATTTTTCGCCATAAACGGGCCGTAACTATGACTTTTTTTTCTCAGCGCTGGGACGAAAGTCGTAGTTTCGGGCAGGGTATGGCGAAAAATTAAGTTCCATCATCGGAACTCTCGATGTCAATGCAATCTAGGACCTTTAGAACCGACAAAATTTATTCCTGGCAATCCTAGAAGACAACATCACCAAGTATAAGAGTATTCATTTTATAAACGATTTTTCTGCCACGCATAGGTGTTGCTTATTTGGATATTGGCTCTTTAAATCAAAATACACTTAGGAAACCTAAATAGTACTGTTATTTGTCAAAGAGACTACTTTGCGAACAATTAACTAATACCAAATTTCAGAAGTAAACAGTTCTTGGTCCATATAACGTTACTTTTAGGAAAATTTTATGTTTGATCGCGCAAGCATATTAACAAAAGTGAAAATTATTATTATACAAGTATAGCGGTAAATATATCTAAATATAAGACTTCTAATCCAACAAACAATACTTTCACCCTAAACGCTTGTTGCTTTTTTGGCTAATAATTCTACAATCGATAATACACCCAGCTTGTGTAGTTTTCTTATTGTTACAAAGACTATATCGTGAAGGATTTTCCAAGACTACATTCCTTTACTTGAGACTTGTAATAAATTATGTTTCCCTCTTAGAAGTTTTCATTTTGATGCGATTTTGGATTTGCCGGTGCTGTCATAACTTATTTCTCGCAATAAAAGCAGCCTATGTTCTCGAGTATAAGACTACGGATTTGAAAAACGATTGTTTGGCCACAAATAGACGTGGTTTTTTTGGAAATTGTATTTTTAAATCAAATTCACTCTGGAAACAGAAATAATACTACTGTTTTTTGTTAAGTAAACTATTTTGCAGAGAATCAACTAAGTCCAAATTTTAGAAGTTAACCTTTTTAGGTACCTATAGTGTTTCGTTTATGGTAAATCATATTTGTGTTTGCTCAAGCGTATTTAAAATAATGTCAACTATTTTCTGGGAACACAAGGCGGTACACATTGTTAAATATAACTCATGTTATCTAAGAAACAATAGTCCTACCCTATATAGTTGTTGCTTCTTTGGATAATGATACTACAATCGATAAAACACTTGCATTGTAAAACTAGTCGCTTGTAAAAAGACCAATTCGCGAACATCTTACCAAGAAACTAATTCTGAACTTTCACTTGTGCTAAATTATGTTTCATCATCGGAACTCTCGATGTTAATGCAATCTAGATCTTTTAAAACTGACAATACTTATTCCTGTCAATCGTAAAAGACAAGATCCCCAAGTATAAGAGTATTTATGTTTTAAACGGTTTGACTGCCCTGCATAGATGTTGCTCATTTGGATATTGTCTTCTCAAATGAAAATACATTTGGGAAGCCTAAATAATACTGTTCTTCGTTAATGAGGCTATTACGCGACCAATTAGCTAATACCAAATTTCAGCAGTGAACAGTTCTTGGTCCATATAACGTTACTTTTTGGAAAATCTTATGTGTGATCGCGCAAGCATATTAACAAAAGTGAAAACTATTATTATACAAGTATAGCGGTAAATATTTCCAAATATAAGACTTCTATTCCAACAAACAATACTTTCACCCAAAACGCTTGTTGCTTTTTTGGCTAATAATTCTACAATCGATAACACACTCACATTGTGTCGTTTTCTTATTGTTAGAAAGACTATATCTTGAAGGATTTTTCAAGACTACATTCCTTTACTTGAGACTTGTAATAAATTATGTTTCTCTCTTAGAAATTTTCACTTTGATGCAATTTTGGATTTGCCGGTGCTGTCATAACTTATTTCTCGCAATAAAAGCAGCCTATGTTCTCGAGTATAAGACTACTGATTTGAAAAACGATTGTTTGGCCACAAATAGACGTTGCTTTTTTGGATGTTGTATTTTTAAATCAAAATACACTTAGGAAACAAAACTACTATTGTTTTTTGTTAAGTAAACTATTTTGCAGACAATCAACTGAGTCCAAATTTTATAAGTTAACTTTTTTGGGTACCTATAGTGTTTCGTTTAAGGTAAATCATATTTGTGTTCGCTCAAGTGTATTTAAAATAATGTTAACTCTTTTCTGGGAACAAAAGACGGTACACATTGTTAAATATAAGTCATGTTATCTAAGAAACAATAGTCTTACCCTATATAGTTGTTGCTTCTTTGGATAATGATACTACAATCGATAAAACACTTCCATTGTAAAACTAGTCGCTTGTAAAAAGACTAATTCGCGAACATCTTACCAAGAAACTAATTCTGAACTTTCACTTGTGCTAAATTATGTTTCATCATCGGAACTCTCGATGTTAATGCAATTCAGATCTTTTAGAACTGACAATACTTATTCCTGTCAATCGCAAAAGACAAGATCCCCAAGTATAAGAGTATTTATGTTTTAAACGGTTTGACTGCCCTGCATAGATGTTGCTCATTTGGATATTGTCTTCTCAAATGAAAATACATTTGGGAAGCCTAAATAATACTGTTCTTCGTTAATGAGGCTATTACGCGACCAATTAGCTAATACCAAATTTTAGCGGTGAATAGTTCTTGGTCCATATAACGTTACTTTTTCGAAAATCTTATGTGCACTGAAAAGACATCGGTGCTAACCCCGCCATATAAGTATGGCTGTGGTGGTGCTCGTGCTTTAGCATACTATAAGAGCCAACCAGAGCTTATACGGAGCCAGCTGGCACTTTAGGGGCGCCGGTTTGAACTACCCTTATAGTAAGCCGTAATGGTGGCACTGTATAGTGCCACCCGATACCGCAAGAGGAACGCGCGGCACGCTCATGATACGGGCTCGCACTCGTGCGATGCCGGTCACACAGTCTATGTCAGCTATGGCCGATTGACGCCACTATAGACAGGTGGACGCCTGTATTTACGCCGATGTCTTTTCAGTGTGTGATCGCGCAAGCATATTAACAAAAGTGAAAACTATTATTATACAAGTATAGCGGTAAATATTTCCAAATATAAGACTTCTAATCCAACATACAATACTTTCACCCTAAACGCTTGTTGCTTTTTTGGCTAATCATTCTACAATTGATAATACACCCACATCATGTAGTTTTCTTATTGTTAGAAAGACTATATCGTGAAAGTTTTTCAAAGACTACATTCCTTTACTTGAGACAAGTAATGAACTCTGTTTTTCTCGTAGAAGTTTTCTCTTTAATGCAATTTTAGATTTTTAAATCGAAATGCACTTAGGAAACAGAACTACTACTGTTTTTGTTAATTAAACTATTTTGTAGACAATTAACTAAGTCCCATTTTTAGAAGTTAACTTTTTCGGGTACCTGTAGTGTTTCGTTTATGGTAAATCATATTTGTGTTCGCTCAAGCGTATTTAAAATAATGTCAACTTTTTTCTGGGTACAAAAGGTAATACACATTGTAAAATATAAGTCATTTTATCCAAGAATTAGTAGTCCCATCCTATATAGTTGTTGCTTCTTTGGATAATGATACTACAATCGATAAAATACTTGCATTGTAAAACTATTCGCTTGTAGAAAGACTAATTCGCTAACCAAATTGAAAGACACTAATTCTGAACTTTCACTTGTGCTTCATTATGTTTTATCATCAGAAATCTCGATGTCAACGCAATCTACATCTTTTAGAACTGACAAAACTTATTCCTGGCAATCGTACAAGACAAGATCCCCAAGTATAAGAGTATTAATGTTATAAACGGTTTGACTGCCCTGCATAGATATTGCTTATTTGGATATTGTATTCTCAAATCAAAATACACTTAGGAAGCATAGATAATACTGTTCTTCGTCAATAAGCTATTACGCGAACAATTAGCTAATACCAAATTTCAGCAGTCAACAGTTCTTAGTCCATATAACGTTACTTTTTGGAAAATCTTATGTGTGATCGCGCAAGCATATTAACAAAAGTGAAAACTATTATTATACAAGTATAGCGGTAAATATTCCCAAATATAAGACTTCTAATCCAACAAACTAACAAATAATCCTACAATCGATAATACACCCACATTGTGTAGTTTTCTCATTGTTAGAAAGACTATACCAAGGCAGATTTTCTAAGACTACATTACTTTACTTGAGACTTGTAACAAATTATGTTTCTCTCGTAGAATTTTTCTCTTTGATGCTATTTTAGATTTGTCGAAGCTGTCATAACTTATTACTTTCAATAAAAGCAGACTATGTTCTCGAGTTTAAGACTACTGATTTAAAAAACGATTGTTTGGCCACTAATAGACGTCGTTTTTTTGGATATTGTATTTTTAAATCAGAATACACATAGAAAACAAAACTACTACTGTTTTTTGTTGATTAAACTATTTTGCAGACAATCAACTAAGTCCAAATTTCAGAAGTAAACTTTTTCAGGTACCTATAGTGTTTCTCTTATGGTAAATCTTATTTGGGTTCGCTCAAGCGTATTTAAAATATTGACAACTCTTTTCTGAGAACAAAAGGCGATACACATTGTTAAATACAGGTCTTATTTGGATAATAACACTTGCACTGTGAAACTTTTTGCTTGGGAAGAGACTAATTTGCGAACAACTTCTAGACACTAGTTCTGAACTTTCACTTGTGCAATAGTATATTACACACCAAGGGAGGTAAAGTATTGGCGAGTCCATAACACATATAACTGCCACCTCGAGCCTAAGGCGAGGGTGGCAAATATGTGCTATGGGGTCCCCATTTTATCTCCCATAGAGTGTATACTATTTTTCGCCATAAACTGGCCTAAACTATGACTTTTTTTCTCAGCGCAGGGACGAAAGTCGTATTTTCGGGCAGGGTATGGCGAAAAATTAAGTTCTATCATCGGAACTCTCAATGTCAATGCAATCTAGATCCTTTAGAACCGACAAAACCTATTTCTGGCAATCCTAGAAGACAAGATCCTCAAGTATAAGAGGTTCATTTTATGAACGATTTTTCTGCCATGCATAGATGTTGCTTACTTGGATACTATCTTTTCAGATTAAAATACACTCAGGAAGCATAAATAATACTGTTCTTCGTCAATGAGACTATTTCGCGAACAATTAACTAATACCAGATTTCAGAAGTGAACAGTTCTTGGACCATATAACGTTACTTTTGAAGGAAAATCTTATGTGTAATCGCGCAAGCTTTTTAAAAAAAGTGAAAACTATTTTTATACAAGTATAGCAGTAAATATTTCCAAATATAAGACTTGATAGAAGGACTATATCGCGAATAAGTTTTCTAACTTCTTTTTCTTATCTTGAGAATTGTAATAAAATATGTTTATCTTTTTGAAATTTCCATGTCGATGCAATCTTGATTTCTCGTAACCGTTATAACTTATTTCTGGCAATAATAGCAGGCTATATTGTCGAATATAAGACTACTTATTGAAGAAACGATCGTTTGGCTACAAATGGATGTTGTTTATATGGATATTGTATTTATAAATTAAAATACACTTAGGAAACTTTACTCCTACTGTTTTTTGTCAATTAGGCTCTTTTCTTAAAAATAATTTCAGACAAAATATCAGAAGTATACAGTTCTGAGTCAATACATTTTTTCTTTCTTGTTGAATCTTATATGTGATTGCTCAAACATAGTTAAAATAATGAAAATTTTTTTTTGGCACAAATGCCGAAATAGGGTCTCAAATATGAGACATTTAATCTATTAAACAATAGTTTTACTCTATACAGTTGTTGCTCCTTTGCTTATATTTTATTGTAAGAAATTCTGTTCGGCGATGGATTCAACAAGACAATATTAAAAAATCAAGAGCTTGCAAAAAATATCATGTTGCTTTATTGGGAACCCTTGTTGTTATTTACTTAATCTGCTTTTTGTGAAAATAGTAAGTTACCCTTAACTACAACAATATTAAATAATATCAGCTAATCTACAAGTACTTGAATAGTAGTCTTTTCTAAAGCCGGCAACCCCATGGGGTTGTTTAAGCCAAGGCCAATAATTGTCTACTCCAGACTTAGCTGAAGCTTGAAATCAGTAAATCGTCCCAGGTATGGCCAAAAATATTAGCTGAATTTTTTAAAAATCGAAATAAAAAAAACGAATCTTGGTTGAAGCTGAGAACGAATATGATGATGTCAATAATGCCAAGATTATAATAGACTAATGATGTTAAATTACAAATATTGAATAAGATTTACTAAAGAATCCTTGGAAATATCAAGTGACTAATTCATTATTATAAAATATCACTAATAATAGTTTGTAATTATTGATGATAAATTATTAATATTATTGTTATTTTTATAATTATTTACAATAATAGAAAGATTTTATATTTTATAGCACTGCGTGTCTGAAATCTGCTCACTATATATGCTTATTCGAGGCGCAAAAACTTTCATTTAGCTCAGTCGCTAACTACGACGAGCCTGAAAACGCTATTAAAAATATTTGTATCATAATATATAATAATAATTAAATCCTGTGTTATTTTATATAAGTTAACGTATAAAAAGTTTAGCAATTCGTTATACAATAATATATCATTGAGATAATAGAATTAAATATGTCGAAAAAAATTATTAAAATTAAATTAATTTCAAGAAATATATAGGAAAGGGTTCGGCTGTGGGCATGGTGCGGTTGAGGAGACCCCTGCGTTTTTATTGACAGAAAGCAGATAATGTTTTGACAAATATCATTTATGATCATTATGCCAAATATCAAAGCAAAGAACGCGTCTGCCTTGTGCTATAAGCCAATTAATTATTCTCTGTAAAAAACAATATTTATTTGTACTTATTTATACTTTTTCAATAATATTACAAATCGAAATTTATGAATGAAGGTGAATGTAATGCACATTTATTTAGAACGAAATTATTCCTGTTTTGTGATGCAATATGGGTTGCAATTAATAAGTCAACACCAACAATTTTGCAAGAGTGCCCACATCCGAACCAAGACAAATAGTAACTTTACTTCCTGGTTACATAATATATTACAATAAAACTACTTTTAAATATGACATTTCCCTATGTTCCCAATACTGTACCAGTTTATTAAACATATGTAACAGTTGTTCAATATTAATCGTATAGGAATAGAACGTCTACCTTATAGTGCAATTTTTAATGCAACGTTAAAATAACTTTTTAGATATAGATTGTTTAATATCAATGCATACAATAGTAATTTATACAAATTATGAGTAAAAGATATTCTTATAAAAATGTAAGTTTACTTAACCGAGAACTAGACTATTATTCTTATAAATTATTTAAATTATTCCTAAATAAAACAATATAATTGTATTACTTTAAGGACGTTCCCTTGCGCGCAGTGTAACTCAACTGAAGTTCTTTTCTATAAAGTTAACCTATGATGGCGCTGCAATAAGTTAAGCACACTTATATACGTACAAACGAAATTCATATTTATTGAACAGAATTCATGTATTTCCTATCTTTCAAATATCAATTACTCAATATTTAATAGTGTTTGCATAACTTTCCTTTACTATGTGTAGATTATGAAAAAATATTTTTAAAACAAATTCTAAGGAAACATAAAGAGTTGTTAAAGAAAACGTAAGTCAGAAACATGTAAACTATGGTATTCCAGTATTAAAAATCGAAACTTCAGAAGCTCATTATTTAAAAATAAATATAGCAAGCGATATATAAAATGAACTTAGTGAAAAAAACGTACGAAAATCAACTTAATTCAATAATTTAAATCAATATTCTAAGAAAATCAATTTCCAAGGGAATGATCTAAAAGCAGAACTCATAGAGAAAAATATTGTTTTTAAAACCTATTAGAAGAATTTCAGAATACTGTAACTTATGTTTGAGATACTTTCAAATCATGTCCAACGTCATAGGCTCTTTTATTTTAATTTCAAGGTTCTGTTTTTAAAGAAATTAACTAATTTTAAATGCGTACAGCTTTATTAATCAAGATCTTACAATATTTTTATTCAAATGTGATGAATAATGATCAAATCCGTTTTATAAAAAAAAATTTATTGTAAAATATAAATATGTTAAAAAATTATGAAAACATAAAAATAAAAAGAAATCAAATATGAAACGTTATTTAATAGTCGTTATTTTTTACAAGAATAATTTTTCATTTAAATTTTCATCAAGTTTCAAAGGAAAATTTAAGAATATCGATTACTAAGTAAAACACGTTTAAAAATTATTCAACTTCTTAAACAATTAAGGTATAATAGATTGGCCTTATATCAAAAATTAAATTTAAAATGTAAATATTAAAATTAACGTCTTTCTATGCATACACTCTTTCTTATAACTTGCTATCGCCATCTATGAACTAAGTTATAGAATGCAAACGATAAACATAGAAAGAACTGAACAAAATGAAGTTACATACATATCATTGTTCTTTACTTATAAAGTAATATGAATTTCTTTTGTGCTCGCTGTTGTGACAGTCACAGTTATGAAATATTATATATTAAATAAAATATTTAAAATTCAATAATATCCCATATGGAAAAAATTTTTGGATATAATTGTAAATAACTGTAAATAAATGTAAATAAATGTAAATAACTGTAGATAAGTGTTAAAAAATGTGGGAATTGAGACATAAATAACAGTTATTTACAATTATTTACAATTATTTACTGTTATTTACACTTATTTACAGTTATTAACTGTTATTTACACTTATTAACTGTTATTTACACTTATTAACTGTTATTTACACTTATTTGCAGTTATTTATATTTATTTACAGTTATTTACATTTATTCACTTTTTTCACAATTATTTACAGTTATTTACGATTATTTATAGTTTTTTGCAATTATTTGCAGTTATTTACATTTTCGAAAATTATTACGAATTTATTCAATAATTTTATATATAGGCGAAAATTTTAAAAAATGTGAATAACTGTAAATAATTGTAAAAAACTATGGAAAATTGTAAATAGTTGTAAATAATTATAAATAACTGTAAATAACTGTAATAAACTGTAAATAACTGTAAATAACTGTAAATAACTATAAATAATTGTAAATAATTATTAATAACATTAAATTATCCACTAAATCAAAAATTTTTGAAAATGTAAATAATTGTAAATAATTATGAATAACTGTAAATAATTATGAATAATTGTAAATAATTATAAAAAACTGTAAATAATTGTAAATAATTGTAAATAACTGTAAAGAACAGTTAATAACAGTTAATAACTGTAAATAATAGTAATTAATAATAAATAATAGTAAATAACTGTAAATAACTATTATTTATGTCTCAATTCCTACATTTTTTAAAAGTTATTTACAATTATTTACTATTATTTACAGTTTTTCACATAAATTATTTCCATATGGGATGGTCATTATTATAACAAATTTATCATTAATAACCTTATGAATTAAAAATAGAATTTTCAACTTATTTCCAAAAAATAAATAAATTTTAAAAAAAATTAGAGAATTGCTTTTATTAGTATTTATTAACATGCATTTTTAAATAATACAAATAAAAACAATAATAATAAAAAAACAGTACTTAATTAAATTATTGTAGTCAATTTTTATTATATGGTCAAATTATTAATATTTTCAAAATAATAATCATGAAACTTAATGAGTTATAATAATCGAATCTAGTTTTCTACATTCATTGTCTCAATGATAAATAATTTTTAGAAAAATTAATTAGGCACAATTTCGAGTACTGAAATTTTTAAATAACTTATAACCATAGGACATTTGCGTATTATCAGTAAAAAATAAAAATTTCATTCATTTTATTATTTTATCTTGTTTAAATTAGAAAAATAAACTTATATCGATTAAATAAATTATTGAATAAATTAACTTTATTGGAATTTTCTAATATTTTAATAGTCTTTATTCTTATTATAATAAGTCTTTAGTTTTAATGGAACTAGTATTGCCATCTATTATCTACGACGACGAATTATATTCATAAACAATAACATCAACATAACCCGCTTTTCGAGCAGTTCATTTAAATGCCAAACCTCACTGTGAAGTTGCTGCTTGATTTGAAAGATTCCGTTCCGTAAATTTTTCACGGAATATCAATCACTCTAAAATATCTACTTTTAACAATTAATTAAAAATACTTAAAAACATTAAATTCAAGGCAGCAAAGGTCATATCGTCGTTAAATTTAATCAGCTTTCGATAATATTAATTAAAACCAAGATTTGTCAATTTTTTCAAAAAATAAATTTTTTATTTTTCGTAATATTAATTTTACAACGAAAATAACTTGACCATTGGATTCCTCGACCCCGAAAACCCTTAAAAACATGGTGCTAGTTAATAAAAAAATAAATCATCATACTTAAATCTTAGCCACCACTCTCGCACTGTCACCCGGTATATATATATATAAATGAAATAAACATGCATTTTCTATATGTATTTTTTTTAACCACGCTAATATTCAGGCCTTAGTTTTTTTTGTTTACATATTTAAGTTTTACGAGCTTAAAATGTAAGATTTACGAGCTGAAATTTTTGTCTGAATTCCTAAGCAACTTACCGTCCCATAAGAAGTTATCACTTCAAAAGTATCGGTAAATGTGTGCGTGTATACATATATATGTACGTTTTTTTTTTATTTTATTTTTTTTTTTAAAAAGATTAATATATAAAGGATATTGTCCTCTATATGATTAACCTTTTTTATATGGTGAAGTCGAGGGAGTCCCCCGCCCGGTATCTGTTTAACACATTACATCAGGCTAGGACTGTCAGACCCGCCATACCGAAAACTTTGATTACCGATGGATGGTCAGCCACTTTTGTAACCAACAATCAACCGATACCCAATGAGGTCGGGTTTTTAAAGAGGAGTGTGATCAAGTGTTTCGAAAAGACGAATGGCAGAAAGTGTATAGTCAGAAAGTCGTGTAACCGAAAGTCGAAAGTGCAGAAAAATAAAATGTCGAAAATCAATAACCTGATGATCAGTCTGCCGAAAACCAATTTAATGATTGGTTGAAAAACCGAAAACCAAGTAACCGGTTGGTTGAAATACCGAAAACCAGTTACAGTATGGACCAAATAGTCGAAACTTCGTAATTCGATTATTTAAGACCCAATTAAGTAAAAAATTGAACTCCCAGATGATTTGAAGGTCTCATCATTCATTTAACATCACAATTTATAAAGAAATAACTAATATTGGATTTGGTGTAGCAAAAAAATTAATTTTCGCTAAATTTTAAATAATATTAGCCAACTGTTATGAAAACGTAGCTAATTCTTAGCTAACTTTTAGCTAAATTTAGTTAACTTTTAATGTAATATTATTTAAATTTAACTTACATTTAAATATAGATGACTATTAGTAAAATGTAGCTAATTTTTTATTAGAATGATGTATCGTTTAGCTAAAATATAGCTAACTCAGTAAAGGCGCAGTTGAGGTGCAATTTTTCTAACCTCAACTGCCGTGGCGAGGATAGATTTTTTATGCATAAGGAGATTTGCTGAATTTTAGATAATTGTAGCTTACTCTTAGCTAATGTCTATGTGAATGTAATAAATTTGTAGCTCAATTTGAGCTAAATTCTGCATTTTTGCTAATTTTTAGCTGAAATCTAAGTTACTTATTGGAAGAGCGGTGTAGGCGTAGCTCTTGAAACCTCAGCAGCGATGTCACCAATTTATTTTTTCATTTATATATAGAGAGATAAGCCTTTGACTAAAATCACTTGTAGCTGAATTAAACTAATTTGTGGATGAAATTTAGTAAACTGTTACGTACATTGAACTATAATTTTACACAATTTTAGCCAATTTATAGTTTATTTTTAATTAAATTTCCGTCGATTTTCAGCTAAATATAGCTAACTTAGAGGAGCCGCATTAGAGTCGCCGTGGAAGCGGAAATCTTGAAACCTCGGCAGTGACGAATTTTTAACATATACCAGGAGGATGTCCCTCTGTTCTCGCTACTCACCAACTTCCCATTTTTTATTCACGTTTACTAAAATTATTTAATGCCATATTATTCACTATATCAATTTAAGGCAACTCCCTTGTCAGCTATAATTTTTTGTTCATAAAAATTAAAAAGGGGAAGCGAGGGGGGTCGAAGAAAGAGCGAGGGAAGATGTATACTATAGTTATATGTACGCCTTCCACATGTTACAAGGCTCCTTGTTATAACAATTTCATTAGGAAAAGATATCTTAGGTTACGGCGATAAGGGGCTAACAACATTTTTGGAGCTGGTAAAAACGCTTTGGAAAAACTACTGAACGATTTATGCTTATATTTTTATTGGTTATTCAGTATACAATATAGTATAAACTCTAATTATAAGGATTTACTAATATTAACACTATTTTTTCATCATTGTAGAAGTTAAAAAGGGTTAAAAAATAAACAAGCCATTTTTTTTATCCAAATAGTACAATAGTTTCGGCATTAACGATTTACTTATATTTTAATAATCTGGGCTGTGTTCCACATACTTCTCGGGGGTGCGCACCAGTAATGCGCAGTGTATTTTTGTATATTTTCAAAGAATCGAAATACAGAAATTTACTGCACATTACTGGTGCGCAATTTCCTTTTTTTAAGTTCAGATATCATATCTGCCGTTTTTGTAAATGTACTGAAGGGGCCATATTACTCTCCTGTTTGAAAAACATTGACAAAAAACTTTCTTTAAATATTTGAAAATATTTATTTTCATATATGACAACAATAATGAAAATACATTATACTATGAAAAAATAGTACATTTCGTAACGAGTATGAAAAAGCTTTATTTACGAAACGAGAAGTCTGTAACGAGTTTCGTAAAATAGTATATTATTCACCTAGAGAGTACAAACTAAAAATGTCTTAAATCGTATGTAAATTGTCACCCAAGCCGGAGGCGAGGGTGACAAGCATACGATTTAAGGCATTTTTCATTCAATCCCCTGGTGAATATACGATTTTTTTACACGAGACGCGAATAGTAGATGCTTTCATTTCTGCCGATAGGGAGAGAAGTACCCATTTTTTGCGCACAGTGTAAAAGAAGCTTTATAATACCAGCTGTGAAGCGTATTTTTCGACATAAGAACTAAAAAGGAGTAACATAGTTGGCAAAGAAAATTTTATGAAACAGGTTAATAAATTAAAAATAAATCTTTAAAGTCCGAAAATTGGCGATAGATTTTCGTGACCAATTTCCTCTGAACTGTTAACTGGTGAAATTATTAAGATATTTTTGACATAAAGCCTCGTGAAAGTCACCTGCTGTATCATAGTAGTAAGAAAATACACATCTAAATTTGAACACCCATGCATTACCGTTTTATCTAACTTTTTTATTCTCAAATGCATTAATTTTGTAAATATTAATCAAATGAATTTGTTCTTTCACATTTTTTCTAAGTTTCTGAGTTTCATCCAATAATACGGCTAATAATACAATATTTTGGTTGAATTATGTGAATTTTCTGGGAAATCTTACGGTACTTTAGAGTCACTAAATCCGAATAACTTTCTAAATAAAAAAATTTTAAATAGACGATTCAATATACTTACTTCAAGTGTAATTTTTAGGTAGAATTGTAATTATTTATAAGATATTGTCTTGAAAATTAATTCTAAGACAGTTTCATCAAATTTTTGCTTTTAATTCTTTCATAGTTAACTATCAATAAAAATGTCTAATATTGATTTCTAATATCAAATCTTACGATTTTCACCAGAATTTCACGCAAACATTATATTTTTAGTCGCCATATAGGATCCATCACTCTCAATTTTAATTTTTGTACATGTGATTCTTACTTAACAATCAACGAAATCCCAGAACATTGATTTTCACGACAAAATCTTAGTTATTATTTGAATAACACGAATATTTCACTATATACCAGTATATTGGATCTGCCATTTTAAATTTTACTATGAATGAACAAATTCTGACTTTCAATTAAAATTTAGGGATCCCAACAATCTTACACAAGCGATTATTACATAAGTTTTTTAAGAGTCCGCTGTATCTTTGTCCTTTTCTAATTAAAAAATTGACTTTTTTCCCAAAATTAGCAACAAGAGGCAAAAATAAAGAGATGGTTTCGATGTGTTTAATAAAATGTAATATTTTCTTTGATTGGTATGAATTAATTTTATTGCTTCGTTTAAGAAAAGTTGGAATAACTTAAAAAATTAGAAATTAGTGTCAAATGATGGGATTTTCAAGTTATTCCAACTTTTCTTGAAAATAAAGCGGTGGAATTAAATTATTCTTACCAGAGAAAATATTGCTTTCTATTACACGAATCGAAACCATCTCTTTATTTCTGCCTGAAGCTATTAGTTTTTATAAAAAATAAATTTTAAATGGATTCGGTAAAACAGGTAACTGTGTCGGTATACAGCTGACTCTTAACTTTGATAGAAAGATACCAAATTTCAATAGTAATTTAAACATTTTATTAAGTTTTTATTGATTTCTCCCGAAAAGAAAAGTATGAAAATCATAATTCTAATAATTTTATTATAAGGAGAAAGTTTTCGATTTTATTTTCTGTGGTAATATATAGTCTAAAAGCATATCAGTCTCAATTTATGGCCAAAATTATGAGAACGAGATATCTCGTTTTCTTGTATATTCATATTAAAATATATGTACAATCATAAACATATTTTATCTATGAAAAATAGTTCATTTTCTAAATCAGGCCAATGATCCCCTATAATCTGAGAACTAGTGACAGATTTTCATGACCGATTTCTTTTTCAAATTATAACTGATAAAATGATTAAGAAAATGTACCATGAATTTTCATAAGTTAAGAGGAAGTCACGTATCTCTGTCCTTTTCTAATCAAAGAAATGATTTTTTTACAAAAACTAACAAATTTATCAAAAAATTAAGAGAAAGCCGCATCGTGTATCAAAAAAAGCAATATTTTCTTTGATAACAAAAAATTAATTTTATTGCTTCGTTCTCAAGAAAACCTTGAAAAACCAAATTGTCCACCCTAACCTCAATGATTTAAGTTTTTCAAGGTTTTCTTGAAAACGAAGCAATAAAATTAATTCTTTCTTATTAAAGAAAATATTGCTTTTTTTATTACGAGATGCGGCTTTCGCTTCATTTTTTGCTAAAGTTATTAGTTTCTGTAAAAAACTCAATTCTTTGATTAGAAAAGGACAGAGATACGTGACCTCCTCTTAACACATTATCATGTTTCTCGCTACGTTTAATTAAATACATTTTTTCTCACAAGTATGGTATCTTGTCCCACTTTATTATATTATTAATTTTTACTACAATTTTTTTGGCAACCAAATACAGTAAGTCAGTTAATAAAAGTATATGAAAAATACAATTACAAAATTCTCTTTTGAAATCAGATAGAAATAATATGTGATCAATAAAAAAAATAATGAAGTCAAATAATGTGGATAAATAAATAAAATTATAACTTATTCGAAATATTCATAAATTATATAAATTGTAAAATAATATAAAATTGTAATTTTCGGAAAAAAAAATTTGAAATATCTAACCAAAATCTATTTAACTTTTGTTAAATTATTAGTGCATTTTTCATACTATCGCAAGACTATTCTTTGCGCAAATAAATAACAAAATATGTATACTTACTGTTTCATTTAATTATAACTTAGTACAGGATATAATGCTGGTGAAAAATAGATATTAAATAATATATCAATATATGAATGAAGTATGATAGGCATATTGTGGTTTTTGCACATAATTATTGAATTATTATTAACATATTCATTGTACAAAGTTTAACTAAGCTTATTAAATTTAAATATCAATTTGTTAAATGCTAGAGTATGCACAATCAAAATATACAGAATAATTATGTGTATAAACGTCACAAAAAATTCAAACAAAACAGAGTTACAAACATTTTAACAATATATATTATTGTGTTGTTTACATGAATTTTTTTTAAAACAATTATATTTTTATTACATGTTTTCTTCGGTTGCTGACGACATGATTGTTTTCAGTTTTCCGAATTGATTCCTGAAACAAACTAAAATAATTGATGATTATATATATGCAATGCAAAAATAATATCATTGTAGTAAAAAAATTATAATATTATCGAGTGTATTTTTATAACAGTTATTTATTCAAATTAAAAAAATTAAATATAATAGTTCTTTTCAAAAACAGCACAATATAACACAATATTTTAAATTTTAGATAAAGGCTGATTCTATTCAAATTCATATAGATTGTCAATATGAAAGAAGTTCTATCATATATTTAATTAACACGGTTCTGGCATCGAAAAATACATTATTTTTTCATTTTATAATCTACTTAATATTACGTGTGAAAATGAAAATTGAATAAACTTTAATTAGAAAAGTACCCGAATTCCATTTAATTTCAAAATTTTAGAAACAATTTTTTCTTTATATATGAGAATTTATGTATTATTTTTAATATTGTTCTTATTTAAACAAAATGTATTTCGTTTAACTATTCATGAAAAACAAAAAATTATATTTTTTCAAAACGAATTTTCTCTAAAATATAGTTTATAGTTAAATTTGTATATATAAACAATTGTAATTTTAATGCATAAAAAGAAATAAGTTATACAATTCATTAAAATATATTCATATTCTTTGTTTAAATGAACATTGAATGTTGCTTCCGTTTTAGGATAAAAAGCATTGAAATCGCGTTTTTTTTACATTAACTGTAATCCACTTTTTCAATTGGTAATAATTGAACTAACCCATATGGAAAAAATTTTTGGATATAATTGTAAATAACTGTTAATAACTGTAAATAAATGTAAATAAATGTAAATAACTGTAAATAACTGTAGAAAAGTGTTAAAAAATGTGGGAATTGAGACATAAATAATAGTTATTTACAATTATTTACAATTATTTACTGTTATTTACACTTATTTACAGTTATTAACTTTTATTTACACTTATTAACTGTTATTTACACTTATTTGCAGTTATTTATATTTATTTACAGTTATTTACATTTATTCACTTTTTTCACAATTAATTACAATTATTTACGATTATTTATAGTTTTTTACAATTATTTGCAGTTATTTACATTTTCGAAAATTATCACGAATTCGTTCAATAATTTTATATATAGGCGAAAATTTTTTAAAATGTGAATAACTGTAAATAATTGTAAAAAACTATGGAAAATTGTAAATAGTTGTAAATAATTATAAATAACTGTGATTAACTGTAAAAAACTGTAAATAACTGTAAATAACTATAAATAATTGTAAATAATTATTAATAACATTAAATTATTCACTAATTGAAAAATTTTTGAAAATGTAAATAACTGTAAATAATTATGAATAACTGTAAATAATTATGAATAATCGTAAATAATTATAGAAAACTGTAAATAATTGTAAATAATTGTAAATAACTGTAAATAACAGTTAATAACAATTAATAACTGTAAATAACTGTAAATAATAGTAATTAATAATAAATAATAGTAAATAACTGTAAATAACTATTATTTATGTCTCAATTCCTACATTTTTTAACAGTTATTTACAATTATTTACTATTATTTACAGTTTTTCACATAAATTATTTCCATATGGGAATTAAAAAGAATATATTATCTTATATAGTGTGCCGTATTTCTCTTTTCAATATAGCTTTAAAATTATAGGCAATAATATACCAGCTTATCTGAAACAGAATTTTTTTTCATATATTTTACTTAATAAAAGACATTTGAATTCAATATTATTAATTTCCGGTCTACCTTTAAGAAACAAATTGTAATATTACAAAACATTTGCAATGAACTTCACACGATGCAAAATACGAATTGTTGAAATACTATATTTAGCTTATTTAAAATAGTATATTATTCACCTAGGGAGTAAAAACGAAAAATGTCTGAAATCGTATGTAAATTAGCACCCGAGCCGGAGGCGAGGGTGATAAACATACGATTTAAGGCATTTTTCATTTACTCCCATGGTGAATATACGATTTTTTTACACAGGCAGCGTACAGTGGGTACTTTACTGTTCGCTGGGAGGGAGTAAAGTACTCACTGTACGCGCCCTGTGTAAAAAATATTTTTATAACATCGACACTAACAAAGGCGTGACTCATATTTTCACTTTCATTAAAATGAAAGTTATTGCAGATACATTTAGAAATTAGCAATTTTTATAAAATATCGCGTAATTTAAACAACATTTGTATCACATTTAACTGTAGGAAAATATTATCTTTTTATGAATTTCATAAACACAATTAATCATGTGCAAACTTATTTCATTAGAATCAGTTTCAATGAGATAATAGCAAATAAATACATTGAAAATTATTCATTCATTGCAATTAAATAACGTCAAAGAAACACTTATATCAATACAAACTAAAAAAAATAAAAAATTTGAATCAATTTGCCCTACGAAGCAAGTGTTGATAAAAACTAAAAAATTAATTGGCGAATAAATAATTGTATGAATCTGTTCTTGAAAATATTTTCTACTTTGCAGACACATCAAGACGTATCAAACAGTATTGTACAATACTGTTTGATATACTTACAATAGTAAATACTTTAGTATATACTTACAATACATTTTTTAACTCGTGTGGTAGGACCAATTGATTCAATTTTTTGGAACAATAAAGCACGAACAATAACTTTAACATCTCAACGTATTAGTTGAAAATGGTATATACACCATGAGTATTAAAAAAATATTACTAAGCGCGCTATTAGCAATATTTTTTCATACCATAAAGCCATACAACCCTTTTCATGGTAACATTCCCCTGTTAAGAAACAATCATGAAATAATAACTCATCATACAAGGCGAAGAAATTAAAAACTTCAATACCATAATATAATAACTCCTACTGAAAAGAAGAGGTCAACATTCAAATACAATAACATGAAGGCATTCGTTAATTCAAAACATAGAAGATGATAAGAATGAAAATGCTTAACGCTATCATACAAATTGTAACCACTGCCTACAGTACAAGGTCAGAGCTCGAATACAATAATACAATAGCAACCATTACTTTTAAAAAAATAACATGATGAGGATCAACGTGCTGAATGCTACTATACAAGTACTAACCACTACCTATAGTAGAAGGTCAGAGCTCAAATATAATAACACAATAGCAACTATTAGTTCCAAAAATACAACATGATAAGGATCAACGTGCTGAATGCTATTATACAAGTTCTAACCACTACCTATAGTAGAAGGTCAGAGCTCAAATATAATAACACAATACCAAGTATTACTGCCGAAAATCGAATATGATAAGAATCCACTTCAGAAAGTTATTATACAAGTTCTAACCACTACCTATTGTAGAAGGTCAGAGCTCAAATACAATAACACAATACCAAGTACAACTGCCAAAAATCGAATATGATAAGAATCCACTTCAGAAAGTTATTATACAAGTTCTAACCACTACTTATTGTAGAAGGTCAGAGCTCAAATACAATAACACAATACCAAGTACAACTGCCAAAAATCGAATATGATAAGAATCCACTTCAGAAAGTTATTATACAAGTTCTAACCACTACCTATTGTAGAAGGTCAGAGCTCAAATACAATAACACAATACCAAGTGTAACTGCCAAAAATCGAATATGATAAGAATCCACTTCTGAATGTTATTATACAAGTTCTAACCACTACCTATTGTAGAAGGTCAGAGCTCAAATACAATAACACAATATCAAGTGTAACTGCCAAAAATCGAATATGATAAGAATCCACTTCTGAATGTTATTATACAAGTTCTAACCACTACCTATTGTAGAAGGTCAGAGCTCAAATACAATAACATAGTAGCAACTATTACTTCAAAAAATACAACATGACAAGGATGAACGTGCTAATTGCTACCATACAAGTTCTAACCACTACCTATAGTAGAAGGTCAGAGCTCTAATATGATAACAAAATTGCAGTGCTATGGCTACAAAAATTGAAAAGCATTTTAGTTAAATTATTTAATTTATTTTGTACGAACGGTAATTACTATCTGTTAGAAATTGAACGTTGGGACTTGAATACAAAATGTACGTACTGAGAGTTTATCCTAAATATGAAAAATTCTTTAATCTCAACTTTTTCAACATTCTTTTACAGCTGATGATTGTAGTAAATAGAACACTCTTCCTATATACAACTATATGTTTTTCTTATTTTGTTATTAATTGCATGAATTGAAAATTAGAAATTATTATTTTTCCTTCAAATTTTTGATTTGTACACTAATATTCTATGTTTCATATAACGTAAGGAAAAATTTATAAAATTTGCTGTGTTTAATCGAGAGTTTTGAAATATATTATCAAAAATAATGACCATTGGACAAATTCATGTTTAAGAAATAAAAGAGGTTAACTTATAAAAAAATACGTACAAACAATTTAGACATTTCACCTTTTAAACACAATTTGTGTTTTGTAATTATCAAATACATGTGTATAATCACAATAAATCTACCCGATATTTAAGAAACGATTGTCTTCATTATTTTTAAAAGCCCGAAATCGCTTTTCGAATTTACACTTATTAATGCTAAAGGGTGTTATATATAAAAATATATATTACATACTCATTTTTAAGTATAATAAGTTCTAGCAACGCTTCGAGTTCTTTAGTTATGCTCAGACATAACCAAAGTTCTAAAATTGTTTTTTAAGTAAACGAACCATTACTCAACTTCCAATAATTATTTTTCAAATTTTATTAACTAATAATACCGAACATTAATCCTTCTCATATTTAAAATCAAGTATATTACTTTAAACCGATATACGTAAAAATAATAATAGAAGTACATAAATTTTCAATCTCTTACATAATATTAAAGCTTTAACGTTAATATTCCAACACGTTCATTTTCTATCGATACAGTAGAAAAATCAGGTCTGCTAAAATTCATCACCTTCAAATTAAATTTTAAAACTTATTTCTGGAACTACAAATAAATGTGTCTTTTTTAAAAATATTTACACTACTTAAAGTTACAGAGCGCACATTGACTTTTATGGGTAAATTAATGATAAAAGTGTATTGTATTTAATTTTATTATGCATCGTACTTATATAAATAATTGGAAGCGCCTCTCAAGCTTACTTCCGTTAACAGAAGGATATACACGTTTAACAACAAAAGTACAAAGCGTTATTTTGGACGAATTTTCGGAAGCGCCTCATAAGCCTACTTCCTAACCAAAAATATATCACGCGGCGTGCTTTAATAAATAATTGGAAGCGCCTCTCAAGCTTACTTCCGTTAAATAATAAATATGCATTTTTAATAATAAAAGTGATAAATAATGTAGCGCATATACCTATTATCAATACTTGCAAAATAGTAAGTGGTTTGAAAATTTCATAATAATAAAAAAAATTAATATATTTTCATTATCTAACGCAGTATCAGAGTAATGCGATTGAATCGTAACAGGAAATTTTTATATGAATAATTTTTTTTGAACATTGTATTTCTGTAAAAATGTGGAAGCGCCTCTTGAGCCTACTTCCAGAAGTGTATTAATAAACAGTTAAAATAATGTGAAAGCTCTTTAATCTAACGTTATACATTTTTAATACATTCCTATTATTTAAATAGTCATTTACGAATTTTATAATTATAAATATAACGACTTCGAATTTGAACTCAAAATCTTGGGAAAGAAAGCAATTTAACGATATTTTCATATTCACTTATATAAATAATCGGAAACGCCTCTTAAGCTTACTTCCGTTAACAGAAGGATATACATGTTTAACAATAAAAGTACAAAGCGTTATTTTGTACGAATTTTCGGGAGCGCCTCATAAGCCTACTTCCTTACCAAAAATATATCACGTGTCATATTTTAATAAATAGTTGGAAGCGCCTCTCAAGCTTACTTCCATTAAATAATAAATTTGCATTTTGAATAATAAATAATGTAGCGCATATCCTTATTATCATAGGAAGTTTATTGTTTTAAATTTAAATTAGAAATCATTACTATTACACTTCTTATACTAACAATTTACAATAATAATAGTGAAAAAATAATTTTAAACAAAAAGTCATAAAAAAGAAATTTACAAATTATTAATGAAGACAATAATTTCATTTCGAGATTAAAATGAAGCTTTAAAATGCGTCTAAAGAAAATTGATAACAGAAAGTAATTTCAATCATAAATAATAATTTTTTCAATATTATAGGACATTCATATTACAATATACATGTCCATTACATAATTACAAAGCATTTCAATAGCAAAATATCAAATTAAATTAAAAGCATCGGCATTGAATACATTTGAAAATTTAACCTCTTGCATTTCTATTATATCATAAATTGAAATATTTTTAAAAAAATTTATTATTATGATTATTCGTACCAGAATTATAAATATGAAGGTCCCCAAACTTTTTTCATTTAGACGTTCATTAATTTTTTTAGTTTCCGAATAATATTTAAATGTGCATTTATTGTACGATTTTTGAAAAGCACCTTTTAAGCTTTATTTAACCTCAAACAGCACATTATGATTAGGTCTTTATATTTCTGTTTATTTTTGATGTTTAATAAAAAAAATCTTATTGACTTGCGAATTTTTTTAAAATTTGATGAGGGGTCGATTTATGTTCTTTATTTTAAATTAAAAAAATTAATTTGTAGGTAATAATTGTTAAAAAAAAATCAACTTTTTCTTAAAGTAGCACTTCATTAAAGAACACACTGTTATGAATTTTCATTAGTATGCTGTTACAAGGTTCATATTTATATATTTTTGTTAATAAAATATCCATTATAATTGAAGATTATATATATATATATTATATGATATTCGTAACAAAATATTGATGACCATTAATAATTTCAAATTTTAAATAAAATAAAAATTGATTGAAAGATTATGTTTCGATATATTTACACACCGTATATAAAAAATTAAAAGGCTTTAAAAAGATCGATTTAACGTCTTAGTAAGAAATCACTCGATAATATTATTGTATTCTTGCAATGCATATAATTCATCAGTAATAACATTATTTGGAATATTTAAGAAGTGAATGTTAACAGTATGTATAACAAATGATTTTAAATGAAAACACAATGAAACTAAATAAAATATGAAAGATTACATTTTTTTCTATAATACTTTACTTTATTACAAAATGAAGGGAGTTCTAACATTATTTTTGTATAAGGTAAGCACTAACAGTTGTAATCATTTGTTCGCTAATGGTAGTAAAGATATCCTAACTAACATATCTTTTGTGCTTAATGCACTATAATTTTATAAATTTTTAGCATATTTACTTCAAGTAACATTTTTAGCTTGTCAGTCGATACATTATTTTATAGAAATATACATTAAATGTTAATAAATGATTATTAATTACAAAATATTCATGTCTATTTATTCTAATAATTTTATATAATTTTGCATACTTGTCTTTAAAATATACTTTAGAGGTTACATAAAATTGAAATTTTATTAATCCAAAAAGTTATTTAATAATTGTTCAACCTCTTTAATAATTTGTAATCATTGAATTTACATATACAAAATGTGCTATAGATTTAAAAACATATCTTTGATTTTTTTTAGATTCATTAATTACTATAAAAATATTTAATTAAACCGTATAGACTTATTAATCGATTTAAAAAAACATGGCTATTATTTTTTAAGGTAGTGTTATTTCCATAATGACATGAAAATAATAGCAACATTTTTTCCAAGACCATTATTATAAGTTATTTGATGTTAGAACTACCTTCAACTTCTGCAACTTATATGATAATATAATTATTTATTAGTGAATAAAAAACTTGGTTTTGAAGATTTACTTTTTATACTAGAATCGAAAAAATATTTTTGAAAAATATATTTTGTAATATAATAATTTTAAAACATTCTGCTCTACAAAATATTAATTTTAAAATCATATTTATTTTATGATAATAATGTTATTACCTTTTTCTGCTTCTTTTGTGGCCTTTTTCTTTTCTTTTTCGAACTCGTACTTGCTATATCATTGGACAGCTTTTCGATTTCTGTATAATGAATGTTATAAAAAATTTCATAATTTATTGTAATATTATCTTATGTAAGCAAGAAATAATAGCTTTCTTTATAATTTCATGTTATACTTTATTATCGACTTTATTATTACTACATTATTGACTTGGAAAGTTAAAAAAATGTTAAATTAAAATTAAATTAAAATTATTCTACATTAAATAAACCAGAAAGCTACAAGAATTAATTATATTTTTACAAATTTACTTTGTACTAAAACTTCGGGTATCTGGCCAAATGTAATGTTATTTCTCGTTTAAATATAGAAAGAGAATTATTTTTAATTTCAAAATAGTAACTAAGAAAATAATTTATTACCTCTTTTTTTATCATTCAAACGTCTATTGCGGTTCTTCCGTCTATTCCTATGATTTTTACAAGGTTTTGGAAGACCAACCACATGAGACTCGATGAACAACGGGATTGAGATTCTCCTTCAACTATGTATAATATTTTTTATAACATTAACTTTTATGAAATTAATTGAAAAGGGGCACAGTCGAATGTTTTAAATGTAACATAAAAAGTACAAATGAACAAAGAACAACATTGAAATAAATAATATGATACTTGAAGCTGTTGTAATGAAAACTATTTTTTAATATATTTACGATATAATAGTATTTCACAAATGTAGATATTTTTAATCTTAAAAAAAAAAAACAAATAACATTGCATTTTATTTACTAATATTTGATTTTTGGAAAATTTAATAAATATCAATGATGAAGCTATATAATAAATTTTACACAAATGTTAAACATCTTTTCACAAATAATTTTTTTTTACTTACTCGATGGACTGTGTCTTTTAGCTGATGGTTGATCATCCTCTGAATCTGAAACACCTAAAACATTAATGAAAAACTTTTACAATCAGATATTTCAAATAATTAATACATTAATAAATGATGTACTTTCACTATCCTTTTTATGTACACGATCGTGTTCGATGTTTTTCGTGAATTCCATTGCGTTTGATACTTGCGAATTACTCTCACAAATATTTTTGAGAGTACTTAATTGGATATTCGCTTTGGATTTACAATTCCATTCTTGCTTTGATTCATCTAAAAATTGAAAACCAATATTGTTTATTATATACATTGGGTGCTTAAAATATATGATTAACATTTTTATATTTTGCACAAACCATTTTTTTCTTACTTACTCGATTGAAATTCTGGTACATAATGATCAGAGTCTGAAACACCTAAAATATTTATGAAAAACTGTTAGAATATCATATTTAAAAAAAATAATACATTCATTCAAGATAATATACTTTCGCTAGAGCTTATATTTGATATTTCATCTTCAATATTTGGAATGGCATTTATTCTTATTTTTTTTTCATTACTCTCCGTTTTGTTACCTATAAGAAAGACAAAATATATTAGGTATAAAATTCATAAATCTTAAGAATTCGTATTTATTAATGTTGTTTTACTTACTTAATGGAGAAATGTTTTCAAATGAAGCATCATCTTCTGAGTCTGAAATGAATACAATATTTATGATAAATTTATAAAATGAAATGTCGTCAATTAATAATATGTCAATTAATTATACATCATATATTTTTACCATTGCTTTTATCCATATAATCTTGTTGAAAATGTGGAGTACAAACAATTTTTGTTAATAAATTGTCATTAACCTTTACATTGTTACCTATGAATAGGACAAGATGAAAAAATTAATATGGCACTTTTAAAGAGATATCGCAAAAGATAATATTTATTGTTAAAATATGATAAACGGTTTGTCTAAGAGCTAAAATTTCTGCAGGCAAAATAAATTAAATAATGAAAACAATTCGATGATGAATGTACAATAAATTAATCAATGTTAAATGTATTTATTGAAATTGGATCGTATGAGCAATTAATTTTTTTATTATTAACATATTTATAGATGTGTATATTTATTAATTCATTAATAAACTTATTTGGCGAATACAAACTTGGTTTGCTATTGGAAGAAGTTACTTCATTATCTGAGTATTCTGCAGTTTTACAGCGTTGAGGAAAATCAGCGTTAATCGGAAAATTGACTGTACGTACTAAAGAAAAACAAAACATTAATTTGTATAAATGATTGAATTGTGAATAGTTTATTCCTTGTTAAGGTGGCTCAAGCGCTTGGTGCCGTATCAAGCGGGGCCCTGTCTGCGACATCAAAATGTTTTTATTGATAAAGCTATTATAACTAATTAAATAGTATTATTGATTATTCCTTATGATAAGAAAACAATTTTAAGTAATCAAAAGTAATAAAAAAGAAAGAAAATTTTTTGTTTTGTTTCTCATTACAAGTTTTACTATATGGTACGTCCCTGCTGTTTTGTTGGTTTTGAGCACTCTGAACGCACGTTAGCTTTACGTATGGCGTCTGTATCTGACGCGCATGCGCAGAAGCTGCCATTATGTGTAGCAAATTCTATTTCGCATTCTTTTAGATTTATTTTCTCTTGTATTTCTTCGTCAAGTCCTTTTTTTCTTCTTGAAAAATGATCTCCGTGAAACAAACTATAAGTGTATAATTTTTATTTTAACTTGTACTTTTTTATATTACCGTAAAACCTAATTTATGATTCAGTCCCATAAGAGCACATGTATTATTTACAATTATTAAAACATCTTTTTCTTTAAAAATAGTTCGTCAACCTCTATTTTTCAAAATAAATATCGAAATATTACGATATAAAGAATATTTTAATACAAATTTTGGATAGTTTCACTTTTTTAGAAAAAATCGCTTGAGCCACCTTAATAAATCATAAATTTAATGGTTTATCGATCGAACCTTCTACTATTTTTATGTCAGTATTCTTTTTCGAACATTCCAACATAGCGGGTTCCTTAACTGATGATAAATTGTCAAGCAACGTAGACTGCGATGTAGATGGTGAAGAACAAGTGTTTATCGTTGAGTGTGGCTGCTCTTCTTGTTCTTGTAACCTTTTTTGATTAATGACTACAATGAAATTTTAAATAAATTAAAAATTAAAAATATCATGTATAAAGTTTATGTAATTAATATAATACTAACGATCTATCTTTTTTGTTATTCTTTCCAATTGCATATTTCTACGTTGCAGGGATGGATTTAATAAAATTGTTGACTCAAAATCAATATCTTCATCTACAAAAGAGTAAAAAGTATTAAAAATTTTTATTTTATAAAAAATTTTACACTGAAAAAATTTGTTACCAAAAGAACTTGTTACAGAGTTATTTTGTAATTCGAATTTTTCCGAAAGACGATCTTCAATATCTTTTGATAATTTCTCGCGAAGATCTCCTTTCAAATTTGCAATTGTTGTCAAAAAATCATCAATATCATAGTCGCCATCGGAGTGTAATAATCGATTCCAAGCTGGAATAACAAATTTTTAAATACAGAAAAGTTTATTTATTTTCCATTGCATTTACTTCCTTACCTCTTTGAATTTCAGTATTTTTATATTGCGACTGATATCGTGGTAAACGATTGGTATTTTTACCATTTAAACTTTGATTTATAATCAGTTTCGCTTGAATCATGAGTTTTAAAACACGAACTATAATAAAAATAAGTCATTTATTTAAGCATTTTTTATATTAAATAAATTAATCTGTTATTGTTGCATTTAAGGTGTAGGTCAAAAAACAAATATTTTTCAATTTTTGTATTATTTAAGAAAATTTCATAGAATAAATAAACGTTAATTAGATTAAAGACATTTTCGTTTTTTTCTGGGGGACTAATTATTTTTATAAAACAAAAAATAATTCTAACAATTACTTACAAATAAATGCGCTTGCAGGAGGGCGTTTTTCCATTTTATATAGTAATTGTGCATGAAAAGCTTCGGCACAATTATTCGTTCTCTTGGATAAGCCAAAGATACTAAAACCTTCTGGCTTGACTATTTTCAACCAAAACCTTTCGAAATATTTAAAAAAATCGTTCATTTTATCTCCAATCTCTGAAGTAATTTCAGCTTTCAGTAAATCATACGCTTCTTCTATTAAGTTTGGCGGTAAGAAAGCTAAAGCTGTAATTTTTTTTATTAAGACACTTATAGCTTCATTTTCTTCATCTTCTATATCTTTCGAAAAAGGTTTTAATTTGGCATACAGCGCCTTCAATAAGAATGATAATAATCAATATTATAATGACGATAATAATAATCATAATGAAATTACGAAGAAAATTATACCCTGTCAAAATGAATATTGCAGCCGACTGCTTTAGCTTGAGGAAATTCTTGTCCTATTGCGGATCGAAGTGGTAATTCAAAATCAGACATAACAATTTGCAATTCTGTAAATTCCAAAACTTTTTTCATCTCTTGGAAAATAGAGACATATGCTACCTCTGTTCGCCTCGACATAACAGCCATAAAAATTACTACAACCTTTTAATTATATTATTGTATAATTATAAAAATAATTATTTTTATTAAAAAATAACTATATATAGAAAATATATACTTACAACCCCAGCCCGGATAGCTAAAACATTTAATAGCTGTATACAATCTTTAATATTAGGGCGACATTTAAATGTCCCATCTATAAAAAGATGTGTCGTTTTATTAAAAAAATTTTGTACAAAGTCCTTATCATAAAAAATAATATGAAGGCATTCATCCTCATCTAGCACAGTTATTGCAGAAAGCTCTGCAGTAGAGGATTTCAGAATAGTTTGATATTTTTGCTCTATTAATTGCTCACTTAATTGAGCTATGCTACTTGGGTTGGGTGGGAAATAATTTAAACGCCACCTTTTCATGCTAGATCTAGCAGTTTCCAAAGTTAGCGTTTGGGTGCCTTTAGGAAATCTATAAAAACAGCATTTAATAATAAGAACAAACGAAAATAATTATTTTCAATACTTTAAAAATATATACTTTTCGCATGCTTCAGAATATAAATCTGAAAACTTATAATATTTTGTTTTCAGTTTTTCTTGCATCCATTCTCTCATTTCTATTTCCTCATCTATATCTGAAGAAAAGCAATGATTTGAATGGGGATGGTTCAAGATCAATTTGTCATTACCATCATATTTAAACGCTGTACCGTGACACTGTAAAGTTGAACAAATGTAGTACCTAAAAATAATAGTAACAATTGTTATCTTTTTTTTAATGTATAAATTTGTATTTAATTACTTTATTTCAACAACAATAATGTAAAATGATAAAAGAAAAAAAATATATTTCTTATAATAATCCTTTCAAAAGCAATGCACATTACAATGTACATTGACGTTTTTTGTTTTTTAAAAATTGTGCTAAAATGAATTGAAATAATGTAAAATAAATATGTGTATTACATTGAAGTGGACTATTCACTATCTGAAACTGGGGGCCTCAATTATTATATCCCTGATTGAAAATGGGAAAATAAAAAAAAGAAAAAAATGTATCTATTGCTAATATTGCTTAATAAATGAACACTTATCATCCTTGAATGGTTATGAGAACATTTTCTTAATGAAATAATAATTCCGTTCTGAAAGGGTAAAAAAAAAATTTTTATTGTACAATTGTTAACAAAAATTCAAGTTGGTTCAAAACGAATGATGAAAAAGGCTAATTTGTAGCTTAAACTAAAAAGTGCACGTATAAAATAAACATATTAATATAAATAACATTTTTTAAGGGGAGACACAAGTAAAACTGCGTTTTTTAACAAAAAATGACGTTTATTATTTTTCATTTTTTACCTATAACACGTACAACATAATCCATGCGTAATGTTGTTCAAAATCATCTGAAAAATCTATAAAAAAATTTTCAGCCTGAAATATTAAAAACTGTGAGACTAGTTCCATTTTAGCTGCTGCCTCATTTACCAGTAAACCAAGCAGCAGTTAAAATGGAACTAGTCTCACAATTTTTAATATTTCAGGCTGAAAATTTTTTTATAGATTTTTCAGATAATTTTGAACAACATTACGCATGGATTATGTTGTACGTTATATAGATAAAAAATGAAAAATAATAAACGTCATTTTTTGTTAAAAAACGCAGTTTTACTTGTGTCTCCCCTTAGAAATGAAACATCAAATTATCAGAATTTTATAAAAAGTAAATAAAGACTTAAAAATTCTTACATTTCTATCACAGTGAATCAGATTTAGAAAAATATACAAATTTTAAGAGTAATAAATTATTTGATGGTGTTTATTTGAATTAGAGAAAAAAGTGTTAGGAATAATAGAATTTGAATTAATGAATAGAATAATATGTAATAGCAAAGTTTAATAAAATTGTCATTATTTAAAAAAAATTGTTTTGTTTATTAAATATATTTATATAAAGTAAACAGAATTACACATACGAACAAATAATGTCATGAAAATATAATACCTTCTATTCTGAATTACCAAGTGGTAAAAAAATGTTGTATAAGAAAATTTATGAATTTTTGTTGAAACATTAAGAGGACGCTGGATCTCTCTATCCTTTTCTAATTAAAAAATGTAAATTTTTGGGAAAACAAGTGATTATTAATAGAAATTAAGGGTTGTCCACTACTTGTTTAGTAAAAATTAATATTTTCTCTGATGAGGACCAATTAATTTTGTTGCTTTTTTTTCAAGTAAAATTTGACATACTTGCAAAATCCTAAGTTAGGCTAGAGAATACGTTATTTAAGTATGTCAAACTTTACTTGAAAAAAAAGCAACAAAATTAATTGGTCCTCATCAAAGAAAATATTACTTTTTACTAAACAAGTAGCGGACAACCCTTAATTTCTATCAATAATCACTAGATTTTCAAAAAACTTACATTTTTCAATTAGAAAAGGATAGAGAGATACAGCGTCCCCTTAAACTACATATTTTGAAATTAAGAGAAACAACTAAATGTTTAAATGAAGACAATTAATTAAGATAACTACAAATCTTATAATTTTTTTAAATATATTATTTCCGAGATTTTGTTCTTGCACTTTCATGTTTGGCGAAAGTGCAAACAAGCACCACCCAATTGAGATAATGAAGGATATTATATTGTGGTCAGATTATATGTTTGTATCTCAAATTTTACACAAAATTCATATAAATTTTTCTTGATATTTTTTTACCTATTCTATTTTCTTTGATGTAATATCAATTATTTTAAAAGTAATTGTAGAATTATTTAATTTTAAAATTGGCTGTATTTTTATTAAAATCAAACTATATTGTAGGATCAATAAAATAAAATTTGATTAAAATTCAAACAATAAAATATTTCGTAATAAAAAAAAACATTGCATATTTACATTTATTGAACGTGTTATCGTTTATTAAAAGTGTGTTTTGAGATACTAAATAAAATACAAGTGACATAATTTTTTCCTCAAATAAATTTAATGATAGTAGAGTGCAATACTCTTTAAAAACCATATTGAATAAAATTAATTTTATGATAATCGAATCTTCAATAAAATTTACTTTGTATTCTTCCATTCTGTTTGCTTTGACATAAAATTTAAAATAATTAATTGTGAATTGCATCCCGCCTATTGGGAAAGCTATTACATAATTATATACAGCAGAAAACGTTATGCATAATATTTGTGATTTTTGCAATGTCTTTAAACAAATAAAAAGCCGTACGTTGAAAAGATGTTTCTAATATGTATTTAGCATTTTGTTTCTCTTTAAAAATTATTTTACTTGGCTTTGCTAAAAAATATTTCAAATTTACTTTAATTTAGTTATAATGAATCGCGTTTTTTCAAAACAATTGCACTTTTAACTATTTTAAAACACGTGTTACGTTAGTTACTGCGCTGAATTAGTTAGAATTTTGATAAAATATACTTAATGTATTTACGAATCCAGTATAATGAAGTTTATATATTGAAGCCTTCATTTGTATAATTTTTTTCTAACTTTATATTGACATGTAAAGTACTGTCACATGAGTAAAAAGAAACTTTCTTACTATACCTTTGATATCATTTTGAATATTATAAAGATCGAAGATAGTAATTTAATTAAAATGCATCTTGCAGAATCTAAAACATAAGCTAGAATAATTTTAATATTATTCAATATTTGTTTAATTATTTCATACCTTGAAGGTTTTCCATATTTCCACAAATTTTATTCAATAAGTATAGTAAGTATTTATTTATAATTTTTTTTCTACATAATTGAAAACTTTAATAATGTCTTGTTATAAATAATAATATCAAACATAAAGAATATCATATTAAAAAGAAAAGCATGAAGGTCAGAGAAAGTAGTGTTTTAATGTTTAAGCCTTGCAAAGTTAATTTTTTTGATAACAAAAATTGAATTTTATCCACCAACAGTTCAAAGAATTGAAGGTTTTTAAGATTCCAATGATTGTCAACCAAAGTGTCATGAAAAATTTTTTGTAATAATCAAAATTATTTTACTTAATTTCAGCATATCCAGCCATTGCATATCTAAAAAACATTAAAACTTAAAAAAAAAAATACTTGTGCTAATGAGATGGAAGTGCTGAGTATGTGCCTTACTTGAGAGTACAAAAAATGAGTGCGAAAAAATAATGAAATACATTAAATGTTGATATATATCTAATTTAAAGATGATCAGACTACATTCAGGAATGTATAAATTATTTTCATCAAACTTTGAACCAATTCAATGTAATAAAAATAAGTAACACACATTTACGAATGATTCAGAACGTTATTTCTTAGAAAAAATTTTGCATGTTTTTATGTTACAACCAATAAAAAACATTTTTAGGTTAATAAAATTTAATGTTTTTTAATAATAAAAAAAATATATGAACTATAAAAAAATCTTTAAAATGCACAACTTTTTATTTGTTTAAGGTCCTGGTTTCATAAAGATTAAAAATAACAAAGTTTCATGAAATTATGATGATTGATAATATTCCGAATTCACGTCTATTTATTGGGCTGACTTTATAATACTAAAAATACAAAAATATGAGAAAAATAATGAAAGCATAATACGTGGTGAAATGAGAAAAATTTTTATAAATAACATGACCCAACAATTATTCAATACAAAATAAAAATTATTTTTTAACTCAACCATACAAGTTTAAATCTGTTATAAGGCTTTACATAAAAATATAAAGTAAAACATTGTCAGAATAATGAATTGATAACAAAGAGAGAGAGAGAACGAAGATTGTAAAAAGCTACAAGGTCGATTAGATAATAATATATAACGATGGAGTAGAAATATCTATTACTAAATATGTTTATAATACGCACATAGATTTAAAATGTATCATGCCGCCAAGGTTTAACTGAATGTTGATAATTTAGTTAAGTATTAAAAAAAAATTATAATAGGAAAATGTCTTTAAAAATTTTGCTCAAATCAAAAAAATTAGAAATGATATTTTTTGACTTTATTATTTATCAGATTTTGAAACGTAAAATGCATAAAAAGTAATGATACAAAATATCATATTGAAACAAAGATAACGTAGCATTAGAAGTAATTAATGTTTACAATTCGAATTTTGTAATTATTTGAAAAAACTACAATATATAAAGCAATGACTCTTATTTTTTGCTCTTGAATGAATAAATATACAATTACAATCTTTTAAAAGTTTAAATTGTTACTGGAATCTGAAGTACCGCTCTAAAATTTCAAATGTCGCCACTTTATAACCTTTCCAAAAGCAGTTTGTTACTCATATATGTGTATGTAAGTTGGTATGGATATAATTTTTATTTAATCAATTGAATTGTCAACAAATTGCTGAATTATCGTCAAAAACAGGATTTACAATTAATAAACACGTAAATAAGTTGAAACTTATTAAAAAGATATTTAATTGTCATTTTTTAGGAAATGCTTCAAAGTCTGTCGTATGAACATTAAAAAAAATTGTAACAATTTCAAAAGAAAACAGTGCAAGCGAAGTCACAAATATAGAAAAATGAAAAAAGGGAAAAATTGTAAAAAGCAAAACGTTTAAGATTTCGCTGCGGAACTCCAATAATAACTTCAAAAATTCAATCTTTTAAAAACTTAAGTTCAAGGAGTATTGAACATTTGTTTTTTAATTTATAATACATAAATAAAAAATTTTTTTTTAGAAAAAAATTATTTATAGACTTCAATGAAAGAAATCAAAAATTGCATACTAAAATTGTTAAATCACCTCATGAGTATACGGCTCGTACGAAAGTTTTAATGAAGATGTTAAAAGATAAAATGGAAGTAAGAAAATTTGTTATATTAATCGTAAAAAGTTCAAATATAAATTAATTAATTGGTTGAAGCTAAAGTAAAAAATAATTAAAAACAAATGTTACGCGTAGAAAAGTATATGTACCTTATATAAATTTCATAAAAATAGTCACAAAATGTATAGGAATGAGGCTTTTTTTCAAAAAAATATTATCTTTTAATTGCAAAAGTATTGTGCAAATTAAACAACTCCAAAAAAATTATATGATTTCAAAGAAGAAAATAGATTGATACAATTTAAACGAGTAAATTCAATTAATGATTATAATATTTGTGATCCAGTGCATTAAAAAAAATCTAGAATTGTTATTACAATTAAATTATTCGCATACTGAAAAATTTAGGTGACTTCCCTAACAACACAAAAACGTTTCAAAAACGTTTTTGAAACGTTTTTCGTTAAACTTATATACGTTTGTAAATTTCGACAAAAATACATATTCAAAACGTTTTTAAAACGTAAAATATGTCCGCATATTTTAGATTCTCAAGAGTAATGTAACGTTTATGGAACGTTTAAGAAACGTTTAGAAAACGTTTTCTCGATGAAAATTTACGCAAGCTCAAATATCCAAACGTTTCCTTAACGTTTAAAAAACGTTTTATTTGGTAAAATTTTTTTCTCTATATAATAATTTTTTAGAATAATAAAATAAAACGTTTAAAAAACGTTTTAGAAACGTTTGGAAATTTAAGCCAACGTATTTTTTCACCGAGAAAACGTTTTCTAAACGTTTCTTAAACGTTCCATAAACGTTACATTACTCTTGAGAATCTAAAATATGCGGACATATTTAACGTTTTAAAAACGTTTTAAATACATATTTTTGTCGAAATTTATAAACGTATATAAGTTTACCAGAAAACGTTTTTAAAACGTTTTTGAAACGTTTTGTGCTGTTAGGGTTCGAATATACATACTAAACTTTTTACTATATTTATTGAAATATTTAATCATAAAAAACATTAAAATTTTAAGAAAAAAATTTGTATAAACAGTACTATTACAGAATTTCCAAAGCTTGATAATAATTTCAAGTTTCAGTATTATATAATAATTTCAATCAACGTAAAAAAGTAAACTCATTTTTTAAACGAAAGTTGCGTATTACATACACAAACATATATGGACAAGAAAATACAAAAGTCTCATAACGTAAAGGAATATAAAAAATATATATCCATCTTTCTATACTTGCTTAATAATCGTATGAATTAAAACTTACTTATTTCAAGTGAAAAAAAAACTTCTAATTATATAAATATACTGCAATTTGATTGCAAGTTTGACAGGTTTTTAAAAATCTATTTTAAATAATTTCTATTTTAAATAAATTTGTATGCAAAAAATCTTAAAATATTGGGGTTGCAAAGCTAGCAGACGGACACATAGCGGTAAATGAACTATTTCTAAATAAGTACATGTTCGAGTAATTCAATTCTATTCTTGTATATAAAACTTATTTCTTTTAATCGAATAAGCTTAAAAATGGTTAAAAAAATATTCATCAAAGTTAATTATTTTAGACCCGTGTATATATAAGCATTAACCGTCCATCTACAGGATGTTTCAGCCAACATAAAAAATTGAAATCCTTAGTATTGAAGTTAGTTTAGAAGCACGAGTGAATCTCTTTATCGAGCTACAAATAAAGGAAATAATCTTATTTTAATATAAAATAAAAACAGGAATATTTTTTTTATGTACAATATTAAAAAGAGACTTAGCCGTGCTTACAAGCTTACCTCATATCTATCAATTAAAATAGTTTTGTATGTAAAATATATATATTTTGTTTTGTACTGAATTGTTCGTGAAGTACTATGTTTTTTTAGGTATCAATATATCATATCGAAATTAATACATTTTTAGTATTTTTTAAATATACTATTGAGATTGATTAATTTATAGTTCAAATTACACATATGCTTCATAAATGTATTTAAATTATCGTCGATTTGATTTACATTTTTAACATTTTAAAATTTTCATATTTCGCGATCTAGTAATTATAGCATATTGGTATTATTAGTAGGTATTACTATGCTTTAAGAAATTCTAATTTGATAGTCATGTGTTGAACCGTTTCTTTGCTTTATAATAATTTATTATTATAAAGGAAATATGTAATATTAGAAATTTGTCGTTGAAAATAGTATTTAAAAAAATATTCAATTTCTATTAATTTCAATATCAAAAAAGTTATATATGTGTCTATTCATTGTGTGTGTATATATATATATATATATATATATATATATATATATATATATATATATATATATATATATATATATATATATATACATACATACATATATATAGATAGTTACATGCATTTTGAAATACTTTTCAAGAAACGATTCTCAGATCTCGCGCGCAACTGATTTCAATTTCTAAGAAGCAGAATTGTATGAAAAAGCCATCATAAAAAAGATAAAAACGCGATAAACATTAAGAATCAAAATTTTTTCAAATGTATTAATTACATAGAATAATGTTAAGTAAATTATTAAATATATGACCTGTAACTGTATTTCATTTTTTATCGATTGGATCAAAATATTTATTAATTATTTTAAAATTAGCATATTTTGGGATCTAATTTTTTTTTTTTTTTTTTTTATTTTTTTAAAAAAAAAGATTAATATATAAAGGATATTGTCCTCTATATGATTAACCTTTTATATATGATGAAGTCGAGGAAGTCCCCCGCCCGGCATCTGTTTAACACATTACATCAGGCTAGGACTGTCAGACCCACCATACCGAAAACTTTGACTACCGATGGATGGTCAGCCACTTTTGTAACCAACAATCAACCGATACCCAATGAGGTCGGATTTTTTAAAGAGTCGCGATATAAATGGCACATACACTTATTTTCTTTCGAAAAAAAAGTTAGAGGTACCTGGCCAGGATTCGAACCCATGCCCTCCGCGTTGAAGGCAAGAGCTCTATCCATTACGCCACCGCGCTCTTTATTTTGGGATCTAATAATAACAGTATATTTTTATTATTAGTCAGTATTACTATTCTTTAGAAGATTAAATAACATTTTTTTAATTATTACCGTGTATAGAAACATACTTGTACGTCAAACGATTCCTTCGCTTTATAATGCTTCAGTATTATAAAAGAAATATGTAATGTTAAATATTTGTTGATTAATAGTACTAAACAAATATTTAATTTCTATTAATTTCGATATAAAAAAAAAGTTATATATGTGTATATAAATTATTGATATATACATAGATACATGCATTTCGAAATAGTTTTTTTTAAACGATTCTCAGATCTTGCGCGCAACTTATTTGAATTTCTAAGAAACAGAGTGGTACGAAAAAGCAATTATGTAAAAGAAAAAAAACCTGATATACTTTTAGATTTTGCACTTTTTTAAAATTTTCAATTTTGATTCAGTAATATCTAGTTAATTGTATTAATATCTATTTGTTAAAATTTTTTAAATTATTTTAAATTTTGCATATCTTGCAATCTAATAATTATAATACATTTGTATTATTATTATGACATGTAAATTTATGTATTAAAAACATTTCCAAATTCTATTAATTTCAATATAAAAAATAAGATATTTATACATATATACATATTTATAAAATTTCTACTTGTTTTTAACGAACGATTTTCAAATATCATGCGTAACTGATTATAAATTATAAGAAGCATTCGTATAAAAAGAGAAAACCCGATAAAGTAGATAAAATTTTGAAAAATTAATAAAATTAAATTAACGTGAATAAATTAAAATTTTTTTTTCAATTTTGTTACATAAATTATATAAATTATTATAAAAATACTTACGTAACAATGCCATATTTTTTATTTTTCTTAAATGTATGGCCATCTAATCTTCTTGCCGATTTCGGCTCAAAAGTTTTTTTTTTCACACACAGTCCTTGCATATTATTCATGTAACTAATCACCACCAAAAACAATTTTCACACACACGCACAAAACGCGACTAACGCGTAAAAAATATAAACAATTTGAAATGTCTACCCTTGAATGCGAAAAGTTCACATAAATGCGATACACGAGGATAATCACGCCAAACCGTATATAAAATGATGTCAAGCGGTCAAGTGGACAACTCCCCCAAATATCACAAACCAGCGCAAAGAAGGGAAGAGGGATGAAATATTATTCATATGTGATTGAGTATCCATTTTCTGACTTTTAGACTTATTAATTAAGAAGAAGGGAGAAGGATTGCTATTGGTTGATGGAAAACGAATAAAAATCGCGAAGGCAATAGAGACAGCGAACGTAAATGCTTATTTAAAGGAGGTTTCCAGGAAATGTTACCTTAAAAATTTTCTGGAAATTATTCAGTTTTTTTCATGCAGCAATATGTATGTGTAGACTTATGCGAGACGGAAAATTATATAGAAACTAACGGTAAAATCGTCGCATCGAAGAACGTGAACATTAGTGGGGTTTTATGTTTCTTTTATATATGTGTATTTTTATTTTATTATTTATTTTTTACAAAGCAATTTTTTTATTCTTGTACCATTAAATAGTTAAAAGAACCAATTTAAATGATAATAGATCTAGATTAATTTATAATATTTATATTATTATAAATAAGTTTTCTGAAGATTTTAATGTTAATATTTTTTTATAAATTTATAATCAATGAAATAATGACTTAATCATTTGAATCTACAAATAAAAAAATTTACTTGCAAATCAAGCTGTACGCTAATATAAAAGAAATTAACGAGTACCTAAAGTACGCTGGTAACGATGAATAAAATAAGCTATATTAATTTATATTTAATGTATAACATTAAGATTTTTGTAATTTATAAAATTAAAATTAAAAATTGCTTATTCTTTACTTTGTCTATATTTAATGATTTCCACAAATTTTTATTTCTATTATTCAAATAAAAATTTATTTTTAATTTAATTTTTAATAAATTGTTGAATAAATATAAAAATTGAGATGTTCGGTGTCTCATTAAGTAGAGTGATAGATTCGTAACTTTATGGCCCTAGTCGGGATCTCGCTCTTGATCGATTAGTACAAAGAAACACTGATGTGCTTTATTAACAAACATTTTCAAAATCTTGATTGTTAATTAGGATCATAATCATATCTATAGCGATATTAAATGAAATAAAAAAGGTAACAATGAATTTTTAAATAAATAGATTTATTTTAATTTCAAATTTTCATCAGTTTAAATGAATTAAACATGTATATAGTTTATTTTTTTTTAAGTTATCTTTGCGTTTTAATCTTCTAATATATAATTTGTAGCAAATAACAAATGTAAGTATTTGTGTTAGGTAACGGTAATTTTTACTTTTATAAGGAAACATTTCTTTATTAAAAAATGATAGAGCATGAATGCAAATTTAAATACAATTTTTAAATCATTTCCTTGTTATGATACACAAATATAAGATGTATAATCTTAACAATAATTAAAAAAAAATAAAACATCGATATGATTATTGAAAAAAGATACTTTATTTTTATTCATCCATCTGAAAGTATAAATTTTTGAAAATTTAGTCAAATTAAGATTTTTATGTCTTCAGCCGTCATAATATAATTTTTAATATGTCTATTTTACTGTAGAGTGACTGTTTATAATACATATTCATGGAAATTATGATTACCTGTATAAAGCGAAGTGACTGTATAGAATTTCATTTACATTGCTTTATTACATATAGAAAATACAGAGCGTACTTTTCACAGCACAGTTAATAATTGAGATTGATAATTATGATTTGTAGTCATCCAAAAATTGTAAGAGTAATTATACAAATACAAAAATATTTATTATAAATTATATAGTTATATATATAAAAATAATTTCTACTATTATAAGCCCCATGTGTGTGTGTGTGAATTGAAAAAAGTCTTTGACAAAACGTTATTAATAATCTTTGTTTTTATTTAATACTCTCTGTTTTTATTAGACAAATAAAAATAATAATTATTTTTAATCGTATTTTGTTTATTATGGTGTTATACCATAATTTTTAACAAAAAATTTTTCTATATTCTATTATGAACAAGCTGTTTATTTGAGGAACATTGTACATGTTGAATCTCGCTAAAGAAATTGTATAACATTTTCTTTTTATTATAGATTATTCTGTTACGAATTTTAATAGATCCAAAAGATTTCACGTCGACGATAAAAAAAATATAAAAATAATTAACTACAATTGATACAATTACATCATTAGTTATAGTAAATTATAGGTATTTATCATAAAATAATAGAATATTATGGAAATAGTAAACGTAATAATGGATAATAAATATTTTATATAAAAGTTATTAAAGAGAAACAAAATATTTTTTTTGCCATTCTAACCCCAAAATCGAAAATTCGTTGCTCTTTCTTGGCTCTCATGGCAAAAAATACGGTTCGCAACTGGTATGAAAAGGCTTTTTTACGAAACTCGTTACGACTCTCGCCTTCGGCTCAGGCCGTAAACTTCTCGTTTCGTAAATAAAGCCTTTTCATACCCGTTACAAAATGTACTATTTTCGCACTCTGTGTGCAAAATTTTTTTTTGCACACGCTTTTATAAAAATGCGTGACGTAAAACGAGCTTTTTACACATTGTGCGAATAAGTTTTGTTTGATACTCGTGAAAGAAAGTGATTTAAACCTTCTGTGAACTTTTGTCCCTAGCTTCACTCAAAAATAGTACATTTCATACAAATTGCGAACCGTATTTTTTGCCATGACAGACAAGAAAGAGCAACGAAGTTACGATTTTGGGGTTAGAATGACAAAATAACTATTTTTCTAACGGCGAGCGTGGAATTCCATTTCATTTACTCATTTACGTACATAAAATATCCTATTATGTGACGCATTCGTTTAACGTGCGCAAAATGATTTTAGAGTACGTAAAATGATTTCAGCGTGCGTAAAATACACTGCCGCTAAAAAATTGTATTTCATCTAAGAAAAAGTATAAAAATTTTTAAAGTTTCATATTTCAGGAACTATACATCATAAAAGAATTTTATACATCTCATTAGAAAGCTTTTGTGGTGTTCTTTCAAAGTGCTATGTATACATTTTTTGGTGATACGTTAACTCTCTTTAACACATATTTAAAATCTTGATATTAAAAAAAATTGTTAGTTCAACTTAGACTGCTTGTATAGCATCTAAAAATTTATATATTTGAAAAAATCGAAAACAATTTGAAAAAAAATTGCAAAAACTTTAAAATGTGTTATTGAAAACTGATTTTTCACTACGTTATAGCTGTTTTTATGAAATAATACCATTTTTCAAAAAAATCAGCAAAATAATTTTATGCAAATTTCAGTTTAATTTTATGCTGATTTTTAAAACAATTTTATAACAATTTTTATTTTTCCATAACTTTTGAATGAGTTGAGTTTTTTGAATACTTTTTTTTAATCAAAAGGATTAAATCTCAACTCTTACTAGAATTTTGCAGAATGAACTTAGAAACTATCATTGGGGAGTAATATTCAACAATTATTTTTTAAAGAAATTTAACAAAATAGTTCATAATCTTGGAATGATCGAGCGTTGAACCGAATGCTTGCAGCCTTTTCCATGATTTCATGTATAAAAACGTATCCGCAAGTTACAGCAAGATCCGTGACCCAAACAAAGTGATTATAATAAATGAAAGAGAGAGAGAGAGTCAATATTTGCAGCTGTCGGACAGAAAAAAAAGAGGTCATTTCCTCCATTCTTATAGCTGTCGTGCAATTGTCTTAAAAACAGAGCAGTGACTCGAACTGCGCAAACGTCAAAACGACTGCACATTGCTACGTGACATATTGGTCCGGGGATTATGCCTTGTTTTTTTTTGCCTGATATTCACAAAAAATTACGTACTTTTCGCCACGGGATGAAAAAAAAGTAGGTCCAATTAAAGCATTATTAACAAAAGTGGATTGGACCTACTGGAGAAACCACAATAAAAAAGTACGCCTCATAACTTAACTCGTGTACTATACTGATATGGGTAATGTGGAAAGAGTAATTATATATACTAATTTAGGTCGTGGTAGGCCGTATTCGGTGGAATACCTATAGACCACGCTAAATTTGTATAGGCATTGCATACGTTCATGCTAATATCTCGACGATATTCTCTCTGTCAATACTTCCTTACGGAGTATTGATAGATCTATACTTCCTAAGGGAGTATTGACAGATCTGTACTTCCTAAGGGAGTATTGACAGATCTATACTTCCTAAGGGAGTATTGACAGATTGAGATATCACTCAGCATGGCCGTATATGACGCGAGTGACATCGATTCGTAGGTTAGTGAAAACAAAAGAATGTCGTTAGATATTTCAATGCTCATACAAATTCATATAAAATATTAACTTTAAAAAATGTTTTGTTTAAACAAATTTTCAAAGTTAAAAAGTTAATAAGTAAAAAAAATATATATCATTAATTTTATAAAATTATTTTTAATGTTCCTCGTACGGCCTACAACGACATAAACTTATCTACGTAACTTGGGAGTACGAAGGATTCTGAATCCAGGCTTGACTAAAGTACTCATCGCTTGAGCAGCAGTCAGTCTCGGACAAACACTTTAGTCTCGCCTGTATTCATCCTTCGTACTCCCAAGTTACGTATATAACTATTATCATATTTCAAAATATTTAAGAATTAGAACAATTTTATATTTAATTGAAATTTATAAGTTACAAATGTTGAGTATTATAATACACTCGCGCATAAGTTGATATATTGAATAATATAGCATAAAATAATTTTAGTAAACGTGAATAAAAAATGGGGAGTTGGTGAGCAGCGAGAACAGAGGGGCACCCTCCTGGTATATATTAAAAATTCTTCACTGCCGCGGTTTCAAGATTTGCGCTTCCACGGCGACTCCAATGCGACTCCTCTAAATTAGCTACATTTAGCTGAAAATCGACGGAAATTTAATTAAAAATAAACTATAAATTGGCTAAAATTCTGTAAAATTATAGTTCAATGTACGTAACAGTTTGCTAAATTTCATCCACAAATTAGTTTAATTCAGCTACAAGTGATCTTAGTCAAAGGCTTATCTCTCTATATATATATGAAAAAATAAATTGGTGACATCGCTGCTGAGGTTTCAAGAGCTACGCCTACACCGCTCTTCCAATAAGTATCTTAGATTTTAGCTAAAAATTAGCAAAAATGCAGAATTTAGCTCAAATTGAGCTACAAATTTACTACATTCACATAGACATTAGCTAAGAGTAAGCTACAATTATCTAAAATTCAGCAAATCTCCTTATGCATAAAAAATCTATCCTCGCCACGGCAGTTGAGGTTAGAAAAATTGCACCTCAACTGCGCCTTTACTGAGTTAGCTATATTTTAGCTAAACGATACATCATTCTAATAAAAAATTAGCTACATTTTACTAATAGTCATCTAAATTTAAATGTAAGTTAAATTTAAATAATATTACATTAAAAGTTAACTAAATTTAGCTAAAAGTTAGCTAAGAATTAGCTACGTTTTCATAACAGTTGGCTAATATTATTTAAAATTTAGCGAAAATTAATTTTTTTGATACACCAAATCCAATATTAGTTATTTCTTTATAAATTGTGATGTTAAATGAATGATGAGACCTTCAAATCATCTGGGAGTTCAATTTTTTACTTAATTGGATCTTAAATAATCGAATTACGAAGTTTCGACTATTTGGTCCATACTGTAACTGGTTTTCGGTATTTCAACCAACCGGTTACTTGGTTTTCGGTTTTTCAACCAATCATTAAATTGGTTTTCGGCAGACTGATCATGAGGTTATTGATTTTCGATATTTTATTTTTCTGCACTTTCGACTTTCGGTTACACGACTTTCTGACTATACACTTTCTGCCATTCGTCTTTTCGAAACACTTGACTACACTCGCCGACAGAAGTGATAACTTTAATTATTGTAAGTTGAAATTATTGTGCATAACATTTTTTTTTAAATGTACTGTTACTTAAATATTATTATTATAAATATAGTGACCTTGAAAAATATTAAGACTCAAAGAAGATTTCTGATAAATAGTTATTTAATTATATTTTTAAAAAACAAATTGAAATCAATATTAAATATAAATTTGTAGTTATTTACAAAACATCATTTAATTAAAATAATTAACATTCATAAATATTAACACTTGGTTCATCTACATTCTCACTATCATCATTAGATTCTATAAGAGTAACAATTGATTTATGGTAGCAATAATAAGAAATACAATTTTTACATTGTATATTATCTAAGAATTTTGCAAAAATTGCAGTGGGCTCTAACGAAAAGTATGGCATTTGAAAAGCAGCCACGAAAACTAGCACATTTGGCTATTTAGTCATCGCAAGGTATCGCTAACATGTATTATTGTTCAGAGGACAGTGTTGAGATGTGCTACTTTTCGTGGGACTATTTGAATTACTCTTAGCGGCAAAGGGTGCGAATAGTGCTACTCTTCGCCGCAAAAGTGAATCGTGCTAGTTTTTGACTGAGAATTGAAATGTGTTTCGTTAGAGGCGACGATATAATATATATATATATATATATATATATATATATATATATATATATATATATACTAGGGGGTTCCCCCTGCTACGCTCCGCTCGCCAACCCCCCGAATACACACATTCCAAAGTAAATAGAAGAGTAGGACATAATGAGTTGAAATTTCATATTTGTGAATGTGAAAAAAGTTCAATAGAAAACATCGATACATAAAAATATAAGATATGAAGTTATAGAATTAGAATTAATACAAAAAAGATGGTTTAACGCAACATTCAAAAGTTTACAATGAATCAAACTTATATATTTTTGAAATAAATTAAAAATAGAATATAAAATAGAATATTGAAAATAAAAATGAAATTGAACTTGATATTATTCGAAATTCGTATATATGGAATTCACGGATCATCGTAATAGCATAAACGCACGATCGAGCTTTTTAAATTCGGCTCTGGGCGTCTCAGATCCTGAGTCGAGATTTTTGATTTCTGTAGTATTCTTGAATACGTGACTTCTATAATAGCGATTAAATAGGTATTAGAGCAAGTTGTTTGGAATAAGTGTACAAAAATTCATGATATTTATGATTATAGTAATTTTATTTTATAATTATTCATTCTTTTTAATTTTAGTAAACTAAACTTCTAAATAATATAATTCTTTTTAAATAAATAAAAGTTTTATTTTACTGCTATTATCATTGATTAAATAAATTCATTTTTTTAGACATATTAGTGATTTTTATATTTTTTTTCTTAAACATATGATGTAAATGATATATCTAAGTTATAAATTTTTTATTTGAAGTACATAAAGTGTTATTATAAAATTTATATTGACACTTTTCAAGTTTCAATTATATTACATGATGTACTTCTATATAAATTAAATTTAATAAATATTTTAATTTTTTTCGATTGTACACTGTTAGGAAAAACATGAATAATTTTACGTTATTTTTTGTACGATTCCATAAAAATTATAAATTTTACCATAATTTAATTATACAATTGCATGAAATTTATAAGAAAAATTTCAGTGATTCACTCAAAACAAAATTCTATTATTTTTAACAGTTTAAATTTCGTTCATAAACAGCAATAAACATGCAGACGCTTGAAGCGTCACCACTCTACTCTCGGGGTAATCAAATACTATAAACTGCGTATAGCAGGATCTTATATCTCGACGTCTGAGACGTCCAACACGAAATTAATTTTTGCTCAGCTTCGTATTAAGAGTTTTCAAGCTTTTCTAGAATTATCATCATTTGATATACGATAGAATTAAGTAGATTTTAGAATATATGATTTACGATTATCTTCGTTTTGCAAATTTTCGCGAAATTTTTTATCAAAATGTTATATATAACTTTATCGCAAAAATTTATGAAACTTTACTAAAAATTTATACACAAGACACGTTAAAGTTTTTATAATATTGTCTAAAAACTGTATAGTAAGCTATTAAGGGGATGTAAAATGGACACTACACCTGTACTCATAAATATTTACTATCTTTACATTTCATAGCAAAATTTTCAATAAAAAAATGCATTAAGTTGTAGTATGTATTGTAATGAAAGGCTTGTATAATACATGAAGATTACGATACATTATAAATATTTTTTAACAAAAATTTTGTTGAAAAATATTTTGTGTTATGAAATAACTTATTATTATTAATTTTATTAATTTATTTCTATGTATTTCTTTTATATTTTTCAAAATAGAATGCAATCTATCTTCTGAATTTACACAAAAAGCAGTTTAAAAAAAATTATACATATTTTCTAAAAGAAGAATAAGAAAAATTTTTAAGAAGGAAAAACAATAGGTATGTGATTAAATAAAAGCATATATATTTATTTTTTATATATTTTAAATATCATGTCAAATAGTATAAAAATAGAAACTATTGGTGATGGAAATTGTTTATTTCGTTGTTTTTCTTTTTTTTTATATAATAATCAAAATTATCATAATGTAACAAGAAAAATTGCCGTAAATAATATTATTGATAATTGGAATCGCTATGAATCTTTTATTATAGGAAGAATATATAATGAAATTGAAATTAAAAACATGGATTGTTATAAACAATTAATGTCAAAATGTGGAGAATATGGAACAGATACTGAAATATATGGTTTCTGTGAAATTTATAATGTATTTATTACAGTTTGTTTTAATTATTGTAATATTATTCGTTATTTTGGTAACAATGAAAGTATATGAATATTAAAACTATTATTTAGTAGAAATTATGATGATGGTCATTACGATATAATTGATTTATATAATACTAATTTTAAATTAGAACAAAATAAAATAAAAAATGTAAACAATTATAAAAATCGTAAATTTTTATGTGACAAAGAAATTAGTCCATGTAAAAAAATAAAAATTACAAATCATGAAAATAGTAATGTAACTATAGAAAATAATACTAATAAAAAAATTATAAACAATAAAAATATATTAAAAAGAAAAAATGAAGAAAAAAATCTTATAAGTAAGAAGATCAAAATAATTAAATCGACAGATAATATAGAAATAATAACTAATAAAAATGATTATATATCTGATTTTGGTGAAATTGATTTTAAATGTTCCTACTGTTCTACAGTATTTTGGAAAGAAGAAAAAAAAAATTTACTTGTCGTCGCAAAGGAAAAATTAAATTATCACCTTTGAGTTTATATAATAATATATTAAAAGAATTAATCTAATATAATAATGTTTTTAGACATTTAATTAGGTATTATAATAACCTATTTTGTTTTGCTACTTTTAGTGCTAATATAATTTATGAAAAACAAAAATCAATTTATAATTTAAAACTTCAAGGTCAAGTACATTATTATGTTCCTAAAACTTTAATACAAAATAATAATCAAGAACCTTGTTGTGGTCAATTTTATATTTATGATGATAATACTGCGATTGAAAAAAAATTAAAAACTAATAAAAATTTAATAAAAGATCATTTGGATTTATTAACAAAAGTATTTAATAGTAATCCTTATGCTAAATATTATAAACATTTACATCAATTAACAAACTTAGAGAATTTACCAAATTATAAATTATATTTTATAGAAAAAATGATAAACACAAGCATCGTTATAATAAACCTCTAACATCTGAATGTGGGGCTATAATAGTATCACAATCTGCAATTTCAGAAGATTATGATTTATGCATTTATCCTAAAAATACAATAGAAAATGAACCAAAACATGTTTATTTAAGAGGAGGTCACGTATCTCTGTCCTTTTCTAATCAAAGAAATGATTTTTTTAGAAAAACTAATAACTTTATCAAAAAATGAAGAGAAAGCCGCATCTTGTATCAAAAAAAGCAATATTTTCTTTGATAAGAAAAAATTAATTTTATTTCTTCGTTCTCAAGAAAACCTTGAAAAACCAAATTGTCCACCCTAACCTCTATGATTTAAGTTTTTCAAGATTTTCTTGAAAACGAAGCAATAAAATTAATTCTTTCTTATTAAAGAAAATATTGCTTTTTTTATTACGAGATGCGGCTTTCTCTTCATTTTTTGCTAAAGTTGTTAGTTTGTGTAAAAGACTCAATTCTTTGATTAGAAAAGGACAGGGATACGTGACCTCCTCTTAAGTAAATTATCTCAACATGTAGATCCGTTAGTTTTTCCAATTCTTTTTCCATCTGGGGACTTAGGTTGGAGTATTGGTCATACTCAAAGTCCTAAATCTTTAGAAAATTTAACGATGTCACAACATTATTCATATAGATTGGCTTATAGGCCAGATTCTATTAATTTTAATCCCTTACTATATTGTGGACGATGAACGCAACAATATTTTCTACATGTTGCAATTCAAATTGAAAATAATAGAATGAATTTTCTAAGAAATAATCAAAGACAATTAAGAATTGAATGTTATCAAGTCTCATTAGACCATGTATTAAATAGCGCTTATAATATATCAAATAATTTTGAGAAAAAAGAAAAAATAGGTAATCTATTTAAATTGCCATCAACTTATATAGGAAGTCCTAGATATATGCAACAACATTATCAAGATGCAATGGCCATTTATAGAGAGGTTGGTAGACCTGATATTTTTATTACTATGACTTGTAATCCAAGGTGGAAAGAATTAAAAAGAGTTTTAAAAAAATTTCGAGCAGGTACTACTCCTAATGATATCCCTAATATAACAGTTAGATTATTTTATACTAAATTCAATAAATTACCTGATGATATCGTTAAAAAAAATATTTTTGGTTAAGTTATTGCTTATGTATACACAATTGAATTTCAAAAAAGAGGTTTACCACATGCTCATATTCTTATAACGTTACACTCTGATGATAAATTAATAACTCAAGAAAAAATAGATAAATATGTTTCAGCTGAAATTCCAAATAGTGATGACAAGGAATTACAAAAATTAGTAATTAAACACATGTTGCATGGACCACATAACAATAATTCACCATGTTACGATAAAAATAAAAATACTTGTACAAAAAAATATCAAAAAAATTTTGTTAATAATACTATTATTCAAAAAAATGGATTTCCGGAACATAAACGAATAAATAATTCACACGAAAATCATTATTATAGAATTAAAAATAATAAACAAATTATCCCTGTAGATAATTCAATGGTTGTACCTTACAATAGTTATTTACTCAGAAAATATAAGTGTCATATAAATTTTGAAATATGTGCCACTATACACAGTATAAAATATGTTTATAATTATATTCATAAAGGTGGAGATAAAGCTTTTTGTAAAATAAAAAAAAAATGACGATAAAGACGAAAAAGAGACTTATGTTGAAATTACACAATTTATAGATGGAAGATATATGAGTCCTATGGAAGCAGCTTGGAGATTATCTGAATTTCCGATATGTGGAAGAAGTCATACAGTTGTTAGATTAGTAGTCTAGGCGCCCAGAGGGTTTCGTATGAAGTAAGAGGTCCCACCAAGCGAGTAGGTGATTTATATGTATTTTGAGCTGCTGAATCTTAATTTGCAACTTGCTTTTCGCGCAAGTGATCGAGTAATTTGTTATAAACAAATTAATTGTTTGAATGGCTATAGTTTATGAACTACAATAGATGTAGTAATTTTCTCTGCGAAAACTTGTTCTTTAATAGAAAAACCAAAAAAAATCGTTTTTGTTGCATGTCGATTCGATAATTAGAACCAGAGATATGGCAAATATATTGCTAAAAAACATAGAGACGTAGCGCAAGCGCGGAACGCCCTGGTAAAAAATCTTAGAACTCGACTACTAATTAATATTTTTTGAAGTTCAATAAGTGTTTAAAAAATGTCAGAGTCTCAGCTTTAATGATAAATTGTTATATATTACTTTTAAATGTTGATAAACAAGCTAGAATGATTCGAAGCAGAAAAAATTTTCAATTTTTCAGAATTTTGTATGTTTATAACGAATTAATATAGGTTAGCAAACGAAATATTTTTATATTTTTTATATAGAATGATAGAAAATTTCATCTAGTTTAAGAATCTGTCCGGTTTTTTTAAATTTAAGTAAGTAGAACCTGAGATATCGCAAATTTAACCCTTTCAGTCACAGGAGCCACTATAGTGGCACCCTTTCTCATTTTCTTTTTTTTATTGTTTAATTAGAACTTTAAGTTTAATCTTTATTCTTTTTGCATTTTCATATAAATGAGTGTTCATTTTATAAGTATCATATGATATATTTTGAATGTATGATGGTAAATAAATCTAAAAAATCAAGGTATGATAGAAAATACATGTTTTTGCGAAATAATTCGTGATTGAAAGGGTTAAGCTGTAGCGCCAACTTCTTGCAATACGACATATGTGTGCAATATAGCGATCGCTTTCCTTATTAAAAATTCTTTTATTATAAAGTAAGTAATCTTATTCTTTTCTAATAAAATTACTTTTGACTCTATTTTATATACTTTGTCATAATATTAATGATATATAATACATGGAGATGAAGTAGATTTAGGGTTTTAAATAATCATTGATTTTTCGACTACAATAGTAAACAATTTACTCAACTTATGGAGTATTTTTACATTTTTTTTTTTTGCAATTGCAAAAAGAACAACAATCTATTTTATTAAAAAAATTTGTTTAACTTTCCGATTTATTAGAGTTATCTATTTTTAGCTGAATCCTTTTTTATTAAATTTTTATTTAATTTCCTAATGCAGAGTTAAAATTAATTTTATTACAAAAGAATGAAATTACTTACCTTATAATAAAAGAATTTTTAATAAGGAAAGCGATCGCCATATTGCATACATATGTCGTATTGCAAGGAGTTGGCGCTACAGCTTAAATTTGCGATATTTCAGGTTCTACTTACTTAAATTTGGAAAATCGGACAGATTCTTAAACTAGATGAAATTTTCTATCATTCTATATAAAAAATATAAAAATATTTCGTTTGCTAACCTATATTAATTCGTTATAAACAAACAAAATTCTGAAAAATTGAAAATTTTTTCTGCTTCGAATCATTCTAGCTTGTTTATCAACATTTAAAAGTGATATATAACAATTTATCATTAAAGCTGAGACTCTGACATTTTTTAAACACATGTTGAACTTCAAAAAATATTAATTAGTAGTCGAGTTATAAGATTTTTTACCAGGGCGTTCCGCGCTGACGTTACGTCTCTATGTTTTTTAGCAATATATTTGCCATATCTCTGGTTCTAATTATTGAATCGACATGCAACAAAAACGATTTTTTTTGTTTTTTTATTGAAGAACAAGTTTTCGAAGAGAAATTTACTGCATCTATTGTAGTTCATAAACTATAGCCATTTAAACAATTAATTTGCTTATAACAAATTACTCGATCACTTGCGCGAAAAGCAAGTTGCGAATTTGGATTCGGCGGCTCAAAATACATATAAATCACCTACTTGCTTGGTGGGACCTCTTACTTCATACGAAACCCTCTGGGCGCCTAGACTATAGCTGTTCATACGGAAAATCAGCAAAAAATTATATTCGAAGAAAATAAAGAATCAAAAGCTTTAGACAAATGGAAAACAACATTAACTGCATGGTTTAATCTTAATATTAGAGATGAGTTTGCAAAACAAATAAAATACAGTAATATACCTAAATATTACGTATTCAATAACAATAAATGTTGGATCAAACGTACTCGTGATAAAAAACATAAAGCTATTGGAAGATTAAATATTGTGTCTCCTAAAGATACTGGAAGATTCCATTTAAAATTAATTTTAAATCGTGTTAAAGGCATAACTTCATTTACAGAATTAAGAACTTTCGAAAACATAACGTATAATACTTTTAAAGAAACAGCAGTTGCAATGGGGCTAATAGAAAGTTCTTCGCAAATATTTGATATATTTTCTGAAGCTTGTACCATTATGCTACCGAGTCAGTTGCGTCAATATTTTGCATGGTTACTTTTATCAGAAAATATTCAAGGTAATGAAATATGAAATAAATTTAAAGAATATTTTAGTGAAGATTTTGAAGATGATAAAGAAAATAAATCATTAAATGAAAATAATAAAATTTTATTGACAGAAGAAATGTCTTGTAAAAATTTTAGTTTACCAGAACCAATAGAAAAAATTATCCATGAAAATCAGGAAGAAAATTCAAAAATTATTGAATATAATAAACATATGTTTAATGGAATGTATTTATTATTAAATCAAGATCAAAAATTTATTTTTGACGACATAATAAAATATTCCTCTAAATTATATTTTATTGATGGACCAGGTGGTACTGGAAAAACATTTTTGTATAAAACATTAATTTATTATTTTTTATACAAATGTAAAAAAGTATTATCAATGGCATGGATTGAAATTGCATCAATTTTATTACCTAAAGGAATGACAAGTCACAGAACTTTTAGATTACCTTTAGATTTAGATAATGTTGAAATCACATTCTTTAAATTAGAAAGTGACAAAAAAAAAATTACGAGATGCAGATATTATTATATGGGACATAGCTTCAATGATACCAAAAAAAGCTCTGGAAATTGTTAATAAAACTTTACAAGATTTATGTGGTAATGATTTACCATTTGGTCATAAATTAATAATTTTAGGAGGTGATTTTCGCCAAATACTTCCTGTTATAAAAAATAGTTTTAAAGATATAATAGTACAAAATAGTTTAAAATATTCTTTATTATGGCCGTTATTTGAAATTAAAAAATTAAATAAAAATATCCGCTGCAATAATAAATCATTTAATTCTTTATTATTACAAATAGGTGAAGGTCAAATTGAATCATTTCAAATTCCTGATAAATGGAAAACTAATGATATTTGTTTAAAAATATATAAAAACATTAATAATAATGACAACCCTAACAACACAAAAACGTTTCAAAAACGTTTTTGAAACGTTTTTCGTTAAACTTATATACGTTTGTAAATTTCGACAAAAATACATATTCAAAACGTTTTTAAAACGTAAAATATGTCCGCATATTTTAGATTCTCTAGAGTAATGTAACGTTTATGGAACGTTTAAGAAACGTTTAGAAAACGTTTTCTCGATGAAAATTTACGCAAGCTCAAATATCCAAACGTTTCCTTAACGTTTAAAAAACGTTTTATTTGGTAAAATTTTTTTCTCTATATAATAATTTTTTAGAATAATAAAATAAAACGTTTAAAAAACGTTTTAGAAACGTTTGGAAATTTAAGCCAATGTATTTTTTCACCGAGAAAACGTTTTCTAAACGTTTCTTAAACGTTCCATAAACGTTACATTACTCTTGAGAATCTAAAATATGCGGACATATTTAACGTTTTAAAAACGTTTTAAATACATATTTTTGTCGAAATTTATAAACGTATATAAGTTTACCAGAAAACGTTTTTAAAACGTTTTTGAAACGTTTTGTGCTGTTAGGGAACATAAATCGAGTAATATTAGCAGCTCATAACGATGACATAAATAATTTAAATAAAAGAATATTAAAATTACTTAACGGCGAATCGACAACTTATTATAGCATAGATTATGCTACTCATAAAGGAGTCGATCAAAGTGATGATAATATCGAATTGAATTATCCAATGGAAACTCTTAATAAAATAAAAGAAGGTTTACCACCACACATATTAGAATTAAAAGTTAATGCTATAGTTATATTAATAAGAAATTTAAGTATTACCGAAGGTTTATGTAATGGAACAAGATTAAAAATTATAAAATTATATAAATATAATCTTGAAGCTGAAATCATTACTGGAGAAAAAATTGGAAATAAAGTTTTTATTCCAAGAATAACATTAAATACTGGTGAATCATCGTCTTTACCCTTTATACTTTATAGAAAACAATTTCCTGTAACATTAGCGTTTGCTATGACTATTAACAAATCTCAAGGTCAAAGTTTTGATGAGATTGGATTATTTATTAAAAGACCTTTATTTTCGTATGGACAGCTTTACGTTGCACTGTCGAGATGTAAAAATCCTAACAAAATATACATACAAAATGAATCTGAAAATAAATATGAAATATTAAATATTGTTTGGAAAGAAATTTTTAATTGTTAATTAAATTTTAAAATATTGTAAAAATAAATACAGTTTATAAGAAAATAAACATAAAATGAATTATTATTTAATTCATATAAAAATAAATTTATATATTAGATAAACATGGAAAACAATGAACAATTGAATGTTGATAATAAAGCAAATTGGCAAATTATGGAATGGCATCCAATCATTAATATGTATATTGAACCCGTATCTAACGAAGAATTAGAAGAATTGTCTAACTTAAATGCTGAAATTAATGAATATGAAGAAATAGAATATCTTCAAGAAGTAGAAGATGAAGAAAATTATTATCAATATGTAAAAGAACAAAAATTATCTGAGTGGTCTGAATTAATACAAAAATTTGATATGAAATATTATATACATTATTGTAAAGAATGGAAAGATGTTCCTGAATGTTTTCAATTTCAGGTTCAAGAAATTTTTCAATATCCAATAAATAATGTCGATTCCGACATAGAAGGTATTAAAAATGATGAAAATTATTATCGAAATTTATTAATAATAAGTAATATAATCTATGAATTATGTTTTTAAAATGATAATTATTTATATACACCTTTAAAATGTTTCAAAAAATAAAAATCAAAATATTTACATGTAATAACAATAATAATTTTTCATATTTTGTTAATGACAATATATTTTATTTTTATGAAATTATAAATTTTTTTCAGCGATAGTTTAAAAGTAGTTTATAAAATTTATTTTAGCAAAAATAGAAAAAAAAATACTAAAATTTTTAAAATAATATAAATCTGTATGCTTTTTTCAACAACAATAAAAATAAATTTGTAAACTATTTTTAAAAATAGTAAAAACAGATATACATATTTTTTAACGACACTAAACAATAAATTTGTACGCTTTTTTCAGCGACAATAAAATATAAATTTATAAGTTTTATAATAAAAATGATTTTGTAAGCTTCTTTTAGCGACAACAAATAATAAATTTGTACGCTTTTATAATCTTTTTTTAGCGACGATAAACAATAAATTTGTATGCTTTTTTTAGCGACAGTAAAAATAAATTTGTAATCTTCTTTTAATGACAACTAATAAATTTGTATGCTTATATTAAATTTTTTTAGTGACAACAAACAATAGACCTGTACGCTTCAACAACAAAAATAAATGAATTTATAATCTTTTTTAGCGACAGTAAACAATAAATTTTTACGCTTTTTCCAACAACAATAAGATATAAATTTATAAATTTGTTTTAGCGATTATGAAAAATAAATTTGTAAGCTTCTTTTAGCGACAACAAACAATAAATTTGTATGCTTATATGAGGTTTTTTTAGTAACAACAAACAATAGATCTGTACGCTTCAGCGACAATAATAAATGAATTTGTGATCTTTTTTAACGACAGTAAACAATAAATTTGTACGCTTTTTTCAACGACAATGAGATATAAATTTGTGAGTTTCTTTTAGCGATTATGACAAATAAATTTGTTAGCTTTTTTTAGCGACATTAAACAATAAATTTATATGTTTGTATAAAGTTTTTTTAGCGACAACAAACAATCGCTTCAGCGACAATAATAAATTTGTAAGCTTTTTTTAGCGACAACAAACAATAAATTTGTATGCTTATATGAAATTTTTTTGTTGATAACAAACAATAAATCTGTACGCTTCAGCGACAATAATAAATGAATTTGTAATCTTTTTTAGCGGCAATAAACAATAAATTTATACGCTTTTTCCAACAACAATGAGATATAAATTTGTAAGTTTCTTTTAGCGATTATGACAAATAAATTTTTTAGCTTTTTTTAGCGACATTATCAATAAATTTATATGCTTGTTTGAAATTTTTTTAGCGACAACAAACAATCGCTTCAGCGACAATAATAAATGAATTTGTAACCATTTTTAACGACAGTAAACAATAAATTTGTACGCTTTTTTCAACGACAATGAGATATAAATTTATAAGTTTCTTTTAATTATTATAAAAAATAAATTTGTAAGCTTTTTTTAGCGACAATAAACAATAAATTTATATACTTGTATAAAATTTATTTACCGACAGCAAACAATCGCTTCAGCGACAGTAATAAATTTGTAAGCTTATTTAGCGACAATAAAGATGAATTTGTAAGCTTCTTTTAGCGACAACAAACAATAAATTTGGATGCTTATATTAAATTTTTTTTGGTGACAATAAACAATAAATCTGTACGCTTCAGCAACAATAATAAATGAATTTGTAATCTTTTTCAGCGACAGTGAACAATAAATTTGTACGCTTTTTTCAACGACAATGAGATATAAATTTATGTTTATTTTAGTGATTATAAAAAATAAATTTGTAAGCTTTTTTTAGCGACAATAAACAATAAATTTATGTGTTTGTATAAAGTTTTTTTAGCGACAACAAACAATCGCTTCAGCGACAATAGTAAATTTGTAAGCTTTTTTTAGCGACAACAAAGATGAATCTGTAAGCTTCTTTTAGCGACAATGAAGATGAATTTGTAAGCTTCTTTTAGCGACAACAAACAATGCTTTTTATAAGCTTTTAATGCAGCCATATATTTTTATGCTGGTCTCAAGCCCAAAAATCTTTTATTAAGACAAATATGTAAATATCTTATTTCTAATTTAAAAAAAAAACATGTATTATTTAAATACAATTGTTAATTAAGTACCTATGGATATTAAGCTAAATTCATTTTGTAATTCATAGTTTACTATTGTAATTAATAAATTTTTTCAATAATAAAAATAAAGATACAATATATAGAAATAAAAATATCAGAATAAAAATAAAAATATTATATATTTATCTGAATAAAGAAAATGCAGAGAGGAAGCTTTGTATTATCAATTAATTATGTTTGCAATTATATTAATAGAATATTAATAATAATAATTTTTTTTTTTTCATTTTTGAAATTCAATATTAGAATACGAAAAAACTTTATAATATCAAATAATTACAGTTACAATCATAATAATAAAATATTACTAATTATAATAATATTAAATTACTTATAATTGTTATTATAATAATAGAATATTATTAATAATAAGAATATTTTGTTATTACTAATTACTTAATCATAATATCATAGTGGGGAGGAGGGCATAATGAGGGGGGGCTATAAAAAATGAGGGAGAGGGGGAGCGAATTGAGGGGGGGGCTGAGGGGGCTACAAAAATTAAGAAGGGTGAGGGGAGCTGAGGAGGAGGCCTAAGTTACGTTAATTTTGGAATAGCCATTTATAGAAGAAATTACAACGTAATTTGAGGGGGGGCTATGCCGACAGACATTTGAGGAGGGGCTGATAGGGGGCTACAAAAATTGAGGGGGGGCGAAGGGGGGCTGAGGGGGGGCCTAAGTTACGCTAATTTCAGAATAGCCATTTATAAGAGGAATTACAACGTAATTTGAGGGGGGCTACAAAAATTGAGGGGCGTGAGGGGGGGGGCCTAAGTTACGTTAATTTTGGAATAGCTATTTATAAGAGGAATTACAACGTAATTTGAGGGGGGGGGATATGCTGACAGACATTTGAGGGGGGGGGTCGGTTGAATCTTGTCTTACGACTATATATATATATATATATATATATCTTTCTCTTACCGTTATTCTTTGACACCACAAGGTGAATACAATAGCTGCACTGTACTGACTAAGTCTATTTGAATGATTTTTCTTTTTTCAACTCGAGTAAATATTTTCAACTTATTTATTTGCAATAGTTAAAATATTATAATTAGCAATTTTTATTCCAATGTAAAAGCTTGTCTACGAAATTTAACAAATTTGAATGAAAGAAATCGGACAATTTTTCATGAAATGAAATAAATAATTATTCAACATAATTTATGTAAAAATTGACCGATTTTTGCAAATGAAAATTCGCGATGAAACTCTCGAAGTAAGAAATGCAAATATTTAATAATAAATCTTTTATTTTATATTGCAAATTATTTAAAAATTTTGGTTAACTATGACTGAAAAAGGTTCGACATAAAAACTTCAAAAGTTATCGGGTGTCATTTTCGTATACTTTAGTCGTGCCTATGAGTTAAATATGTGCCTCCTCTCACACACACACACACACACACACACACACACACATATATATATATATATATATATATATATATTGTCATATATGCGCGTTATATGTCCGTTTCACATACCGTCACGGGAGGGCGTCTTCGAAACGCTCTCACGTCAGACGTAGTCAAGCTATGAAAGCGATAACATGTATCTTTGTTCTATTGTACCAATTGATATTAAATAAACTGTTAATTAAAGTTAATCGCCACCTTTTATTATATTCCTGCTAATATATTACATTGGCGATGAGGATAAAACCGATTAAACCGTTGAACTGAAAAAGTTTTTTTAGCTGAGTGAACTGAAAAAGAAATGGAGTTGTAAGTGAAGTGAAAACGCTAAAAGAGGATCGGTTTTATAGTATTTAATAGTAACAAAGACTAAATGGCAACGGATCAGGAACGGTTAGAATTGACAAGACACGAACAGGAAGTGTTGGCGAAAGAACAAGAAACACAGCGAATGAGAAAAGAATTAGAGGAGGAATTTCAAAGGTTGGAAGCTGCAAAACAGTTAGCAGGAATGTCTGTGGCACAGTCCAAACAACAGACTACAGTTTATAAGGGTACCATAGGAAGCATTTCAGAATATACGCTTGACGAAGATTAGGCAATGTGGTATGAACGTCTAGAGCAATATTGTACAGTCAACGAAGTACCTGCAGAAAAATATGTATCATTATTCCTCACGCTTCTTGGAAAAGAAGCATATGCCTTGTTACGTAATTTATGCTCGCCAGCACGTTTAGCACAACTACCGTTAGCAACGTTAGCAAAAACAATGAAGGATCATTTACAACCCTAGCGGAAAAAAAAAGAAGAAAACTGAAGAAAACTGAAGACAACAGTTTATAACAGAAGATAACGGCAGAAAAATGTCGGAATTGAGACAAAGACAACAGTTATCAACTGTTTTCTTCAGTTTTCTGCCGATATTATCAGTTTTCTTCAGTTATCTTCTGTTTTCTTCACTTATTATATAAAAATGAAAATTTTTTTAAAATTTTCTTCATTTTTCTTCGTTTTTTAACAGTTATCAACTGTTTTCTTCAGTTTTCTGCCGATATTATCAGTTTTCTTCAGTTATTTTCTGTTATCTTCACTTTTTATATAAGAAAATTTATTTTTTTTTCAATTTTCTTCACTTTTTTTCGTTTTTCAACTGTTATCAACTGTTTTCTTCAGTTTTTTGCCGATATTATCAGTTTTCTTCGGTTATCTTCTGTTTTCTTCACTTTTTATGTAAAAAAATATTTTTTTTTTTAAATTTTCTTCACTTTTCTTCATTTTTCAACAGTTATTAACTGTTTTCTTCTGTTTTCTGTCGATATTATCAGTTTTCTTCAGTTATTTTCTGTTTTCTTCACTTTTTTCGTAAAAAAATATTTTTTTTCCAATTTTCTTCATTTTACTTTATTTTTAAACAGTTATTACCTTTTTTCTTCAGATTTCTTCACTTTTTTACAGTTTTGTTCAGAATATGACTGTTTTCTTCAGATGTCTTCACTTTTCAACAGTTATTTTCAGAATATAACAGTTGTCTTCAGTTTTTTCCGGATTTCTTCACTTTTCAAATTGCTTTTATAAATGAAGAAAAACGTTGAGAAATGAATAAAACTGTTGATAATTGCAGATAACTGCAGAAAACTGATTAAAACTGAAGAAATCAGAAGAAATCAGAAGATAACTGTTGTCTTTGTCTCAATCTCGACATTTTTCAACAGTTAATTTCCGTTTTCTGCAGTTTTTATCAGTTTTCTTCTGTTTTCTTCTGATATTTTCGGATATTTACTGTTTTCTGCATTTTTTTTCCGCTAGGGAATCTGCTCCAAGCGTCATAATGGAGAGATATAAATTTAAAGAATATAAACAGCAAGCAGGAGAAGATATTAAAAAGTATGTAGCTAACCTTAAAAAGCTTGCAACGTTCTATGATTTTGGCAATAATTTAGAAACGCACTTACGAGACCAATTCGTCTGGGGAATTTCCAGTGAAGCAACAAAGAAAAGGCTATTAGCAGAACGAGAATTAAGCTACCAAAAAGCAGTAGAGTTGGCGTTGTCATTAGAAGCAGCAGGACGCGATGCAGCAAAAATGAACCCGTCATCGACATCATCAACGGATAATGTAAATTTTGTAGCTGAAAAGAAAATTCAAGGTAAAAAGTCGAACGCGTCAAATAAGCAAACGGCAAATTCTAAGAACTGTTATTGTTGTGGCCGTTCGAATCATCTAGCGTCAAACTGTTGTTTTAAAGATTACAAATGTAATAAATGCGGACGCGTAGGACATTTACAAGTAGCGTGTAAAAATAAAAATGTGTCTAATTCGAATTGGCGGAAATCAGTTAAAAGTAATAGAGAAAATAAGGATAAAGAATAAACCGAAATATGAAAATCAAAATTTTGTTGAAGAAACGGAAACATTAAGTGAAAAGTTTGATAATCTTTTTGTGATTAGAAATGAAAGTAAAGCATGTCGGAAGGGAGATGCGCCATTTTATTTTAATTTAGACGTTGAAAAGATGCTATTTAAGTTTGAAATAGACACAGGCTCACCGATTACAGCAATTTCGTCGCGTCGATATAAAAATTCTAAGAATTTATACGAACGGGAGTTATTGAAAACAGCGCGAATTTTTAAAACATACAATGATAGACGTATAGTACCTTTAGGAAGTTTATCCGTGTCGGTCAAGCATAAAGAAAAGATGCACCAGTTAGAATTGTTTTTATTACCGAGCGAAGGTGATACACCTATAATAGGGCGTCAATGGCTGCGCGAACTTAATTTAATTAACGTAGAGAATAGTGGGGAAGGGCTCACAATTAATTTGTTAACGGACGATGCGACAGCGGGTAAAATTTCGATGCTTAAGGAATTTGAATCAGTATTTTCAGATAAGCTAGGTACGTATAAGGATGAGAAATTTTCGTTACAATTAAAGCCGGATACAATACCTGTTTTTTGTAAAGCTAGACCGGTACCATTTGCTATGCGCGCTAAACTTGAGAAAGAGATAGAAAGATTAGTAAATTCTAATATTTTAGAACCTGTAAACAGTAGCGAATGGGCTACGCCTATTGTACCAGTGCTAAAGTCAAATGGACAATTAAGAGTCTGCGGAGACTATAAAATAACCTTAAATCCACACTTAATAGTAGATAGATATCCTGTACCGCGAGTGTGCGATTTGTTAAATAAGCTAGATAAAGGAAAAGTTTTTTCAAAGTTAGACTTAGCACAGGCATATCAGCAAATTGAACTGGACGAAGCATCAAAAAGTTTAACCACAATAACGACTCACAAAGGACTTTACAGGTATAATAGACTTAGTTACGGTATTGCGTCTGCTCCAGGGTTGTTTCAGAGGGAAATGGAAAAGGCTTTAAGCGGAGTGGACGGTATTGTAGTTTATTTCGACGATGTATTTGTTTCCGGAAAAACACGGCAAGAGCACGACAAAAATTTAAACGCTGTTTTAAAACGTTTTAAAGAAAAAGGTCTTACGGTACAAAAAGAAAAATGTCAATTTGCAAAAGAAAGCATACAGTTTCTTGGTTATGAGTTAGATGCGCAAGGGTTACATATTTCTAAATCTAAAATTGATGCGATAGTAAAGATGTCAGTGCCGCGAGATATTTCAGAACTAAGATCGTTTTTAGGTGCAATAAATTACTATGCGAAGTTTATTAGGGATTTTGCAAAAATTGCCAGTCCATTGTACGAGTTATTACGAGAAGATGTTAAGTGGAACTGGACAAGTGAGAGAGAAAATGCATTTCAACGCGCAAAAGATAGTTTAGTCTCACACGATGTACTAGCACATTACGATACTGAGTTGCCGATAAAAGTCACATGTGATGCGTCACCGAAAGGATTAGGGGCGGTACTTTCGCACACGTACCCTAATAGAGAGCAACGACCAGTAGCGTATGCGTCAAGAGTATTAACACGAGCCGAACGTAATTACTCTCAACTCGACCGCGAAGCGTTAGCGTTGGTATTTGCAGTTAAATAGTTCCACCAGTATATTTTTGGGCGCAAATTTATTTTGGAAACTGATAACAAGCCCTTATCATTTATATTTGGATCCAAAAAGGGATTACCGCAAATGGCTGCAAGCCGTGTTCAGCGTTACGCATTATTCTTAGCAGGCTACGACTTCGAAATCAAGCACATAAGTGGAAAAGAGAACGGACCTGCTGATGCGCTATCACGCGTTTTAATTGAAAATACCAAGACTGAACACACCAAAAGCGAGTCGGAGGATTATTCTTATTTGAACTATGTTACCGAAGAAGTTAATTCGCTAAACAGTGAAGTCATACGAACAGCAACTAGTAAAGACTCTATATTAAAAGAGATTGTTCAATACGTACAGAACGGTTGGCCAAAGAAGGTTGATGATCGACTTCTAGTATATAAAAATAAATTTTTAGAATTGTCAATTGAAAAAGGATGTCTGTTATGGGGTCACAGAGTAGTTATACCGTCATAGTTGCGCGCTGATCTATTAAACGAATTACATAACTCGCATGCTGGAATTGTTAAAATGAAAGCATTAGCCAGATCTTTCATATGGTGGACAAAGATTGATAGTGATATAGAAAATTTAGCCAGGTCATGCAGTTTATGCCTACAAGCGCATAGTAATCCGCCTAGGTCAGTTTTACACGTATGGGAATGGCCTTAAGGGCCTAATGAGCGTATACATGCAGATTTTTGTGGACCCATAAAAGGATATATGTACTTGGTTATAACAGACGTCTTTTCAAAATGGATAGATATCAAGGAGATAACAGATATTACAGCTCCTAGTACGATTGCGGTTTTTAAGGAGTACTTTAGTGTATGGGGAATCCCTACGTCTATAGTGACAGATAACGGGCCGACGTTTACGTCAGACAACTTTAAATGGAAAATAATTATATAATTATGGAACACACACTGTTAAAAGAAATGATAGTGGCTTCCATTACATGTAATTATGACACTGCTAAAATATTACATTTCAAGTCATTTTATTCTATTAAAGATATAGACTTAAAACTTTACAGGTGAATGTAATTTAACTTAACAATAAAAAAGAAGTTATAATACTGCAAATCTTTGAATACATATCAACAAGCTTCAAGAGCATGAAGTTTTATAAAAAGTTGGGGTAGCGCTGTTATTGAACATTACATTTTTGCTCATATCTCTAGTTCTATGATAAATAGTGATTTGAGACTTTGCATACAAGTTTTTTATACTTTAATATAATATGAAAAATACAATTGGAGTAAATTTAACAATTTTTGACATTTATTTATCAAAAAACTCTACATTCCAACATTAGTTGAAATTGTCGCTGAGATAAGTTTTCACAGCAAATGAATTTATAATGGCTTCCATTAAATGTAATGGAAGTCACTATCATTTCTTTTAACAGTGTGTGTTCCAAAATTGAATCATCATTTTCCATTGAACAGGTAATTTTCATAGAAAGTTAATGCAAGTTAAATAGTAATCATTTAATTATTCTTTTTCATTAATGAAACAACTTTTTAAAATAAGTAAATTTTTTATTGAAAAATTATTTACTTAAGAGGAGGTCACGTATCTCTGTCCTTTTCTAATCAAAGAAATGATTTTTTCACAAAAACTAATAACTTTATCAAAAAATTAAGAGAAAGCCGCATCTTGTATCAAAAAAAGCAATATTTTCTTTGATAAGAAAAAATTAATTTTATTGCTTCGTTCTCAAGAAAACCTTGAAAAACCAAATTGTCCATCCTAACCTCTATGATTTAAGTTTTTCAAGGTTTTCTTGAAAACGAAGCAATAAAATTAATTTTTTCTTATCAAAGAAAATATTGCTTTTTTTATTACGAGATGCGGCTTTCTCTTCATTTTTTGCTAAAGTTATAAGTTTCTGTAAAAAACTAAATTCTTTGATTAGAAAAGGACAGAGATACGTGACCTCCTCTTAAATTGGATGAATTATTCTATTTGAAACAATAGAAGTACTTACTATGTGAGTCCTAATGAAGGTAACTTTGTTCGCAGTATTGCTTGTTGTCCAAATTTTTAAAAATTATTCATAATTTACATCTGGTAATTCTCTTTATGAAATGAAAATTAGTATAGTCTAATATATATTTGGTATTTTGATCAACTGATTTTATAAAACGTAATGGTACAAGTCATCACAGTTAATCAGAACTTTGTTCCAACAACTTATTGCAAATCAGATTATCTTACATATAAGATTACAAATGATATTCATGTCAATGATGCAATTGTACGTCAAATTAATTTTGATTAATATTCTACTCATATAAGTATTTAGAAGATGTTTGTATATGTAGTTACAAGAATTATTTAATAATTAATTGAGTTTGCGGGGACTCTGTCTTATTTGCCTACGAAAGTAATTGTAATTATAATAATAACGAATGTTGTTTAATTAATAATTAAGCTTTTAATTGATAAATAACATTCTAGTATGTTTTTAAAACTTATTTTAATAGTTTTAGATTATTTAAACCAGATGATTATGTTTAGTTTGCGAAAGGATATTTTCAATAATAACAATTATTTTAAACTGTCATTACTTCTTATTGATGGCTCTAACTTACATGATCCAAAATTTATTTTAAAATTCATGTAAAATGAAAGAAAATAAGCATTTTCTGAAGTAATGAACAATAAATAATTTTAATTACCATGTTTTACATATAAGAATCAATCAAAAAACTTAAAAATTAGGTCTGTAAAAAATCATGAAGAAGTGTTCCTATGAATTTCTCTCTAAAACATGAGAATTTTCAGAAATAAAATTATAAAGTTCCAAAAATAAAATTTTTTGTATGGATTTTAGAATAAATAATTTTTTTTTGTTTTTCTCGAATTTTGTTTGAATGTAATTAAGACTCTTTATGCTTTGGACGGCAGATTTCTTATCAACAATTTTCATAAAACTGTTTCATTAATTTCATTAATTTTCCATGCAACAGAATAAACAAAATGGAGGCTGTAGATTATGAAACACCGACTAAAAAACAGACAATAGAAAGTGTGTTCGATGCAAAATCTTTATCCGTAAATTAAATGGTCCTTTCCGACAGTTTGATGAACGCGAAGGTGCTATGGAATTTCACAATAGATACAATTTTTATGTTCAAAGCGGTGACGTGATTTGTAATAAATGTCGTCACCAATTAAGTCTTCTAGCCAGTAAAAGAAATAAAATAGTAAAAAGTAAAGAGAATGCATCGACATCAAATTATGAATCTCAAGAAATTATTATATTACCATTAGAAGAAGTGATTGACGATGTAGTCGGTAGCGCTTCACAATCAAAGACAGAAGTATCAGATTCTAACGAAACTCCTACAAGCCAGCAATCTTATCCTTCATCAAATATCAACTATTTCAGTGATGTAACACCAACAAGTAGTCAAACGTTCACCGAGTTACCAGATAGTCAAGAATCTGATGACTTTTCGATATACGCTGCAACAGTTCAACCAACAGATGAATACGTTTCGATATCATTCCCTAGAGTAATTGTAAGTCATAGATTATGTTTTATATGTAAATCGACAAATGAAATTCAAGATGTGCCTTTCGAAGCTCGCTTACAAGTTTTTATTTCTAGGAAAATTTTTATTCCTCATAGAAATAGATGCTGCAAGATTTATTTGATAAATAAAAGATTTTATGACGATGAAGTTTTGAGAATAGAAACTTATTCAGATGAATGTAGCATAAAATTTTCAGAACTTGCAAAATTCATGGACGCATTATCAGATGATGCACATTTACAACTTCATGACCAAATTGGAAGTTTCACAATTACGGAAAAACGCATAAAAGCTCTCACTGGATATACGTGGGACAACATTATTAAGCTACAAAACATGATGATATCAATGAGATCTTCTGAAAATAGAAACATAATGCAACTATTAGTACTTTTTTTATTTAAAATGAAGTCTGGGAATTCAAACAAGTGCATTTCTGCAATTTTTGGTCTTGAAGAAAAGCAAGTAGCACAATCTATCAATTCAGTGCTCAAATGTTTTGAGAATGAAATATTGCCAAAAAATTTCGGGATTCATGCTTATTCTCGGGAACTTTTACTTGAACAAACAACTGATATTGCAAAAATGTTGTACAATATGGATAACAAGTTAGCATTAATATGTGATGGAACATATTTACGTCATCAAAAAGCAGCAATAATGCTTATCAGCGTAAATCATATTCGGGTCAAAAAAAAGCTTCACTCTGTAAACCATTCACAATATGTACAACAAATGGTTTTATCGTCAATTGTGCAGGACCTTTTATAGCTAATTGCAACGATGCAAAGATTTTGGAGAATTTGTTATAAAGTTCCGATGGATTTGACAAAATTCTCGAAAAACACGATATTTTCATTCTCGATAGAGGCTTTAGAGATGTGATAGACTACTTGAATCAGCGAGAATTCACAACTTTGATGCCTGCTTTGAAAGGTAAACGATCGCAACTTACTACTGAAGAATCAAACGCATCTCGACGAGTTACGAAACTTAGATGGGTTGTAGAAGCGATTCATGGAATCATAGGACAAAAATATAAGCTTCTGCATCACCAACTTCATAATGGTCTTTTAACAAAAGCTGGATTATTTTGTAAAATCGCTTGCTTCTTACAAAATTTATTTGGTAAGACGTTGAATTCTGATGCAGGAAATTTAGAAAAAATCATAAGTAGTATTAACCTCACAAATAATGTAGAAAACACCCTAGCAATTGAAGTTGAAAAAAAAAACTGGAACAGAAAAACTGTACCGTTTCAGCATTTGTCATCGAACAAGCCGAAAAAAAATAAAAAAGTAATAAATATCTTTTTCAAATTTTTTAAATTCAATGAAATATATAAGAGATCCCATGTGAGATCGCACACGAGATTGCATATGAGATGTCACATGAAATCGCCTATGAGATCGCATATGAAATCGAATGTATACTCGTTAAATTTTTTAAAATAACGAATATATATGAGATTTCATAGGCAATTTCATATGGGATCTCACATGAGAGTTCATACAATATTTTCAGTAGAGATGATTTTTCTCGGATTGTTCTTTAAATTTATACACTCTTCCGATTCTCATTTATTAAAAATAAGTTCATACCTTTAAGTAGAATCGGTGGTAGCGCAGGGACTAAGGCTCTTGGCTCATGCTGTAGTAGACTGAAGTTTAACTTTCGGGAAAATTTTGGAAAAATGTTTCTAAATTTTTCTCTGTGAAATAGAACTAGGAGACTAGGAAAAACCAATTACAAATTCTCCCTGGCCAATAAAAATTACATGAGTAAGGTGAAATCACGGGTCTCAGTCCACAGCGATCAAGAGACCCACTGGCAATAAAATAAAGGAGAAGATGATATCTCCAATCCCTAGTAGAAATATAAAATGTGCATTACTATTTGAAATAGTTTAAAATTATTCAAAACTGTTTAAAAATGTTTAAAACTGTTTAAAACTGTTCAAAATAGTTTAAAAATGTGAAATTTGGGACATTCAAAACAGTTATAAACAGTTTTAAACATTTTTGAGCAGTATTGAACAATACAGAATAGTTTGAAACTAAAGTGAACATTTTCTCGTATATATTATATAAATTTTAATATGTCTAAAAAAATTTTTACAAACAAAATTATAAAACACTGTTTGAAATCATTTCGAACTTTTAAAAATATTTTAAAACTTTTTAAAACTGTTTAAAGGTCTTTAAAACTGTTTAAAACTGTTTAAAGGTGTTTAAAACTGTTTAAAACCGTTCAAAACTGTTCAAGTTAATAGAAAATAGTTTATATTGATTTAAAATTGTTTTGAAATATTTTTAATATTTAAAATAATCTATAACTTTTTAACATGAAAAATTCAAAACTATTAAACGCCGTTTGAAATCATATCAAACTTTTCAAAACTTTTTGAAAGTGTTTAAAAATGTTTAAAACTGTTCATAACTGTTTTAAATTTCCTAAATTTCGCACTTATAAACAGTTTCAAACAGTTTTGAACAGTTTTAAACATTTTTAAATATTTCATATTTCCGCTAGGGATCACAAACATTTCTGATATTTATTCATATGAAAAAAAACGAAATTTATTTTTAAACTATATTTGATCGATAAAGCAAACCCTTAAAAATTTTGTTTTATAATAGGTCATTTATTTTTGTCCTTTTCTTATCTAAATCTCAACTTTATTATATATTGTGTCATGAAACGAATTTTGAAATTAGTGTTATTCAAAAACTAAATAGTAGTAAAAAGATACAATTTTTTTATAAATTATTGATTTTTTCAATAATATAGCATAAAAGAAAAAAATAATTTGACATTAGTGAGTAATGAAATAATCAATGATTGTTAATCAAAAACATGTATTATTTGTAAGATCCCTAGCGGAAAAAATAAATGAAACACTTGAAATCATTCGAAAAGTTTTAGAAGTAATCAGAAAGAAAATGAGGGAAACTGAAAGAAACAGTAAGAATTGAAATCGGTTGGAGAGACTTTGGTAAAATTGGGACGAGACATTCAAAGTATTCAAGTTTGTTTCCGCTTTTTTCGGTATATTTCATTTATTTTCATTTCTTTTCATTTTTTTACAAAATATCTTAGATTCTTTCCAGAATTAAACATTTATTTTCTATAAATATTCAGAATATTTCGGAGTCTCTCGGAAATTTTCGGATAGCTTCAAAATTTTTCAAAATTTCTCAGAAGTTTTCAATTTTTCTTAGAACTTTATGAATTTTTTCATATTTTTTCAGAATCTTTCAGAATATTAATTGAAATAATCAGAATATTTTAGAGTATTTTAATTAATTTCTAATTTTTTCTAAACTTTTCAAATTTTTCCAAAAGTTTTCCCTATTTTTTTGAAGTTTTTGGATTTATTCCAATTATTTAAGTGTTTCAATTAGATTATTAAAAAATTTGTAAAGAAATTGTTAGAAATTTTCAGAAACTCTCGAAAACCCTCGGAAATTTTCAGAAATTTTCGGAAAAATTCGAAAACATTCCGAATCTTACCAAAACTTTTTAAATTTTACGAATAATATTAGAAAATAACATTTATTGATAATAATAATTTGAAATATATACTTAACCTGTTAAATAATTTAATATTTCAGTATTTAAAATTCGACTTAATCAAAAATTTCAAGCTAAAAACTCGATTTTGAGCCCACTTAAAAAAGGAATCGAGCTTGAAATTGTAGACTGGGAAATCGTTAATACTCAACTATTTCAACAGACATTTTTTTGTTAAACAAACATATCACGAAACTATGATCTAGAAAATTATTTTTATTATAAATTAATTTTACAAATAAAGTTTTGTTTATACATACATGAAAAATGAAATTTTTGTTTTTTAACTTAAATTTATGTTTTTTAACGTCCACAATAGCATATCTGAAAACTTTAACCTCCTCTTTTAAATAAAGTTAGAATTTGCTGTGTAATAAAACTTTGTAATAAAACCGAAACAGATAGAGACAAACTAAAAAAATCGGAATTTGTATGAAATCTAATTTCTTCCATATTTACTTTTAACATTGAATAAAATGAAAAATACCGAAAACTTGTAATAATTTTAAAACAAATTCAAAATGTTCCAATTATTTTATAATTTTACAAAAATTTTCCGTATGTTTCATTTTGTTTCAGTTTTCACAATTCATTACTTATTTCCAAATTTAAAATGAAATAATCTGATTAATTACAAGAGTTTTGGAAATATTCAGAAACAAACTGAATTAGTTTAAAAAAAAATGAAATAAAATGAAACAAACTGAAATTAAATGAAAGAAAACGAGAGAAATGAAAACGAATAGAAAGAAACTGAAACCAAAAGAATGAAACTGAAACAGTTTAAAAAAATTGAAATAAATTTTAAAAAAACTAAAATGAACCAAAATGATTATGACAGCTGATTTTTCTATATCCACTTAGAAAATGATATAAAATGAGACATTCAGAAAACTTCCGAAAATTTCTGAAACAGTTTAAAATGTACCAATTGTTTCGTCCCAATTTTCACAAGAACTTTCCGTTTCTTTCAGTTTCTTTCAGAAATTTTCAATTACTTTCGTTTATTTTTTCCGCTGGGGATATTAAAAGAAAACAGGCACGTTTGTTCTAAATTTATCCTAGAGCAGGTGGCTCTTCTTTGTCCTTTCGTATTAACAAAATGAAATTTCATTTTTAACTGTAGAGTGTTTAAAAAAAAAAGGAAGCCTTATTTTTCACCATGAAAATAGTTATTATACACTGTTTTGAAATGATATTAAATTAGTATGTGAAAATGTTCCTTTTATCACGGAATTTCACGCAAAATTTGTGACTACACAGCGTAAAAAGTTTTTTTAACTATAAAGAAGGTGTTTTTGAATAGAGGAAATACGGTGCAAAGAAATAAATTTCTTTGAGTCAAAGAAAAATCATTTTTAAATTAATAAAATAATTTTTAAAATAAAAAAAAATCCGTGAAATATTCTTCAGTAAAATATTTTATTCGAAAAAAAAATTTTCGAATTTAGAAAAATATCTTATTAACTTTAAGAAATTAGTTACTTCCAAAATAGTGTTAAAAGTCAGTAAAACTTTCTTAAGAGGAGGTCACGTATCTCTGTCCTTTTCTAATCAAAAAATTGAGTTTTTTACAGAAACTAATAATTTTAGCAAAAAATGAAGAGAAAGCCGCATCTCGTATCAAAAAAAGTAATATTTTCTTTGATAAGAAAGAATTAATTGTATTGCTTCGTTTTCAAGAAAACCTTGAAAAACTTAAATCATAGAGGTTAGGGTGGACAATTTGGTTTTTCAAGGTTTTCTTGAGAACGAAGCAATAAAATTAATTTTTTCTTATTAAAGAAAACATTGCTTTTTTCGATACAAGATGCGGCTTTCTCTTCATTTTTTGCTAAAATTATTAGTTTTTGTGAAAAAATCATTTCTTTGATTAGAAAAGGACAGAGATACGCGACCTCCTCTTAAAAACAATGCTATATTTTTTTATTGAAATAATGTAATATTTAAAATAATTTTTATATAAAAATGAAAAAAATATCTTACATCAAATAATTTTTTAATCCAAAGACATCATTTTTAAATTAAACAAATTAGTTCATAACTTCGATAAACCTATCTCTTTTCAACAATAAAATGTTTGTTGGTGCAAAAAAGCGGTGCAATTGATTACATTTCTTTACATTAAGAAGAGGATTTTGAATTGAAAAAAAATAATTGTCGGAATGAAGAAAATATAACTGAAAAACTTTAAAAATTTTCTCATTTTAATAAAGTAATTATTATTTTGATTAAAAACGTACATTTCAGTAAAAAAAAATTTACAACAATTATTATTTATAAACATAATTACAAAAAATAAATTTTAATTAAAATCATTATTTAACGGTAGGCCGGAGTAGAACCTGATACCGACCGAGTAACAATTGAGTTGTTTATTATTTACTCAAGTTTTAATCGGTGTATCTTCAAATTAAAGGTCGAGCGCAATAGATATTATTAGTATGAACATCTATGCACAAGAAAAAAAATATCTACCGGTTTGTTTTTGAGAAAAGTAAGTAAAGCGAAAATATTATAAACATAAACTTTTACTTTGGCGTTACTTACTTTTCTCAAAAACAAACCGGTAGATACTTTTTTTCTTGTGCATAGATGTTCATAATAATAATATCTATTGCGTTCGACCTTTAATTTGAAGATACACCGATTAATACTTGAGTAAATAACAAAAAAACTCAATTTTTACTCGGTCGGTATCAAATTCTACTCCGGCCTACTCTTAATAGCGAATTTAGCACAACTTTTTCAACTGGCGCATATCGAAATTATCATATCTAACATAATTTTGGAGACATTTAAGCAAAAATTAGCGACTACATACAAAACATCCAAACCAAAAAAGATCCCGCCTGGACTATACAGGTTTTGAAAAATTTATTGTATCTTGAATAAGACAACTTATAAGGTGGCGCTGCGGTCAGGTGAGAGAAATCTATTAAATATTTTTTATACAGCTATTCACAATTTTCTGAGACGACAATATACTTTTAATGTTGTCATTTTCTCTAGCCATATATATGTAGAATAATTATTAATACTTATCTTGTTTGGAAAGTCTAAAATATTGTTATAAAGCGAAAAATGCAATGCAACGTAGGACCGATGTAAACAAGCGTGCACCTTCCTTTAGTGCGACAGAGAGAGCAATAGTAAAGAATGATGTATACTAATGTTTACGTCGGCTCTACCTCGCACCGCATTTTTTGCTTTATAACAATATTTTAGAGTTTTCAAACAAGATTAATATTAATAATTATTCTACATTTATATGGCTAGAGGAAATGACAACATTAAAAGTATATTGTCGTGTCAGAAAATTGTAAATAGCTGTATAAAAAATATTTAGTAGATTTCTCTCACCTGACCGCAGCGCCACCCTATATGTAGCGGCGAAATAGACCCGACCGCCTCTTAAGAATAGTGTTGTTTTTCCTTTCATAATGATTTCGAAAAGATTGATACAGGATTCGGATTTAAATTTGGATTTTCAAAGTAATTCTTGCTGCTTTTCTGTCTAGAGTAATGTGATTTTTTTTGGAAACTTGTTCAAATGAGCTTTTGCTAAATGCCAAACGTCATCATCCATTTTATGAGGACGATTCGCCTGTTTGTCCCGCATATCTTGCATCGTCATTCCTTCACGAATCTTATTTTGTATAATGCGTATTCTCTTAAGGCGACTTCGGATTTTAGGTTAGAAACGATATTTGAAATAATAATATTATGAATTTTCAACAAACACTAATGCATATTTCCGGTTATTACGGATACCAGCTCTTGCTGGTACAGTCCCTAGCGGAAAAAAATAAATGCAGACAACAGTTAATAACTGAAAATATCAGGAAAATACTGAAGAAAATAGATAAAAGCTGAAGAAAACGGAAATTAACGGTTGAAAAATGTCGGAATTGAGACAAAGACAACAGTTATCTTCTGATTTCTTCAGATTACTTCAGTTTTTATCAGTTCTCTACAGTTCTCTACAATTATCTGCAATCAACAATTATATTCATTTTTGAACATTTTTTATCAAATATAAAAGTCATTGAAAAAGTGAAGAAATCCGAAGAAAATTGCAGAAAACAGTTATATTTTGAACACACCTGTTGAAAAGTGAAGAAATCTGGAGGAAACTGCAGATAACGGTTATATTCTGAACACAGCTGTTGATAAATGAAGAAAACTGTAGACAACAGATATATTCTGAAGACAACTGTTGAAAAGTGAAAAAATCTGAAGGGAACGGCAGAAAACAGTAATATTCAGAACATAACTGTTAAAAAGTGAAGAAATCTGGAGGAAACTGCAGAAAACAGTTATATTCTGAACACAACTGTTGAAAAGTGAAAAAATCTAGAGAAAACTAAAGACAACAGTTACATAACATTTCAAAACGAAGAAAAATTAAGGAAGTTAAACAAAAATTGTTTCTTTCCGCGTACAAAGTAAACAAAACAGAACATCATTAGGGAAAACTTATTATATTGGCAGGTAACTAAAGGAAACAGTTATTAACTATTTTAAACGAAAGAAAAGTGAAGAAAGTTGAGAAATTATTTTTTTTTGCACGTTAAAAGTGATGAAAACGGAACATAACTGGAGAAAACTGATAATATTGGCCGATAACTGAAGAAAACAGTTATTAACTGTCTTAAGGCGACTACGGAAGTTCGGTTCGATTTCATTTTGTAGTTTACAAATTACTCTTTCAATTTCTAAAATTTTTTGAATTTTTGAATTTTCCACCATTTATTATAATCCGTAGAATGGTGGAAACTTAAAAATTCTGAAAAATTTTACATATTGAAAGAGTAATTTGTAAACTCAAAAATAAAACCTAACCTAAAATCCGAAGTCGCCTTAAAACGAAGAAAAGTGAAGAATGTTAAAATAGTATATTACGCACCAAGGGAGGGAAGGGGGACATTCTAACCCGCGCGTATGTTATCGCCGGAGCCGAAGGCGAGGGCGATAAACGCGCGGGTTAAGATGTCCCCCTTCACTCCCGTGGCGCGTATACAATTTTTTACCATAGCCAAGCCGAAAGTTGTCAACTAAAATTACGTATAACGTACTATATTGTTCTACTAGATACACAACACGATATCACACTACACGGTAACACTCGTAATGATAATTCATTAATAAAAAAAGATGTAATGAATTATTCTAATTTTTCATCACACACATTTTTAAAGATTTTATGCTCTGTTTTACTATATACACTACACGATAACACACTACACGGTAACACTCGTAATGATAGTTCATTAATAAAAAAAAATTTATTATTTAATCTGATAGAGTTATTCTTCGATACACTCTGTTTCAATGCACACATTTTTCATCACACACATTTTTAACTAAATAATAATTCAATACAATGTATACATATACATTATAATGTATACATTTTGTTTTTTTTGTTTCAAATTTAAGAGATTTTGAAAAAGAAACAGAAAAAGATTTTGATATCTGTCTTTGTTTTGTTCTTACTTTTGATGAAGAGCAAAAAGGCTAGGTATATTAGACATTATATGGGGAAAAGAAAGAGACGAAGAGATATAAAGTATGCTATACTCTGTCGTTAGCGCCTGCGCAGGACGTTCTTTTTGCTTCCTGCCCCGGCAAGAATGTGAGACTTTCGGTTGAAGTAGTGGGGATGAAAGTAGAAACTTTCGGGTTGGATATGGTAAAAACATATTTTTTTCTCACACGTAAAAAGTAAAGAAATCGGAGCATAACTGAAGAAACTGATAATATTGGCAGATAACTGAAGAAAACAATTATTAACTATTTTAAAACGAAGAAAAGTGAAGAATTTTGAAAACATATTTTTTTCTCGCACGTAAAAAGTAAAGAAATCGGAGCATAACTGAAGAAAACTGATAATATTGGCAAATAACTGAAGAAAACAGTTATTAATTGTTTTAAAACGAAGAAAAGTAAAGAAAGTTGAAAAAATATTTTTTTCTCGCACGTAAAAAGTGAAGAAAACGGAACATAACTGTAGAAAATTGATAATATTAGCAGATAACTGAAAAAAAACAATTATTAACTGTTGTCTTTGTCTCAATTCCGACATTTCTCTATAAACTGTTTTCTTCATTTTTTTCCGCTAGGGGTTGTATGAGTTTTTGCTTTTTGCCACACCATAGAACTAGATTTATATATATATATATATATATATATATATATATATACATATATACACAACTTTTATAGGCTATAGCCATACTGTACATATGCCCACCCATCAGCACGTCTATTAGGGGCGTTGGTATATAGCACAGGAGCTTAGCTCTTGACTCACGTTCTAGTGATGTGTGGTCCGATTCCCCGGGAAAATTTCGAAAAATATTTTCCGAATTCATCTTTGGGTAGTAGAGCCTGGAAACCACGAAAACCCAATTAAAAAGTCCCTCTGGGCAAAAACCAAGTATCATTAAAGTCCCATTAGGCAAAAAACTAAAAGCTATAAAACTATTTGGTAATGACCTAATATAAACGCTTAAGTGCTTGTCAAAAGGCCAATAAAAAATTAGGAAGAAGAAGAAGCACGTGTATATTGACATGTATTTCGTTTCTTTACCCAACCGCTGGTTAACCGTTGGTAAACCCTTCTTCTAATCATTGGCTAAACATATTGGCCTACAATTACTTAACCAACCATTACTATTGGCTTATTTTCTACCAGGGGTAGAATAATTATTTTAAAAATCACTGAATATTATTTAAAGTTTTTAAATAATAAATTTTATTTTAAAGTATACTTTATTATTCGCTAAAATTATTTACTTTTTACCTTCTAAAAGAACACAGGCTATATAAGCTTCACCTACAGTATTTTCATCATCACTTGATAATTCTAAATCATTAAAATTTTTTAATTTTAAATAGAGACCATTTACTCTGTAAATTTGAATTTCATTCCAATTGTTAAAATTTATTTTTCTATTAAAAATGTTATTAGTTATAAGTTATAAATATGTAAAAAAATTCAATACATTGTTCACCATGATTGTTATCGTGAAAATTTTTGAACATCTTTATATATATATATATATATATATATATATATATATATAGATAATCCTGATAGAACATCTGAATGCCTTAAAAAAAAAAAAAATAACAGTTAAACATTTTTCTGATATAGCTGATTTGTAAATTATTTAAAAAAAAAAAATTATTTCTTCAACTATCATAAAATACATGACTAACTTCTAATGATAGCATTATTTTTATAGCTGTAAGTTTGAAACATCACCCATAGAATATATATATATATATATATATATATATATATATATATATATATATAAATCAATAATTCAACGAATAATCATATTAAAGTAATAATTCTGTAGTAATTTGTGTTGTGCAAAATTTATGAAATTATTTTTAACATGAAAAAATTAATATGGAAATTATAATTAAAAAATTGATATAAATAGATTAATGAAGTCGGTTAAAAATTTAATTTGTAACATAGTTAAAATCATAATTTTCTATTAATTTTGGTTTGTAAGGAAAATTTATTTAAAATCTTTTTTACATAAAAAAAATGTAAAAAATTAAAAAAAAAACATTTTAAAAACACGCATTTATAATGAAGAAAATACACAGAAAAGTATTAAATAAATAAATTTACTTCCTTAAAATTACTTTTATACAGTTCATTGCAATAATTAAGAGAAAATTTTACAGCAAAAATTCAAAAATAAAAGTGTTAGCGCTGAATTGGATTTACTAAAATTAGCGCCCACACTTTTCTTTTTGAATTTTCGCTGTAAAATTTTCTCTTAATTATTGCAATGAACTGTATAAAAGTAATTTTAAGGAAGTAAATTTATTTATTTAATACTTTTCTGTGTATTTTCTTCATTATAAATGCGTGTTTTTAAAATGTTTTTTTTTTAATTTTTAATTTTCTACTTTTTAGTTGGAACTGAATTTTCTATGAGTATTTTTTTTAAAAGCTTGTATTTAATTGTATTTTCTATACATTCCCCTATCTCCGATGTATTCCCCTATCCCCTATATGTTCCATGAACCCATATACATTTACCTATCCCCTATATCCCCCTATCCCCTATACATTTACATGTCCCCTGTATATCCCCATATCCCCTATGCATTCCCATATACTCTATATTCCCATATCCCCTATGATTCCACTATCCTCTATATTTTCCCCTATACATTCGCCTATCCCTCATCCATTTTCTACAACTATTAACTCAACAACATTCTATCAACTCGCCTTTACCCAAAGATAGCCTCCCCACTGAAACTTTCTCGAAGATGACTTTGCACACCCGTCATCGCCGACCTGACAACGGGTTATTGCATTGTCATCAGAGACCAAGCTCTGTATAAAATTTCAAAAATTTCCATAGACAAAAAGTGCCTTAAATCGAGCGTGCAAGATTTGTTTACAGACAGACAGACGTGAAAGTAAGCGTAATAAAAGCGTGTAAAAAAAAATTATTTATAATATGAGATATGAGACTCATGAATGCCTAAACTTTTACCTTTTTAAAGATTTTTTTGGGAAAATTTCATGATTTTTCCCGGGTTCTATATTTCGTACCAATATGGGTGATTCTATTCGAACGGGTCAAATTCAAATTTGAAAATAATAGAAAATAAGGGTGTTCATTTTAAAAATTTTACTCAGGTTTTTTTATGGTTCCCCAGCGGAAAAAATAAATAAACCACTTGAAATCATTCGAAAAGTTTTAGAAGTAATCAGAAAGAAAATGAGGGAAACTGAAAGAAACAGTAAGAATTGAAATCGGTTGGAGAGACTTTGGTAAAATTGGGACGAGACATTCAAAGTATTCAAGTTTGTTTCCGCTTTTTTCGGTATATTTCATTTATTTTCATTTCTTTTCATTTTTTTACAAAATATAGAATCTTTTAGAATATTAATTGAAATAATCAGAATATTTTAGAGTATTTTAATTAATTTCTAATTTTTTCCAAACTTTTCAAATTTTTCCAAAAGTTTTCCCTATTTTTTTTAAGTTTTTGGATTTATTCCAATTATTTAAGTATTTCAATTAGATTATTAAAAAATTTGTAAAGAAATTGTTAGAAATTTTCAGAAACTCTCGAAAACCCTCGGAAATTTTTAGAAATTTTCGGAAAAATTCGAAAACATTCCGAATCTTACCAAAACTTTTTAAATTTTACGAATAATATTAGAAAATAACATTTATTGATAATAATAATTTGAAATATATACTTAACCTGTTAAATAATTTAATATTTCAGTATTTAAAATTCGACTTAATCAAAAATTTCAAGCTAAAAACTCGATTTTGAGCCCACTTAAAAAAGGAATCGAGCTTGAAATTGTAGACTGGGAAATCGTTAATACTCAACTATTTCAACAGACATTTTTTTGTTAAACAATAATAAAAAAGTAAAATAAAAAGTAATAATTTTAAAACAAATTCAAAATGTTCCAATTATTTTATAATTTTACAAAAATTTTCCGTATGTTTCATTTTGTTTCAGTTTTCACAATTCATTACTTATTTCCAAATTTAAAATGAAATAATCTAATTAAGAGCAGGTCGTATATCTCTGTCCTTTTCTAATCAAAGAATTAATTTTTTTGCAAAAACTAATAATTGTAGCCAAAAATAAGGAGATAGCCCCATCTCGTAAAATAAAAAGCAAGATTTTCTTTGATGAGGAAAAATTATTTTTATCGATTCGTTTTGAAGAAAACCTTGAAAAACTTAAAAAATAGAGGTTAGGATGGACAATTCAGTTTTTCAAGGTTTTCTTAAAAACGAAGCGATAAAAATAATTTTTCCTCATAAAAGAGAATCTTGATTTTTATTATACGAGATGGGGATTTCTTCTTATTTTTTGCTACAATTATTAATTTTTGTGAAAAAATCAATTCTTTGATTAGAAAAGGATAGATATACTCGACCTCCTCTTAATTACAAGAGTTTTGGAAATATTCAGAAACAAACCGAATTAGTTTAAGGAAAAATGAAATAAAATGAAACAAACTGAAATTAAATGAAAGAAAACGAGAGAAATGAAAACGAATAGAAAGAAACTGAAACCAAAAGAATGAAACTGAAACAGTTTAAAAAAATTGAAATAAATTTAAAAAAAACTAAAATGAACCAAAGTGATTATGACAGCTGATTTTTCTATATCCACTTAGAAAATGATATAAAATGAGACATTCAGAAAACTTCCGAAAATTTCTGAAACAGTTTAAAATGTACCAATTGTTTCGTCCCAATTTTCACAAGAACTTTCCATTTCTTTCAGTTTCTTTCAGTTTCTTTCAGAAATTTTCAATTACTTTCGTTTATTTTTTCCGCTGGGGTTATATCTAATAGAACGATATCCCAAAGTAGCCAAGCTGTCCATAGGTCATTCCCAAAAAAACTGATAGATAAAAAATATACTGATACAGAGGAATTACTTTTATTCCAGGGGAATTACTTTTTTTATTACCATCATTTGATATATTATTTTCTAATAATATTTATGTCGAACAAAGATTCTAAACTATCTGAAATACTTTAGAATTAGCTATTACCATATATGAATGAATTTTTAAAAATAAAAAACGACGAGTTACAGCAAAAATATGTATTTTTAAACATTATTAGAAGAAAATTAAGAAACAAATATATCCATACTTGAGAAAGTTTGCTTTTTCAAAATATATAATAACATTATTTTTGTGTTTGGGAGTGGAGTTAAGTGTACTTCATGATAACGGATTAGTAGGAAGTTCGCCACGTCCACGTGTAGAAACGATTTTATTACTAATACAATCTAAAATAATATATTATCAATTTATAGATTTTCCAATTCAGATTTTTCAAAGACTTTCATTTAAATTCAAATAATTATATACTTACTTTGATATCAACGACAAACTCTTTGATTTCGCTTTATTTATTTGTAGTATATACGTAGTATATAGTGTAGTATGTAAATATGACTACAGTGATTGTTTACAAAAAGATTTGAGAATGTGCTTACTCTGAAATTCTCCACAAATATATATATATTCAATTTTGAATATATAAAAATTATAAGCAGTAAAATATGTATTAAATTTCAAGTGTACAAATAAGTTAACACTTCATGGTATGAAATTCATGAATAAAATTGTTGACTTTATTATTTAATTAGAATTTTGTGAGTGCATCTCAAAAAAGGCAGGGGAATTATATGCCAGGGGAGATTACCTGATAATTTGAATGAAATTTTTACCGAGTAAACGGTCTCCAACATTCACTGCTATACAAACTTTTTTAGTTGTACATAACTACTTTCTTAAACGTCTATTACGTATTTGAATATGCGCTTATATCATCTGTGACAGTTAAATGTTTAGAGCCAGGGGAATTATCGTAGAAAAGGTAACTTAGCCTTTATAAGTGAAATGATGTTTACACGTAAACAAAACTGTATTCTATGATCAACAAAGCAATTTTTTAGCGAAATAAACATATAATAACAATATTTCCATGTGCTTTTTATCTATGAAAAAATATACATTTTTTTATAATAACAGAGAGTCAAAGAAATTTTTTTTTTTCCAACCATTCTGCTGAAATGTATGTACGGATGGAAAAAAATATTTTTTGATCTTTCAGAAGTATTAATTCATCTATCCTGTATCTCTACAACGTTTAAAAAAAATTTTATATATGATTACAGACAGGGGAGATTACTTTTTATACTTTCTAAGGGTCCCTACAAAAGCTACATTGAAATTAGAGATTAAAAAGTCAACGGATCATAAAGTTATAAGCTGAAAGTATATGAAAAATTTGTGGTTAATAATATTTGAACCTTGTATTGATAGTTTATTAAACGATTACATCTGATTACCCGTTAGAATAGAATCACTCATGTAAATAAATTTACAATTTGAGTTAAATATTTCTTATGCAATAAATCACTATTTAATTAGTAATAATGAAACAAACATTTAAAAGATTTGTGCAATAAGAAAGGATAGACTAGTTATTTGTAATTTATTTCTATATTTATTATTTACAGCTTTATATACAAAATATCGATGATTCTATGCATTCCATCAGAGATTGCTGTACATTCACACAAAATTACTTTTCAAAACTGTAATAAATAATACTCATTACAGAGAAAAAATTTTTCATTTCAGTACATTGTACTTATTCGTATAAAGTTATATTCTAATTATGTTCTTAGTTCCTCAATAAATAAAATAATTTTCACTTTTCATTCAGCTATAAAAAAAATTTTTTGAATTTACTAAACTTTAGAGCGTAATTAATGAAGCTATAAATAAAGATATACTTTAAGGTATCAAGCCTGAATTTGAACCTGGAAAAAATCAAATTTAAATAAAGTGATAATTTTTTTCTAACTATATTAATTAATAAAATTTCTTTTCATCTTAAATTACTACTATTATATTAAAGTAAAACATTGAAAATTATTTTTCTTCCATACATATCTTTTGCGACTTTTTCACTTATATATAGATACACACATACATATTAGTTATATGTCCTTTGGCCGTATTCAGGTGAAATATGAATCGAGAACAATGTTTGTCGCTTGAGCTGAAAATGCCGAGGGCGAACTTCGCGACATATAAAGCTTGTAAAGAGTCGAGGAGCGCGTCTGAGACACATACGATGCCAATACAAATTTAGCATGCTCTTTACATACTGACACGAATACGGCCTACGAGGACATAAACATACATACACGTACTCTCATACACATACACACATACACACACACACACACACACACACACACACACACACACACACACACACACACATATGGTTTATGACATCATTTTATTATACTTTGAGCCCAGACTTGATTAGCTTCTAGACAAAAGAAAAAATTTTATTGTTAACCTTTAGAGGACTGGTATTTGAGATTTGTGATCGCTCTAAGAAAGTGGTCCAAAAAGGTATCTGATATCACTAATTGACTTTGGGGTAAAGGTCGATCAGGGGTCACGCCACTATAGTGGTTTTCCGGTCCTCTTAAGGTTAACTAACATTACTACTATTATATTAAATTAAAACATAAACACTTTTTTTCTCTCGCACATATCTTTTGTGACTTTTTCACCCATATATATATATATATATATATATATATATATATATATATATATATATATATATATAATCGTAAGACAAGATTCAACCGACCTCCCCCCTTAGCCCCCCTCAAATGTCTGTCGATACAGCCCCCTCTAATTACGTTGTGGTTCCTCTTACAAATGGCCATTTCAAAATTAACGTATCTAAGGCCCCCGCTCAGCCCCCTTGCCCCCTCAATTTGTATAGCCCCCACACACAGCCCCCTCAATATGCCCCCACCTCAATTTTTATAGCCCCCTCATTATGCCCTCCCCTCACTATGATATTATGTTTTAGTAATTAGTAATAAGAAAATATTCTTATTATTAATAATATTCTATTATTATAATAACAATTATAAGTAATTGAATATTATTATAATAAGTAATATTTTATTATCATGATTGTAACTGTAACTAATTAATAATATAAAGTTTTTTCGCTGCATTTCATTTATATTCTAATATTGAATTTCAATAATGAAAAAAAAAATTATTATTATTAATATTTCATTAATATAATTGCAAACATAACTAATTGATAATACAAAGCTTCCTCTCTGCATTTCTTTTATTCAGATAAATATATAATAGTTTTATTTTTATATATTGTATCTTTATTTTTATTATTGAAAAAATTTCCTAATTACAAAAGTAAATTATAAATTAAAAAATAAATTTAGCTTAATATCCATAGGTACTTTATTAACACTTGTATTTAAATAAAACATGTTTTTTTTTAAACTAGAAATAAGATATTTACATATTTATCATAAAAGATTTCTGGGCTTGAGACCAGCATAAAAATATATAGCTGCATTAAAAGCTTTAAAAGCTCACAAATTCATTTCTTATTATCGCTGAAGCGTACAGATCTATTATTTGTTGTCGCTAAAAAAAAGCTTATAAAAGCGTACAGATTTATTATTTGTTGTCGCTAAAAAAAGCTTATAAAAAGCATACAGATTTATTGTTTGTTATCGCTAAAAAAACTTCATTCAAGCATACAAATATATTGTTTGTTGTTGCTACAAAAAGCTTACAAATTTATTTTTCATAATCGCTAAAAGAAACTTTTTTCAAATCATAATGAGGTATTTCTACAATTTTTGGATTAAGAATGATAAATGTAGAAACCTGCAATGTCGGTATTTTATAATCAAGACAAGAACAATATACTTGACTTTTTTTAAATTTTATGTAACGTCGCTGTATTTCAGCTATCATTGCGATGCTAATTAGCGACGGAGATCGTCAGTGCGTTTGTGAACAAAGCACATGCAACGTACAGTGGTGCTTGTATCAGCATTGGAACTTATGATCTCGAGATAACGAATCTATAGCTCTACAGTTAATAATATTATTTTTAAAATAAAATTTTTGCAATAGGAAATATTAAAGAATAGGTGTAATATAATTTAAATTAAAATATAATATACCCTATGTAATCTATGTCAACGTATATAAATATACACACTTATAAAAGAAGCCACCAATCACTGTATAAAGTAAGTTACATTTAAATGCAATGAATATATAGTTATAAATGTTTATTTTAACCAATTCATTTTGTTGACTTTTTTCAAGTTTTGGAAAAGAATTGTAAAAAAAATACTTTTTTCAAATATATTTGAAATAGAAACTAAAAGTTAGTTATTTATATTTTAAATTTTTATATTTGAATTTCAAATATTTTAAATAAAAAAATATACGTATATATATATATATATATATATATATATATATATACACATATATATTTATTTCTATTACAAGTTTAGTATATTAAAAATAATATTTTGCAAAAATTAATATAAAAATTTGAATCAAATTATATTATATGCTTTATTACATTAAAAACTACATCACATCTTATATATTTTCATTTTTTTTTTAAATATAAGCAGTTAATTAGTTACATTGTTTGATATTTTAATTGATTTTATTTTTTTAAATGTGAGGCTGTCTTAAGATCTAAGGAAACTATATGAATTTTATTTTCAAATAATTATATTTCTTGAAAATTTGAAATATATTTTTATGCATCTTACATCTGTAATTTGATTCCGATCTCCTGGTAATTCTACTTTAAGTCTTTTCAAAATATTTATCATTCTTTTGAAATATATACTTTCTTTGATCTCATCTAACAATATCAATACTTTGCACTTGATTTTTAATTCTTAAAAAAACACTATTACTCAATTATTAGTGATTAATTATAAAACTTTTATGTCATGTCATATTGCCTGTTGACATATATTTTTATAAAAACAGAAAACCTCTTATCCAATTACGTTTTTGAAGTATTTTTATCGATGAAATTAATTAAAAATTATATATTTGAAATTCCTATTCCTGTTAAAACTTGATCAATACAAATTATTACAGGTTATATTCCAGGAAGACATTTTGTTCAATCATCTTAACTTTTACAAATAAAAAAGAAATATGAAAAACTAAGTAAAAAAAAATATTTTTATAGAAATCAACTTTCAAATTTACATTGTTACTATCAATTTTATGCAATTCATTTTTCGCGAACTGACAATGTTTTAACAGAATTGGATACAAGAAACTTATTTAATTCTACTTTTTTCGGTATTTAAACACAATATCATTATTTTAATTTTTGTGCAGTCTTCAAATACTCCTACAATTTTATAAAAGAAATTAATAAACTTAGCTCAAACTTCTTAAATCATCTTCTAATATTGAATAATTTTTTTGCAAAAATTATATTACTAGACTAAAATTGTTAAATCTTTTATTTGTTTCCTAATTACAATAATGATTTACAAATTTAAAATTATAAAATCAAATAAATAAATTTTAAAATGTATAAAACTTATTTGTAATATAATTTAGGTTAAGTATGAAATTTGAGAAAGATGGATGCTTACTGTTGTAATTAAACATAAAATTCAATACATGTCATCATTTATACGATTTAACCTAAAGAAAAGAAATATGTAAGGGTGCAGTCAGATGAGTAGAAAAGAGACTGCCGAATAGAGGATGCGTAATAGAAACAACCAATCCGCGCTATTTGGTAAGTTTCATGCGAAGAATAGAATTCTATTCTCTATTCCACTGTAGAATGGAAAAGTGAGTTGCGATACGAAGTAAATGAACAAAAATTATTAAATTATAAATACAAATCTACTTCATTCATTTTAAAACAAATTGTAGAAAATCGCTCTGTATGAGCTACAATTTTAAAGATGTTATGTTTATGTTTACGCGACCTAATACGCAATCATCTTTCCATTCCACGTTTTTTTCCCCCTATGGTCACATGAAGAGAAAAAACAGTAGAATAGGCGGTAGAATGGAAAAATGAATATATAGCTAAATGTTTGTTTAAATCAATTCATTTTGTTGTCTTTTTCAAGGTTTTAAAAAGAATTGTAAAAAACATATACTTTTTCAAATATATAATTTCTTTAGATCTTAAGTCAGTCTTTGATACAGTTGGTAAGAATATTTACATTAAAATCACATTGTAAAAAACATATACTTTTTTCAAATATATAATTTCCTTAGATCTTAAGTCATTCTTTGATGCAGTTAGTAAGAATATTTACATTAAAATCACATTTTAAAAAATAAAATTAAAATTCTTCAAACTTAATATGCTCTATGAGAAAGCATCGCACTAAAGCACTTAGCAACGTTTTTTAACATACATATTATCAATAAAGAAAAAACGCTTATAAAAAAGTATTTTTAACTTTGATGGATGTTTATAACATTTTATGTTCATCTATACATACAGATGAAAACATTAATAAATGTAAATATAGAAATACATAGCATATTAGTAATGCTACTATATAGCAGAAAAACATGTTTTAAATTTTTTTCCTTGCTTTTTTGTCTATTTGACATAAATTAGAACAAACAATGTTTCAAGAAACATTTCATATAAAGTTTTCAAATTATTTATTAGATTTTGCAATTAAATTTTACAAAATTCATAATTAAATTTCACGAAATCTTTCAGAAATATTTAATGAAATGTTTCTTGAAATATATTAGAAATATTGCAACAAAACATTTCATGGTATATTTTAAAAATATTTCTAAGATACCCATTGAAAAGTTTTTATCGTAATATTGAATAAATAAATATTACAGAAATATTTTACGAAAGGTTTCAAAAAATATTTAATAAATATTTTTCGGCAACATTTTATGGAATCAGAAACAATATATTTATGTAACAATCATTATACAAACGAATTATTTTAACTTGTATCAAAAATATAAATATTTATTAATTGGCAAAATGAATATAAATCTTGTATTTAAATTTACAAGGTTTTTAATAATTGTATAAAATAAAAATAATGACAAATGATTATTAATTATTTTTAATATTAATAGCTTATTTATATAAAACAAACAATTAAAATAATACTTTGTTGTTATCTTAATTGTTTGTTTATATAAATAAGTTGTTAACTTATTTGTTTGTTATGTAAATAAGTCGTTAACTTAATTGTTTGTTTTGTAAACAATAGATAAGATTGTTTTGTAAACAAAGATAAGAATGGTAAGTATGGTGACGTCATTGTTATGACTCCCCATACCTTACTATATACTACTCATATACCCTATTTAATTCCCTTAAATAATGTTTTCAATGTTTGAAAATTTTATGACATAATTACATATATTATTAATTTTGTTATGGAAACAATTAATATATTAATATGTTTATCTAAAGACAAACAAATTTAATACTATTTACATTGAAACATCAATGAAAAAAAATCTTTAAATAAAAAACATTAAAACATCGATTAAAAAAACGAGAAAAAAAAATATTTGATTGATAGATCTATATACTAATTGAACTATTCTTTAAATCATTATGGTACAGTTAACGAAGGAATTCTTTTTATTTAATAATCTACGTATAGAAATAATAGTTATTTTTTCTGGAAATATATTTTTAGAAATTTGATTAGATTCATTGAAAGATCATTAAAGATTTACCCGAAGAAAACTTTTGAATAATTTAAATTATTTAATATATTATATAAAAGTTATTAAAAAAATTGCAAATTCTTGGATATTTTTTTAAAGTTATGAAAGCAAGATGGGGCATGGCGAGCTTGCACGCAGGAGACTTGCCCCCTAGTATAAATTAAAGATAAAACCAAATGAAAGTATTAAATGAATTTGATTTGATTGTAAGGGAATACGAGAGTAATAATCCAGTGGAGATGTTGTTTTTAGATGGGGAGAGGTCAGTCTTCTATCATGTGGCTTTTGGGAATTTTCCTGAACTCAGAACAGCCACCTTGATTAGAAAACAAACACATAATGATGAAATAAGTTCAGAAGACATAAAAACCTTTTTATTGCAGCTTGAGGCGGAGAAAAAGATGGAAAACAAGTCAGAGGGTGCTGCCAATCTGGCTCACCCCAAGCTGCAATACGGACGTTGCTTTAGATGTGGCAAGGAGGGACATCCGCAAGCCGCTTGCCCCCTGTCAGCATACCACTTGTGGTATACCAAACAGTAACAGTATACTGTTATTACTGTAAATAAATAGCAGGCCACAAGGGAAATGACTGCTTTCAGGCAGGAAGCGGTACGTCAGGAGGACGTCCAAAAGGTTCAGGTGAATAAGCACGTACATAAAAATAATACATATACACAAAAAAATAATAAAGGGGGAAATGCATACAAGAAAAATAAAGAAAACCATAGAAGTAACTCTGAAAACGTTACCAAAGCAAAAACCTAAATGTTTAGAAGGTCTTAAGGTACAAATGCACAGGAAAGAAAAATCAGAAAAAGGCAGCAAAGGCATACATCTTAGGTAATAGACAAAGTAATTCTAACAAATATGAAATAAATTTACTAGCAGACTCTGGAGCAACTGAACATATAGTCCAAAAGGGACTGATTTTAACTAATTTTAAGAAGTGTTCAAACAAAGTAATAAGAAGTGCCTTCCCTGAGAGAAGTAGTGCTCTCAAGGAAGAAGGAATCAGAAGGTTTGGTTGCGTAGCCTATGCAAAAGTAACAGATGTAAAATCAAAATTTGGAGCAAGGATAATAAAAGCAGTTTTGGTGGGAAACACACCCACAGCCTATATTCTTGGTACCCTGAAACCAGGAAGTTTATTAATTCTAGGAATGTAAGATGTAATGAGAAGTTAGTATATAAAGATGTATAAAAACAAGCTCAGAAAATACTAGAATTAAGGAATACTGAATATAACGAAACTGAAGAGGTTAAGGAAGAATCAGACGTAGAAAAAGAAAACCCAATATCATATCCAGAGACATCAGAGGTAGAAGAAGCAGCTGAAAAACCAAAAAGAAGAAGACCGATGAAAAGGAAGTCACAGACAATCGAGAAACAAGAGCCGCCTGAAAAGCGAATCAAACAGCCAGAAACAGCAGCTAAATCTAAGTGGAGATTGAACGTGAGAGCTGCAGAGGCGCAGTGTACTGAAGCAGTACTGGAAGATGAAAAGTATTTTGCATTATTTGCTGATATCAACGATGACCCAGTCTCGTACCAAGAAGCTATAGCTTTGGCAGAAAAAGAACAATGGGAAACAGCTGTGAAAGAAGAGCTGAAATCTATGCAGAAAAACAAAGTTTGGACAATAGTAGATCTGGTAGACTGCAAAACAAAAGACAAGAAAAAGAATATCATAGACTCCAGATGGGTATTCAGAAAGAAAACAGAAGAAATGGGAAATTATCAGTACACAGCCAGATTAGTCATCAGAGGTTTCAAGGATAAGACCAAGTATGAACTAAAAGAAACATACGCACCCATATCAATAATGTCTTTGATTAGGTCAGCATTAAGCATCATTCATAAACTTAACCTAGACGCCGTACAGTTAGATGTAAAAACAGCTTTCTTATATAGAATCCTGGAAGAAGATGTACATATGAAAATACCAGATGGATTAGAATGTGAAGAAAACCTACATAACAAAAAAGTTTGCAAAGTTCATGAGTCATTGTATGGACTAAAAATAAGTCCGAAAAGATGAAATAAAAGGATTTCTGAAGAAACTCTGAAGCTAGGACTGGAAAAAGATGTAAATCTTTTCACCTGGAGATTGCAAAACAAAACTACAAAAAGTAGATACAAAACTCAGCTTAGTATTCAAGATGAAAAATCTGGGAGAACCAAGATGTTTTCTAGGAATGAACATACTCCGAGATAGGTCAAACGAATATATAACATATAAGTAAAATAAAAAGAGAAAAACATTATAATCTTTCTCTTTTTCACCACTGAAGCTTGCATGAACTCTCGCTTGCACTCATGCGTTTTCTACATGTATTTTTTTCTTAACCACACTAATATTAAGGCCTCAGTTTTTTTTGTTTACATATTTAATTTTTACAAGTTTAAAATTTTACGAGCTTAAACTTAAATTTTTACAAGCTGAAATTTTTGTCTAAATTCCTAAGCAACTCACCACCCCATAAGAAGTTATTACTTCAAAAAGATTTTATAAACAGATGTATCTATTATATTTATTAAATGAAAGAAAAATATTCAAATAATTATGAATTTAAAATATGTATATCTCGATGCAGTAAGTATTCCGTGCTTTTGTGGGGACTCATGTCTTTATATGCGTATCCCTACTGAAAAAAATCTTGTGGTAACCACATGACATACTATATGGTTTTCACATGGTTACCACATGATTACCACATGTTTACCACATGGTTACCATATATTATTTTGACGGGGTGATCATGTGGTAACCATGTGGTAACCACGTAGTGATCATGTGAAAACCATGTGAGTAAGAAAAAAATAGTTAAAAAAAATATGCAAAATTTATTATTTTATGTAATAAATACTCACCTGCTGTCAAATCAGCAAACTAAAGAAAATTTTTATAAAAATAATCAATAATATTTATATTTTCATAAAAATTTTTTTTAGTTTGCTGGTTTCGACAGCAGGTGAGTATTTATTACGTGAAATAATAAATTTTGCATATTTTTTTTAACTATTTTTTTCTTACTTACATGGTTTTCACATGGTCACCACATGGTTACCACATGATCACCCCGTCAAAATAATATGTGGTAACCATGTGGTAAACATGTGGTAACCATGTGAAAAGCATATAGTATGTCATGTGGTTACCACAAGATTTTTTTCAGTAGGGTACGGTGCTGTAAGCGCACCAATACGCATCTCAGTGTATACTTGTGAACACCTCTGCGCAGGCTCATAATCAGACGAACAAGAAGCAGCGCTCAAGCTGCTTGCTTGTACTTTAGTCTTACTTCGCTAGCCACTCCCTGGTAAAAAAATCAGGTGACAAATCACCTGATTTCTCAGGTGATTTGTCATGCCAAAACATCATGTAACGATATTTTTGGTTTTTACACGTTCCAAACAATACTTAGTCAATTCAAAACCATTTTTGAAAATTTTCGACATTTTTGAACTTAGAAATTTTTTTGTAAAATTAGTCAAAATTTTTTCCAAGACCAAATCATCTAAAAAATTTTTTAAGTTCAAAATTTTAAACAATTTTCGAAAACTATTCTGAATTGACTAAGCATGGTTTAAAATATGTAGAAACCAAAAAAATCATTACATGATGTTTTGGCATGATAAATCACCTGATTTTTTTTGACAGGGCTGGGCTTAGTCACATTAGTTCTCTAATAAAGACTATCACTTTTTTTTTTTTTTTAAAGAAAAACGTTAATATATGAAGACATTGTCCTCTATATAATTAACTTTTTTCATACGATGATATCAGATAGATTCTAGCCCGGTTCCCGTTTTATACATTACATCAGGCTAGACCATCTGACACATCATACCGAAAATTTTGACTACCGATGGATGGTCAGCCACTTTTGTGACCAACAACCAACCGATACCCAATGAGGTCGGATTTTTTAAAAATCGCGATATAAATAGCACATACATTAATTTTCTTTCGAAAAAAAGTCAGATGTACCTGGCCAGGATTTGAACCCATGCCCACCGCGTTGAAGGCAACAGCTCTATCCGTTACACCACCGCGCTCTAAATAAAGTCACATTTAACTTATATAGTTTTGACTTATTTCTAGATTCCATCCTTCTTCTATTAACACGTGTATCCTGTGCGTTACAACCAGTGACCCAGTCGAAGAACTTGACAGCGACCAAGCAGCCATTTTCCTAATCATGCTACGGACCAAGGGGGTCTTCTCGAAATTCACCATCTTGTGTTCTTGTCTGTGCTGGCTAAGTATCGACTTTGCTGCTGTTCTCTTCCCTGATTCACGCATCAGGAGTTTTTTGAGATTGAAGAAGTGAAGTATCACACCCGTATCATCGCACGACCTCTGTGTGCTCCAATTAGGAGACGCTTTTCTTGAGGCTTTAACCTCAGCTTCTTTCTCCAGAGCAACGCAGATTCTTCCTAAGAGGTAGTGAGAGTTGCTAAAGTGCACTCACTTTTACATGTATATTTTATTTAAATCGCGATTGCAGTAGCAAAATTGGGATCTTGCATGAAAAATGCATTATATCCATCAGGTAGAATACGAAAAAATAAAAGACCCGTATTTTTCCGTTTTTTAAAATATGATGAATAACGGCAATTCCTCCGTCAGGGGCGTCGTTGTATTATAGGAGTAAATAACATGCTATATATATATATACACATATTTATATACATAGATATATAGTGTATGTTATTGATCCCTATATTACAATGACGCCCCTGGCTAAGGAATTGCCCTCGTTACAAAAGTTATTGCCAGTATATAGCGCCAATGTACATGACGTCACGAGTTCACCTGTACTCGTGACGTCACACCAATTTTCAACTGTCTCTTTGAATTTTCATTTTTATGATAAAAGAAAAAATACGTGTCCTTTATTTTTTCTTTTTCTAAATGGCGGATATAATGGATTTAAAAAAAAATTTCATGCAACATTCCAATTATCAATGTGCAAAAATTCGCGTCAAAGAATTTTCCTTCTATAAAATTCTGGACACGACGCGCAATTTTATTAATTATACGCCTAGCCCCTATTGAAAAAAATCACCTGGATTTCCATGTAGATTACCCATGTGGAAATCCACGTGGATTTCACATGGATTCCATGTGGATTCGCATAGGAATCCACGCAGATTACCCACGTGGGTTTCCACGTAAAAAATCCATGTGGATCTTATGAAAGCTATTTTGATTTTATAAAACCCTCGTGGACTGTTAAAGAATCCATATGGATTTTATGAAATCTATGTAGATTTTCAAAGAACCCGCATGGATTTTATAAAATCTGTGTTAATTGTATGTACTCCATGTGGATTTCCAAGTAATCAACATAGATTTTTACTTGGATATCCACATGGATTTAAATAAAAATCCACGTGGAAATCCACATGGATATTTTGCATAGGAAATAACTCGATATTTATTTTGCATTCAAAGTAAAAACCAAAAACAAGGTAAACCTCGTAATTTCAGCTCTTTGAAGATCAGAGGGCTTCTACGATTCAACTGACTAGGAGAGTGTCACACCTCCGGATCACGGATTTCGCTCAAACTTCGGGATAAGTTTTCAGATGATAAAATATGAAAAAAGCTAAAGTTATAGTCATAAATACTCAATATTTCTTTAGTTACAGGCAATTAAAGAGAATCACTAAAAAAGTTACTAGATTTTTAAACGCATATAGTTCTTTAGCGTCGATAGCTACAAGCTTGAAACTTTATTTAAATTAAAGCTGAGCTCAAATCCTTTCGAATTAGTAGCTATAGCATGTAAAAATATTATTTTTTCCCAAAGTTAGAGCGTGATAAACATTGGACCTGATTTTTCTTTTAAAAACATTAATTAATAATAAAAGCTGAAATTAGGTCCAATCCTTATTACACTCTAACTTTGGGAAAAAATAATATTTTCACATGCTATAACTACTAATTTGAAAGGATTTGAGCTCAGCTTTAATTTAAATAAAGTTTCAAGCTTGTAGCTATCAATGCTAAAGAACTATATGCGTTTAAAAATCTAGTAACTTTTTTAGTGATTTTCTTTAATTGCCTGTCACTAGAGAAATATTGAATATTTATGACTATAACTTTAGCTTTTTCCATATTTTATCATCTGAAAACTTATCCCGAAGTTTGAGCAAAATCGGTGATCCGGAGGTGTGACACTCTCCTAGAGAGTGTATTCTGGTCTTATATATCTGCGACTTCGAAATTCATATGATGGATCACAAAACTTAGAGAAACGCCACCTTGTAACTTACTGCCGAATTGATGATTGAATACGTCGATTCTATTTTGAATCCATAGGCGGCGTTTTTCTAATTTTCGTACCGTCATACATAGATATATAAGGTCAGAATACTCTTAATTAAATCGTAGAAGCTCTTTGATCTTCAAAGCTCTGAAACTACAAGGTTTACCTCGTTTTTAATTTTTAATTTGAATGCGAAATAAATATTGAGTTATTTCCTATTAGTCCGCAGTACAGAACCTTTTTTAAAAAATGATTACCACATACTTAGAACTTTGTAAGCGGCTTCATTTTTTCGAGTCTATCAAACTTTTCATCTACGAAAACTCTCGAAACCGCTGCGTTTTTTAATAATTAATTATTAAACATGTCGATTTGACGATGTATTGTTATGCAATGACCACATACTTTTTTTTACATGGAACTAAAAGATATTTTTATAACAGAAATGAAATAATGTATGGCCGACAAAAATTATTTTGCGTTAGATAAGTCTACCATTTGAATTATGTCGATAGGGCGGGGTTATGTTATGCGATGACCACATAGCCAATTTTTATAGGATTACTTGATAATTAATTATGAAACCATAAGATCATAATATCCGACAAATTTTCTGCAGATTTTTTTCAGTTAGACAATCGGAACATGTCATTGTTACGTTGTATGGTTTTGTGATTACCACATGTCCAATCTGGGATTTTTTCTGTTTTAAATAAAATGTAGAGTACACTAGAATATGCGGCCGACGAAATTGCTACCGAAATCTAATGGAAATTACAAGAAAATTAATTGAAAATAAGTAGTAGTACCCTGTAGAACTTAATTGTCTTAGGACAATTATTTTATGTCTAAATTATTCTAAATAAGACATAAATATATTAAATTTGAAAAACTTATTCAACAAAAATATATAAATAGCAATAAAAATCAATAACTTATGTATGAGAAAAATGAGAAAAACTTTTAATTTTATGAATAAATCAAAAATGAATTTTTTTCTTGAAGCATGTTGTTAATTAATGTTTTATTTAATATCATTAACACTGTTAAATTTTACATAATATTATTACTTTTAAATTATTATCATTTCTTATTTCTTTTACTATTTTCGTTTGCTAAAATTCGTTTACTAAATTGCAGTATGTCTTTTACAATATTATAATTTAAGATTTTCAAGCATTCCCACATCATATTAACAATGTGTCTAAAAAAAACTTAATTTTTTTATAAATTCCTTTAAAAAATTATGTATTTAAAATTTTAATTATTAAATACTAACTTTAATAAATACTGAAATATGAACAATGAATTAATATTTCTAATAATAACGATTCTTTAATTGATATAGATATAGATATAGATATTTATTTATTTTGTAAAAAAGTACAAAAAAGCGTGTAATACATGAAATAGTAAGTAATAATTCTATAAAAAGTATTGCACATAATAAGATAAGATATCACAGTCAATTATTAAAATTAATATATAATACTGTATCAGTAAGTCACCATGTAAAAGTGATATCACAGACTATTCTATAATAAAAATAAAATTGGACAATACCATAAAAATAAAATTGAACAATACAATAACAAAGTAATAGTAAATAATTAAAAAATAAAATAATAATTAGATTTAAAGAATAAAAACAATACCGAAGATGTCATGACTTCTAATAAAAACAGAACCACTCATACTTTCCGCATACATTCATCCATCATTCACGCTAATAAATACATTTACACCTTAAATCTGTATATAGGAAAAAACAAAATAAATTAACACAAAAATTAAAATACTTAAAATTAATTTCACTCGAGGTCGAGTAAGTACGTCCTCCCGACTTTAACCTGCCGAGCGATGGAAGATTTTTTATATAAGCAGGCAGGGAGATCCAAAAATGCACACCTTGAACTTGAAAGGAATTTCTTCCAGTCTCAGTACGCATGAAGGGTACCACGAAGTCCTTAATCTCTCCCCTAGTGGCTACCCTAGGTACATATCTAGTGAAGAGACTCATTAGATACTCGGGAGTATTCATGCGCACGATTTTGAACATAAATACAGCCATAAAATACTGTCTCCTTGAATCAGTACGCAGCCAACCAAGCGCAGCTCTATGAGGAGAGATATGACCGTCCAATCCTACGCCTAATACATATCTCACACATGAATTTTGTAATCTTTGTAATTGTCTTCTCAACCCCTGCGAAGCATTAAGCAGAACTACTGAGCAGTAGTCGAGGTGTGGAAATAGCAAGGCAACTGCGAGTTGTTTACGCAGGGCCTCAGTGGTGTACCGACGAAAGAACCGTAAACTATACATTATCCTATTAAATTTTTTAGTCACCATATTAATATGCGACTCCCAAGACAACGTAGCGTCAAGCACAACACCAAGGCTCGTAACGGTATCAGAGAAAGGTATGCCGACACCTCCCTCAAGCTCAATCGTTCTTGGCTCACCAGCATAAAAGTCATTAATAAAACGACTACTGCCAAAAACGATCGCCTAAGTTTTTCTTGCATTTAATGTGAGAGAAGCATCGACAGCCCATCCCGACACCGCCCTGGCCGCCCTCTGCATAATACGAATACCTTTATTCAGATGTTCATAAGGGACCTGAGTATAGATTTGGAGGTCATCAGCATATAATATGTGCTTGACATAACAGGGGTCGAGCGTATCACTTATGTTATTAATGTAAAGGCAGAACAACAGAGGCCCTAGCACTGAACCCTGTGGAACTCCTAGATTGGTTGTTAGCCAATCCAAATCCTCTTTTAAATGTGTAGAAACCATTTGTTTCCTACCTGATAAATAGGAGTTGATCCACTCGAGTGCAGCCCTAGAAAGCCCCATCGATCTAAGCCTCGCAAGCAATTTGGAAGGGGAGATCGTGTCGAATGCCTTACTAAAGTCAAATGGGAGCAGTATCGTGGCAAGTTTCTTGTTAAGACCTGATCTTATGTCGTCTGTAAGTTTAAGTATGGCAGTCTGCATAGAATGATGCTTCCTGAAGCCAGTCTGCAAAGAGTCAAGTATTTTGTGTGTCATAATATACTCGTGCAGTTGGTCATGGGCAATCTTCTCGAGAACCTTTGAAAGAAAACATAATATTGCTATGGGCCTAAAATCTTTAGGCATTTTAGGTGCAGGGCACTTCTTTAAAGGCACGATACGTGCGCGCTTTCAAAGGCAAGGGAAGACCCTCCGTGCAAAAGAGGAATTGAACAGAGTCACAAGATGCTCTCCAATAACCGGAAGTGCTTTAAGGATCAAACTCTGCGGGATGCCATCCTCGCCACAAGCCTGTGATGAAAAATGCGAAATCGCAAGGATTACATCATTAATATTAATTGGCTTAAAGGCAAAACCACTTTTACTACACTCAGAAAGAATCCTTTTACGTTCCGCAGTATCATCGTGTGGCGAGACCGACACCCCCGCAAAATGTGCATTAAGCTCATCTGGAGTGAATCCATTCAAGTCCCCTTGAGGTTTGGACAGGAGTCCCAGGTCTTTTAACTCCTTCCAGACATTACCTCCAGCAAGAGCATCGAATAGTCTATTATGATAATAATTTGTTTTTGATTGTTCCGTCCGTTCATCTATTGTTTTACGCAGCTGCAAAAATTCGGAGAGATATCGCTCCTCCTTCGTCCGTTTAAATCTACAATACGTGACATCTCTCTTGTGCCGCATCTGCGACAACTCTTTATCAATCCAAGGAAATTTATCTTTACCAATTTTAAGTGTTTTTAGTGGTGCTAGATTTTGTGTTGCCGCCGTAAGGTTGTCACAGAGGCAGCCAAGTGCAGATTCTGGGTCAACTGTACCAACTGTAAATGGCGTCCAATCACAGCCGGCCGAACTCTGTACCAATAAGTTTGGACAGATATCTTTGTAATTCCTATACTTAATTATTTTATTATCTGTCTTGATGTGATGACAAGAAATACATACATCAATTAAGTTGTGCCGACTGTGAAAATTTGCCGGTAAATTACGTGCGTCAAGTACTGTGTCATTATCGTCAACAAGAATCAGGTCAATCCACGTATGAGACGTTGGAGTGTGATGCGTGGCACCGTGCTGAACCAACTGAAACGAAAGCTCAGCCGACAATTTATTAATGAATTTGGCATCACTGCTCTCACGCAGGAGATCGGCATTCAGGTCTTCCATTATAATTTTATGAGAGTATTCGGAAGCAAAATTTCTTAAGTTATCCAAAAAATCAGTAGTTTTAAAAAAGGAAATTGCAGGAGGTCGATAAATAACAGAAACCAACACGGCTTCGGAGCTGCCCAATTGCACGGAACAAAAAATATACTCAGATACCTCCGGTTTACCTTCACTATAATTAGTTTGAGTATCCGAAGTAGCCAAAATAGTGCACTTTAAATTGTCTTTGACATATAAAGCAACTCCTCCACCACGCAAGTTTCTGTCCTGTCTGAATACTTTATACCCTTTGACCCGAATGACGTCATCCGAAAAAGATGGACCTAGCCAGGTCTCAGCCACTCCAAATATGTCGCAAGAAGGACTACCACTTAGAAACTCACGCACCTGTCCAATGTGAGCCCTCGACGAAGTCACATTCAGAAAGCACGCTCGTAGTTCACCCCTCCTCCCTGTACGACTCTCAGAGGAGGCCCGGTGCAGTCATTGGGGAGAGGCCACACTCGACGTTACTCCATTATTTGTACTTAATAATTGATTTGTCGACATATTTCGTTGATATTCAGAGGCTTCATTATTATCACATATATTATTATTATTGCACTTAATATTCGATGGAGTTTCAGAATTTACATTAATTACATGCACACCGTCTTTTAATTTCTTACTTTCTGTCAATAAATTATCTAAATCATTTTCATTAAAAAATTTGTGAGCTCTCTCCTCTCTCTCCTTCCTCACCAGAAATTTACCATGTCTGTGTCAAACAAATTTAAAGCCTTTTTCTTTGGTATACTTTTTTAACTTTTTAAAATTAACATATTTTTCTTTATGCAAAAATTCATTAATAAATATCAAGCCGTGGCGTTTGATGGCTGGAAGACTGCCAAGGAGCCAAATTGATAAGTAAACACTAAAATCTAAGTTTTATATAAAGAAATATTTTAGTGGTACGTATAGAATTATTTATCAGTCTAATACCCTAGTAGAAATTAAAACGATCTTTTTACCATTTTATGCCTATTGCATTGAAATGAAGAGTTGAAAATGGGAATTTTCATGGCTATTTCTTTAACCAATATAAAATGTACTTCTACCTATGTAATGCTGATAAAATAATAACATTTTATGCTAATTTTCGAGGATTAAAATGTGATCTTAGAGAAATATTCATAATTAAATCTCTATAAAGAAAAAATTCATGCTGTATATTTTAGCGATAAAATGTTAAATTATAAAAAATGGAAAAATATAGATTTAATAGACAATTAAAAAAAAAAAATTTGAATAAAAATTGAAAAAAAGCATTTAAAATAAACATGAATTATTTTTAGCACTACAAATTTACTTTTTTACAAAGAATGAAATTTTTAGAAATTTCATTTTTTATTTTAACTAGTTGAGTCCGAGACCCCTTTCCCAGTTAAAAAGTAAATATTTTTTCATATGTTTAACTTATTTTGAGTTGCTCTAGGTGCGCTTCGGAAGTTTAAGAGACCTAAAGCATTCATAAGCTCACTTTCTGTAATGTGTCGTATACGACACATAAGGGATTAACGATTTATTTTGTTAAGAATTTTATTATCTATAACGAATAATAAATAGTTAATATCAAATAATTAATTTCATGTCATTGTCTACGCATGTACCGCGTACAACACATACCTACTCTCTAAATGCCCCATTAATCAGATGATTATATTAAAAAATAAGAGGCATGTTTTATTAATAGTGTTTTGATTCTTCTATGAAAATCTTTTATTGAGATGACACAAAAATGACGTATAATTTTTGACGTTATGAAAATAACAACCATAGCTGCAAAATTAGATTATTCTAAGAATATAATTTTTATTCATTTTCGTACTTATAAAAATATCGGTAAAAATCGGAAAAAAAAATTAATTTCAAAAATTAAAAAATGTGAATGTATTTTTCTATGTCTACTTGATCATACTAACTAGTTTCATTTGTGCAAAATATAAATTTTATTAGATAATTTTGAACTACGTGTTCTTTATATGACACATACATGTGACGGGTTAATTATAAATCTTTTTTTGTTGGTCTGACGTAAAGATACAATATTTTTGTTGGTCATTGCCCTTTTAATACATAAAATAATATTATGTGACACGTCATACCCTTGTCCGAAATATGGTAATCACAAAACCATACCTCGTAACAATGACATGTTCCGATTGTCGGACTGAAAAAAATCTGCAGAAAATTTGTCGGACATTATGATCTTATGGTTTCATAATTAATTATCAAGCAATCCCATAAAAATTGGCTATGTGGTCATCGCATAACATAACCCCGTCCTATCGACATAATTCAAATGGTAGACTCATCTAACGCAGAATTATTTTTGTCGGCCATACATTATTTGATTTTTGTTATAAAAATATCTTTTAGTTCCATGTAAAAAAAAGTATGTGGTCATTGCATAACAATACATCGTCGAATCGACATGTTTAATAATTAATTATTAAAAAACGCAGCGGTTTCGAGAGTTTTCGTGGATGAAAAGTTTGGTAGACTTGACAAAATGAAGCCGCTTACAAAGTTCTAAGTATGTGGTAATCATTTTTGAAAAAGGGTTCTGTACTGCGGATTATATTCAAAATATCCATGTGGATTTCCACGCAGATTTTCATTTAAATCTACGTGAATATCCAAGTAAAAAATCTACGTAGATTACCTAAAAATTCACATGGATTTCTAAATATCCACATGGATTTCACAAAACCAATATGGATTTTTCAAAATCCACGAGGAGTACATAAAATTAACACAGATTTTATAAAATCTATGCGGGTTCCTTGAAAATTAACATGGCTTTCATAAAACCCACATGGATTTTTTTACGTGGAAATCCACGTGGGTAATCTGCGTGGATTCCTATGCGAATCCACATGGAATCCATGTAAAATCCACGTGGATTTCTACATGGGTAATTCACGTGGAAATCCAGATGGATTTTTTCTGTAGGGGCCTTAAGTAAACTTTCTATTTCACGGCAGTGTGTGCTGTGGCCATTTAATTAGTGAGATCCAGAACGCCGCCTTGAGAAAATGCTTAGGTTGTATGAGGATGACTTCTATCAACGTTTTACATCACTTGACTGGAGTTCCCAACCTTCATATCAGGAGGAAACTGTTGAAATAGAGGATGATTCTCAGAGTCTCCAGAACCATAAATACTTCACTCATTCCCAAACTCTCTTATATACATCAATTTTTATGATCACCGTCTTAACAGATCTAGATTTTTTGAGAGATTCCCTTTTGCTTTCTCATAGAGAAAGCATTGTATCGATAAAAAAAGTTTTTTTCTATTTTTTCATTAATTTGTACATATTTGAGCTCAGGGAGTCAAAAAAGGTGGATTCCAGAAAATGTCAGTATGTATGTGTGTGTGTGTATGTGTGTGTGTGTGTGTGTGTGTGTGTGTGTGTCTGTATGATGTTAGTTAGTAAATTGTATCTCGAAAACTACCCAATGGATTTGCTTCTAATTTTACATGAAATTAATTTTTTTGTCTAATTTGCTGGGAAGCTATTGATAATCGGTTCTTCTAGCGTAGTTTTAATTTTAGAGTCGTTTAAAGAAAAAAAAAATTTTGAATTTTCATTTTTTTGGTTTTTTTGTTTACTACTCGATGAATTTGCTTCAAAATTTGCATGTAAATTATTTGCGATTGCCCGAATAAAATAAATTTCTAAAAACTGCTTTTCTTAGCTAAGTTTTAATTTTATAGCATTTTGAAATTTTTGAAAAAAATGTTTCTATTTATTAAGCCAATAAAATCTTAAAAACTACTTGATGGATTTTCTTCAAATTTTCCATACAAATTAATTTTTTGATCAACTGGTGCGGAAGCTATTGAGAATTGGTTTTCTTAGTGTAGTTTTAATTTTATAGCTATTTTAGTAATTTTAAAAAAATTTCGATTTTTCATTTTTTTTGTATTTTACGTAAACTACTCAAAGAATTTGCTTGAAAATTTGTATGGAACTTATTTTTGACTGCCAAAAGAAGAAAAACTTTTAAAAACTGATTTTCTTAGCGCACTTTTAGTTTTAGAGCATTTTTAAAATTTTTTTAAAATTTTTATTTTAATTTTTTTTTCTATTTTACGAAAACTATTTGATAGATTTGCTTCAAAATTTGTATGCAAGTTATTCGCTACTGTTTGAAGAAAACAAGCTCTGGAAAATGAATTTTCTCAGAGAAGTTTTAATTTTAGAGGATTTTGAAAATTTTCAAAAAAATTATTATTTTTCATTTATCTTTTATTTTGCGTAAACCATACTATAAATTTTCTCCAAAATTTTTGTACAATCAATTCGCTATTGTCTGGAAAAAATAAGCTTTTAAAAACTAATTTTCTTAAAGTGGTTACGATTTTATAACATTTGAAAGATTTTAGAAAAAATTTCGATTCTTTATTTCTTATTTTTTTTATTTTACGTGAAGTACTTGATAGATTTGTTCTAAAATTTACAGGGAAATTATTTGCAACTGCCAAAAGGAGGGAAATTTTCAAAAATTGATTTTTATAGGGTAGTTTTAATTTTAGAGCATTTTCAAAATTTTGAAAAAGAAATTTTCAAAAGAAAATGTTATTTATGTAGCCAATCAGATCTCGAAAATTACTCGATGGATTTGCTTCAAATTTTGCATACTATCTATGTTTTTGTATAAGTAGACGGGAAGCTATTGAAAATTGGTATTCATAGTGTAGTTTTTTTCATGGAGCTATTTTAAGAATTTTAAAAAAATTTTTGAGTTTTCATTTATTTTATATTTTACGTAAATTACTTGATGAATTTGCTTTGAAATTTGCATGGGAATTATTTGCAACTGTCAAAAGAAGTATGACTTTTAAAAACCAATTTCCTTAGCGTAGTTTTAATTTTTAAAAATTGAAAAAACTTTTTTTTTTAATTTTCATTTTTTTTCCATTTTACGTAAACTACTTGATAGATTTGCTCTAAATTTTGCATACAACTTATTTGCTGCTATCTTTATAAAACAAGTTTAAAAAAAATAATTTTCTTAGGGTAGTTCCTTGATCATTTCTTTTGATTTCTGATTTAACGCTTTCACTAGCTCTTTTCTTACTTCCTCACTTCCTCTTTGTCCTTTTTTCTCAGATTGATCCTCATTTTTACCCTATTTTTATCCATCCTTGTCTCTCTCTTTCTATTTACTAATCACTCTCTCACATTCACTAATTTTTCTTGAATAGAAATTGTATTTTATATTGAAATCACATTTAAAAAAATAAAATCAAATTACTTTAACTCAATGAGCTCTATGAGAAAGCATTGCGGCAAAGCACTTGGCAGCATTTTTATATTTCCTTTGGAGTCAGATGAAGACTGACCATTTTAATTTGATCACTTATTCTAAACTACCAATATTCGAGATCCCATACCCTGCATGTTTCCTTGAAGATATTGCCTTCACGAAGGTGGGAGAGGAGATGAAAGGTAGCCTGAACGAACGCTCCCTTCCTTTTTAGTAATTTTATTATTCAGAATATCAATGGAGCCCAGTTAGTATTCACTGATGGAGCCAGATATGATGGTGGTGCCTGGCGTGATGATACGGTGCTGGCGTGTTTCTTCTGTTTCCCAGAAATGAGATTGGCTTCAGATTGGATGATCAATACTCTGTTTTCTGTTGTGAGGCCTTTGCCCTGCTACAGGCTTTAAAAAATATTTAAAATAACCCTGCCCCAATCAACTTGGTCTTTTCTGACTGCAAAAGTCTGATTATATTATTTCAGTCCTTGGGTCTCTCTTCGGATGCTCACCCATGAATCATTGAGACACGCGGGATATGCCCTTTTAAAAAAAAACACTTGTTTTTTGCACGTGAAAAAAAAACGTATTTTTTACACTTGTTTTTTACATGTAAAATTTGCACGTTTTTTCATGTCTATTTTTCAAGTGTATTTTTTTACAGCTCTTCGACAATCGAAGAGCTTGTATTGTCTGGCCTCATATATCTGATGCGTCTTCGAAATTTGTTTAAGGGATGACAAAACTTAAGAAACGCCAACTAGTGATTTAAAGTCAAACTGACGTAATCGATCATTAATAGCGATTTTAAATCACTAGTTGGCGTTTCTTTAAGTTTTGTCATCCCTTAAACAAATTTCGAAGACGCATCAAATATATGAGGCCAGACAATAGAAGCTCTTCAATTGCCGAAAAGCTGTAAAAAAATACATGTGAAAAAAATACATGAAAAAACACGCAAATTGTACTTGTAAAAAACACGTGCAAAAAACACGTGTTTTTTTAATAGGGTGTCTAGAGTTCAGAAATAAGGGAATACGCATCGGTCTCTATTGGATGCTTGGCCACATGAATATATACGGAAACACAATGGCTGATCGGATTGCCGGAGAGGCCTGGAGGAGAGCCTGTGTTGATGTTACTTAGGTGAATTCCTCAACACTTTTTCCCTTCTACAGGGACCGGGGACGAGCCGAGATGTGGGGGCGATTAGTAATTATGGGGGTGGGTTTAAGGGGTGTAGATACACAATATTTTAACTATATTTTACGATAATTTCTCTTTTAATCTATAGTTCGGTAGCATTATATCCCATAGAAGGTTATTGTATATGGTGAATCGGATCATGTCTCACCATACTAAAACCCGTAACCACCTTTTTGACAAGGGTTTTAATGTGGACCCTATATGTGAGTGTGGTGAGAATGTACATGAAATTAATCATCTCATATGGGAATGCAAGAGATATGAGAATGTCAGAAGTCTCTTTTCAAATGGTTTGCAGCGTATGGATGTGACTGAGGGCGAGCATGTTTTCGAATCATGTAATAGGTCACCCAGCATTATTGGGAAGTATTTGGCCTCCTTCCTTATTAACAATAACATTAATGTTTGATTTACTTGCGAGATTTTGTTCTTTTTTGTATAGTGGTCTTTTATATTATTTCTGTATCCTTATCCTTCACTCCTGTTCATTTCTCGCAACGCTGCTCGCTGGTGCTAAATGATGATGACGACTTTTTCGCTCCTTTGACACATGCTCACGCATCAGACATTTTTTTTCGATTGTATTGATTGGTCATCTGATGTTCACGCCCTTACAGTGGTGGCATTGTGCCACAGTTTCTGGACGGCCGATTGGAACACTGCCTGGGAAAAATTTCGATACGTCCGGAATCCATCTGTTCTTTTATAATTAGAAAATTTATTTTTTCGCAATAACTAAAAACAGAAATAAATTTACAATTGGAAAAAGACAGAGGTACGGTACCCTGCAAAAAAAAAACTATAAATATAGCTAAAAATATAGGTAAAAATACAGCAACATTGTGTATTATAGCTATATTCACGTGTTTTTTTAGCTGTATATCTATGAGAAATATAGCTAGATTTTTCGCTATATTTTTACCTTCTTTATAGGTGCAATCCCTATTTTAGCCCATTATAGCTAGAAAGATAGCTAAAAATCTAGCTATATTTCTCATAGATATACAGCTAAAAAGCACATGAATATAGCTATAATACACATCAATATAGCTGTATTTTCTTTACCTATATTTTTAGCTATATTTATAGATGTTTTTTTTTGACCGGGTAGACCATTAACAAACATATAAAACAATTAAGTTTTTCATCGTTACTAATGAATGACTCAATGATTTAAATTAACATTTTTAACAATAAAAAGTTAAATACATCTATATTTTTAATTTTAATAAAAGAGACGTTACAAGTTTGATTTAAACTTTATTTATTTTTATTAAAACTCACAAGGAGAGTGCATTGCATTTGGGTCTTCGATTTCCTTCTAGCTTTGGGATATTTTTTCTTACATAAAATCATGAAAAAAGCCGCGTCCATTTGGTCCAATGCTCGATTTTTTCCGAGTTATGAGCAGTTTTGTCTGTTTCGTTAAAGAATTCGCATCTGCTTTATAGTTTTATAGTTTTCGAATTACTTATTCTATAAGGTTTTTACTCATTGCATATTAAAGTTGAGATTAAAACCTTTCGATTAAAAAAAACGTCCAAAAAGCTCAAGTTGTTCTAAAGTTATAAAGGGAAAAAAATTAAAATGAAATTCAGACTAAAATACAGCATTTATTTTCTATGCATATTTTCAGCTAAATATTTGCGCTATTTTTATTCCTTTCATAACTTTTGAACAACTTGAGCTTTTTGGACACGTATCATTATATGCTATGGGATTGCAGTAAACTTCGGATCTAAGATGAATATTGCCTTTTTCATCCTTTATGGAGATGCTCTTTATTAAAGTCATAAACTTTATCATGTACTTGATAAGAATTAAAGCTACTGGAAAATTCTACAATTGAAAGTAAATGGTAATCAATATATAGCTTCATTGAAAAATATGTTTAATACATCAATTACAAACATACCTGTGTTACATGTACTTAATGTGTTTCTATCTTTATATGTATGAATATGTTCTTCATACTTCTGATTTAATTCATTACTTTCTCTATGAGCTGTTGCCAGTTGCCTTTCCAGGATTTCAACTCTATTTTGTAGGTTTTTTATATTTTTTTCTGATGGCTAAAAAGAAATATTACAAATTTTTATTTGTATTCATGTAACTAGTAAATTATTTTATGTATTATTTGAATTTATAACTATTTTCTAGAACAGAGAATAAGTCATTGTATCTTTGACATATATAAATGTATAATATTGATAACCAAGAGATGCTTATATTTTACTTGATGTCCACAAATATCAATGAATCATTATATTATAGTTTATATGAAAGCTGCATGTTCTTATACTTTCTCCCAGTAACATTTATGTCTCATTCTTAAATAAAAAAATATATAATGAAATGCACATCTAATTATTTTTTTGTTAGTTGAATATCAATTGTTTTAGAATAAATAGATATTTTTAGTGAAAATTAAAAAGAACTTTTCATAAATTTACTTACCAAATATTTAATTAAATGTGAATTAGGATTTTGTTGGGAAATCAAAAGTAATTTTATTCAATAAAATACATTGAATGTTCAATGGTGTCATGCGGGGAGGTGAATAAGAGTCAGAGGGGTACCCTATGCTTTAACATAGGAAAGAAGGATCGCTACCAACTTAAAGTAATAAAATATTTTTCAACAAAAAGTTCTTTTAATGGCACTTAGAGATGAAATATATTATTCAAATTACATTTAAACGTTTTTATTTGATAGATAAAACATTTAAAAATGTTATTTAATTTATTATAAATTAATTTAAGTTCGGTAATACGTTGAATGAAATTTGGCAACGCAGCGCTTCTATTTGTAGGTTAAGTTTAACAGAAAAATATTATCTTTCAATTCAAAACTTATGTTATACGCAATGTTGCCAAATCTCTTACGTAGCAGTAGCGGGTTTTCAAAAATTAACTCTTACTTTAACTTTGGAAATCTCTGTCAATTTTCCTGAAAGGTATATAAAAAACTATATGAAATGAATCCTTAGATAATATATTTTCATAATATCTAAATTTTAATTTGATCTGTTAACTTTTGTAACAGAAATTTATATAAAACGCAATCGATTCTCAAATCGCCTATAAGAGCCCATGTTATTTTTCGTATTTTTAACATTAAATTTCTCGAAAAAACATGTGGAATGAAATATGGAAAAAAATTGAGGTACTTTAATTTAATATAATAAATCATATTTCAAAATTTCAAAGCATTCTGTTAACTTTTACTTAACCATTGAACATCTTTAAAATGTTATCTTATCACTAATTATTTGGCACGAAAATTTTCATAAAATTATATTTAATATTATTACAAAGAATATTAAAAGATTTTTTTCTACTATACTACTTATATATATACCTTCCATACCAAAAAAAATTAAAAAAATGACTGATAACTTTTATTCAACGTTTGCTTTATATGTATACCTTCCATACCGAAAAAGATGATAAAAAATAATAACTGATAATAACTTCTATTAACTGTTGTAAATAGAAAATAATTATTAGTGACTCTTAGATTGAAAAAGAAGGAAAAAATAATAACCGATAATTTTTACTTACGGTTTACTTTATGCGTATACTTACAATGCTGAAAAAGATAATAAAAAATATTACCTGATAATAACTTTTATCAACTGTTATAAATGGAAAATAATTAATAATAACTATTATAAATAGTTACTACAGTCCAAAATCTACACTTTTATAATAGTCGAGGCGAAATTGGCGGGTGAGCAAAAAAAATTTTTGAAGGGAAAATTTTTACGGGATGACCTTTGTAAAGGGTCCTAGAATAAGGATCTGCAGTTTACCTGGCGAAAAAGTGGTCCCAATTTGTTTAAACCGATTTTATTTAAACAAATTAAAAAAGTTGTTCATTTTGATTTGGACAAAGTTTTTTTAGATTAATTGAGTGATTCTAAACAAAAAAGTATTTTTATGGTTTTTTTCTAAAGTTGACGGTTTTCGAGTTATTAACAAATAAAGATGTTAAAAATCAGTAAAATGCCCATTTTCAAAGCTCTGAAACGATACTAAAATTTGAATTTTTTTAGGTTGGCAAAGTTTTAAAGTAAAATTTAGATACTCTTTAATAGAATCCCGAAGAGTAATTTCAAATCATTTTATTTTTAAGTGTTATTTTTCAATTGTTAATTAAGCGCGTATACCCAGTATCTCCGAGTCCAAGCGCATACAGCTGAGTATGTCGTTTGCTAAAGTTCATGTCTTAACTCGCGCAGAGCGCATCGCTAATTTTTAAGTTGTTCTACGTTTCGGAAGATAATTTATAAGGGACTTATGGTTCAGAATCAGGGAGTGCGGTAGCGCTCCTTACGGCATGTTAGCGCTACGGCTTTCCCTATTTACTTTGAATTTGTGATATTCAAAGATTAAAACTTTAAGTAAATGATTATGTTTCAATATTTACATATTATTTGATTAAAAGTATACATAAAATGATCTAATGTTTTATCTGACAACAAAAACACATGGCCAAAAGTCAAGTTTTCATGATTTTTTTATATTATCACAGGTTAGTCTGTCGATTTCTTTTCTATTTCGGGTTGTTTCAGATTTTCAGCGGATGTTAGAGAACGACGGAGAGTTTTTTCATCTGTTGTGAGAGAAAGAGAAAGAATACGAGTTGTGCGATTGCTAATAAGTGAGAGAGAGAAAGAGAGTGAGAAAAAGAAAGAGAATACGAGTTATATCTTTTAATAATGAACGCATGTATTCAGACGAATGCTTTCAGAACATGCTAAATGTATAAATACTTCGCGTAAATAAGCAATATAAGAATTTAGTATCTCGTTCTATATAGCTGACGAGCTGCCGCAAAATCACGAGCGTTCATGTGATCAGTTCGCGCGTGCGCAGTAAAACGTCCCGTACATAAAATTCAACAGTTGAAAGCGGTGAAATTCAAAAGTCGGTAATACCGATTTGGTATTTAAAAATGAAAACAACAAATGAAAAAGTAATATTTGCATATTTTGAAATATTCTTAATTAATTAATTAGTTTTTCATACGATATTTAGACAAAATAAGTTGATTAATTTGAAAGTGTGGAAGAAAATAAGATTAAAATTTTTTCGAAAACAAATATTTTATAATAATAATAAATATATAAAAATTAGGTTGATACAATTAGCTATTAAATTAGTGTTATTATATTAAAGTATCAGATTATCGAATAAATTTATTGAGATAAGAATTTTCGACTTTGAAAAAGTTGTGATATCTCCCCAAAAAACCTTTAAAAAGATAAAAGTTACGGCAAGTTAGCTTCAAAAATAATCTTTTTCACTATCTCAAAAATAAAAAATATTTTGTCAAAAATTTAAACTTATTTAATACAATCAACTATAAAAAAATCTATTATATCTCTAAAAAAAGTCTTTAACATTATAGATAATAAAAAAGTGGGAATTTAATTATAACAAAAATACACTTGAAAAAATACTGAAATCAATAATGTGTGGTCAAGTTTTAATATGATTTAAAATAATACTTATAAACGATATTGTACCTATATTTTAATGATAATGAATCAATAAAAAATTCCTTTGTTAACGGCATGTCGGAGCTGCAGCAATCGAGTTTTGCTTTTTTTATTTTATCGATATCTTTTTAAATTCTTAAATTAAACAAATATAATGACTTGTCCGCACTAAAGTTATATTAGTACAATAATTTTTGTTAAAATAAAAAATCATTTGGACTTGTTATTTTTTTATGAGCTTGGATTGGAAATTAGATATCAAACTCGACAAACCTAACCTTAAAATACGATATATTGAAAGTTTTTATTATGACTTTATACGTATAATATTTTGGTGGTTTTCTTGAGTTGTCCGCACTAGAGTTTAATCTTACAAATTTTTTCTTTTTAGCAAAAAAACTCAATTAAACGCATCGTTTATTCATAAGTTAAGATTGGAAATATTATTAGAAGGCGGACAGCTTCGTCATGCTCTTAAAAATAAAGTGTAAAAAAGCCATATAAAATGTTATTGAAAATATAAAACTATCTTCAACAAAATTAAAAAAAAAATAATAAGTAATTAACGTAAAAGTAAGAATAAAAGTAATATTACAGCTATAAACTTGCCAGGCCCACCCTTCAAAAGTTATATTTCTTGATGAACACACATCCATTTAAAACATTTTTTAGGATTGACTTTTTAGAATCTCGTAAGGAAATTCAAAATATATATTAATTTTCACAATTTAGTATCCAATGAACAAATAATCTAATTTTATAACATTAATGATATATTTAACTTTTGTAAAGTGAGCCTGGCAAGTTTATAGCTGTAATATTACTTTTATTCTTACTTTTACGTTAAGGGTATGGTTTCACGCTACTTTACCGATCGAAAATTATAATTTTATAAAATTACAATTTTTGAAAAAACTATACATCGGAATGAGTTTTCCTTTTATAGATCACTTCATTTAATTTCGATAAAGGGCGCAAACTCTAAAAATTAGCGGAAAAAAGCGTTAATCGAAGATAATTAGAAAAACAAATTTCTCAGTTCGAAAAAATCAAATTTCTCAAAAACCGTGTTTCGTAGGGAAATTTCCTATTCAGGATCATTTTATTTTTGAACAATGAAGGGCGGAAACTTGGTTTGATAAATCATATCGCAAAAAAGCAAAATTACATTTTTCTAAAAAGATGTGATCAGCTGTAAGAATATGTGGGGACACTCACACTTGTATGTATGCGTATGGCGCTGTAAGCGCACCAATACACATGTCAGCGTATACATGAGAACGCCTCTGCGCAGGCTCATATCAGACGAGCAAGAAGCAGCTCCGAGACTGCTTGCTTGTACTTCAGTCTTGTTCCGCCAGCCACTGCGCTTAGTCGCATTGGCTCTCTAATAAAGTTACATCTAACTTATATAGTCTTTGGCTTATTTCCAGATCCTAGTCTCCTTCTGCACTTAACTTCTACATCGCCACCAAGGCGTTATATCTGGTGACCCCGACTGAAGGATTCAGCGACGACCAGGCAGCCATTTTATCAACCAAGCGACGGACCAAGAGGGACGCCTCGAAATTCCGCCATTTTGGGTTTTCTGTTTGCTGGTCAAACATCGAATTTTTGCTGCTCTCGTCGCTCATCCACACGCATAAGGAGTCTTCTCTTTCTTTCTGCTGGGACTAGAAAGGCGGAACATCGCACGCACGCATCGCACGGCCCCTACGAGCTCTAAGTGGAAGACGTTTTTTCTGCGGCATCTGCCTCAACGTCTTTGTCCGGAACATCGTGGTACTTCTTCTTAAGGTAGCGAGAGTTGCTAAAGTGCACTCTCTTTTATATGTTTTATTCTTCTCTAATAGAAAATCGCGAGTGCGCGAATAAAAGTGTTAAAGTGCAAAAATTCGCACAAAAAACCTTTTTGTAGAGAATTTCGGCCACGTGGCGCCATTAATTTTTGACACGCATAATTACGTGAAAATTTTCTTTGTTCACGGCAGTGCGTGTTGTGGCCGTTATAGTAGAGCGAATCGCGAGTGAAATTTATCTATCACATTTGTGAAAAAGCACGCCGTTGACGCGCGTATAGGTTATGTACGCATTGCGTCTGGCGTTGGAAAATTTCTTTTCTCGCGTATGTCGCTTTATTAGAAACTAAAAAAAAAAAATCATTTTTATACAGTAATTTTTATGCCCTAAGACACGCGACATAGGTTATGTACGCATTTTGTCTGGCATATTAATTTCTTATTTGACCGGTAGTCACGCGATATTGCTTCTAAAGACAAAGAAACGGCCAGTTTTAAGTCTAGCAAAAACGCGTACTTTTAACTAGTATAAACGGTCAAAATTTAATATCGAAACAACTACCTCAAGGTCATCGTGGAACATCTTTCAACTTTAAGCGAATGCGGAGTGCGAGGAGTCGGTTTTTCGCGTCAACTAGCTAGCATTAATTTTGTTTTTCGTATTTGAATTTTGAGTTATTTAATTGTAAAAGTAACGAAAAGTCGACTCTAGACAAATTAGCATAATTTAACCTAGTATAGAATTTCTTATAAGATTCGCTGAAGTGCAATATAAAAAACTAGTCATATGTGTTTGTGTCGTATTTAACCTTTTATATATTTATTTAATTGTATTTTTGTCTATATACACATATATTTTTTTTATTTTTTATACATATATCTACATATATTTCTTTTAACATATAAAATTTTAACTGTGCACAATTGAGGATTTCTCGTCCTAAAATTTTAAGATACTTTAAAATATATATACTTTTTCTTTATCATTGTGAGAAAATCTCACTTTAACTCGAGGCGCTGGCATTGCTTAAGAAAGCTCCTTCGTCGATTCCTTCGGATCTCAAACGGGGACTATCGAGAGTAGTGCGAGTGCCAAGAGCCTTCTCTATATTATTTTAACTCGGTAATAGACGAGAAAGCCGCAATTGCTCTTATCCGGTAGTTGACCACGTGAGAAATTCTCTCCGATTTTTCACTCGCACAGCGAGTGCGCGTATTATCAATTATTTGCGCTTGTGCATCGGATAGCCTTTTTGTGCATCAGTCGTCGACCACATGAGGTCTCTCACGCTGAGCATGTGGAGGTAAAACCCGATTACACTAGACGCCTCCTTATTATCTATTTAAGCATAAAATCATATTTCGTATAATATTCGGAGAGAGTTTTCTCGAACTGGTCATTACATAGACTTAAAAAGCGTTATTCCCTCTTTTGCGACCGCTCGTCCGCAAAAATGCCTCCCAAAGTAGTTCATACACCTCCTACAAACAGCGAGCCCGGCAACACGGAACGTACGGAAAACGCGTTACGTATGCAACAGAACAGCTCTCCTTCAGAGAGCATGTACTCGGGTGACGGGGGCGTCCTGGGAACTCTAGAAAATGCTATAGGACCAATCGTTTCCGACAGTTCGCCCACCGGGTTTCATGTAAATTTAACAAACTCAATTATTAATAAAAATCAAAAAACGTTTGAAAAATCCTTATTAACGAATAGACAAAGAACCGCGCATAGTTTCGATCAGAATAGGCTTTTATCTATTAGACCACCTTCTCATAACATATCAAACGAAAAAACAGTTCCACGAGAGGCTTATGAAAGGATGGAAAAAACTTTGAGTAATAAAATTAAATTAATGCAAAATTCGCACAGCGAACAAATTAATAATTTAACAGAGCAAATAGAGTCATTAAAAGCACTTGTATTAAATCAAGCGAGAAATGAAAATTCGTTAGAGACTCAGCAAAATTTAAATTCTAGACTTTTCGAAAATACAAGAAACACTCAAAGTCATTATAACCTTCCATCGGCCTCTACAACAACACATAAACAAACATCACACCTTTTTCCTACAGAACAAAGCACGACCTTCAATTCAATATCAAACATTCCAAACACACAAGAAACACAACCTTTAATAACAAATAACCGAACTTTCTCGAATTTTAACTATCCTGTAACCTTTCCCGTATACACAACAAATACGCCCAACATAAACACACAGAATCATAACACTCAACCGTCGGTCGCGGCTAATATAAAATTTAAACCAATTAAAATGCCCTTCTGGCAACACGATCCGGTAACATGGTTCGAAATGTTCGAGTATCAACTATCGATACAAAACATAACGGACGACAATATTAAATTCGTAAACGTCATGCCTAACCTTAGCAATAGTATCGTTGATGAAATATCTAATAGCACCAAATTGCTAAGACCTAATCATCGTTACACCGGGATTAAAGACATCTTAATTAAAAAATATACGCAATCGCAAGATTCTAAATTACAGACATTATTTCGCGGTTGTCAAATCGGAGCAAGAAAGCCATCGGAATATTTATACGAGCTGATTAATCTTGCGGGAGAACAAATGCCACGCGCGTCGATTCTTAAAGCTTGGAGAGCCAATCTACCAGGCAACATCCGTCCGTTTATACGAGAAGACGTAACACCTGAAAACGAAATGGCGTCGGTCGAGCTTGCTGATCAAATACATGCCGACTTACATGCAAATCATAACGCGATTCATGAAATTAAACAAAATGAAACACACATTTTGACGGAAATGATGACTAAAGTCGACGCACTCGTAAGTCAACGTAATATAGTCAAAAGACGCTCGCAAGATAAAACGTGGCACGAAGGCAACAAAGCAGGAGGGCGCGGACGTAGCAAAAGCAGAGAACGTAGACATTATTGTTACCATCATAGTAAATACGGTAAAAACGCATTTAAATGTACCAAGCCGTGTGACTGGGTGGATAACTCCATTAAACCAGATCAACAAAACGCGAGAAATAAAGATAGAACAAGCTTGGATGGTAACAAAGAAAACGTCAAAGATTCGTTAAACTAGAAACTCGGCGCGTCATGGAGACCAGCGTGGCCGGGACTAATTCAGTGCGTCTCCACGCAAAAGATAAAACCACCAATGAGGTGTTTTTAATTGACTCGGGCGCGGAAATTTCCGTAATCCCTAGACCAAAAAATTTTTCGGGAAAAAAGACAAATTTAAACTTATATGCAGCCAACGACACTAAAATAAACACATATGGCACATTACACAAAAAACTTGATTTTGGGTTCACTCAGGAACTGCTATGGCTTTTTATTATCGCAGATGTCCCTTATCCTATATTGGGAGGGGATGTTTTAAATCATTTTCATCTTTTACCAGATCTTAAAAAAAAATTACTAATAAATGCAAGTACGAATGAAACAATTAATGGATTTAACAAAGCCGTTCCTGACTTACAAATCTCTTTGATTGACCCCAAGATCAAGTATGCACACATTTTAAACAAATTTCCTACGGTAATAGGCGTTGATAGGCCAAAATCTCTAAAAAAGAGAGGCATCTATCATTACATTAAGACCACAGGTCCTCCTTGTGCGCAGAAACCGCGACGCTTACACCCAGAAAAACTTAAAGTAGCTAAATCAGCGTTTGAAGAGTGGTGTAGGTTAGGTGTGTGTAGACCCTCGAAAAGTCCTTGGGCTACACCCATACACATAGTGCCTAAAAAAAACGGGGAATGGCGAGTCTGCGGAGACTATCGGAAATTAAATGAGGTAACGGTACCGGATAGATACCCCATACCGAATTTGCACGATTTTTCGAGTAATTTACACGGTAAAACTATTTTCTCCGCCTTAGACCTGGAAAGCGCGTTCTTACAGATACCCATCTTTCCAGATCACATCCCCAAAACGGCAGTAATTACACCGTCTGCTCTGTACGAATTTCTCGTCATGACTTTCGGTTTTAGAAACGCGTCGCAAACGTTTCAAAGGTACGTCAACCTTGCGCTGGGAGATTTAGATTTCGTCTTTGCTTACATCGACGATATCCTAGTGGCGTCCGCCTCACCCGAGGAACATGAGAAGCACTTAAATATAGTGCTTGAAAGATTGCAGAACTTCCATTTGCATCTAAATTTTAAAAAATGCATCTTCGGAGCCGAAAGTTTAGTTTTTCTCGGGCATACGATCGATAAAGAAGGCCTTAAGCCTGACCCAAAGTTGGTCGATGCAATCAAAAATTTTCCACAACCGCGAACCGTAGATGAATTACGTAGATTTCTCGGTTTAGTTAACTTTTATAGAAAGGCAACCCCTCAAGCGGCAGAAACGCAGCGCCATCTGCACGCGCTCATTAAAACTAACAAAAAGAAAGATAAAACACCGATAATTTGGACCCCAGACGCACTACAGGCTTTCGAAAAGACAAAGATAGACATAACTAATATTACCAGTTTAGCTTATCCGTGCGCAGACGCAGAAATACGCGTGACTACGGATGCCTAAAATTTCGCCATGGGTGCTTCCTTGGAGCAATGTGTAAACGGCAGTTGGCAGCCACTAGCATTTTTCTCCAGGAAGTTCACTCCCGCGCAATCAAAGTACAGTGCTTACGATCGCGAACTAATGGCAATTTATGAAGCTTTAAAGTATTTTGGCTATTTTTTGGAAGGTCGTAATTTTAAAGTTTTTACTGATCATAAACCGCTAATCTACGCGCTCGGGCAAAACTTAGACACGTGTACACCATTGCGCGCGCGTAAATTGTCGTTTATATCGCAGTTCAATACGGAAATTTGTTACTTGCGGGGCGAAGACAATGTGGTCGCAGACTCGCTCTCGCGTATTGATCCTTCCATTGCGCCAGCCTCTTTTAACTGGAACAATGAGGCATCAACTGGAGAACCCTTTGTAAAAAAGACCCTCGCAAGTATCACGACATTCAACTTTCCAACATTTTTTACTCTTGAAGAAATTTCACAAGAGCAGAAACGCGATGACGAATTAAAAGAGATAATTGCGGATTTGAATCACCCTCTAAAATTAACTAAGCTGCGCTGGGGACCCAATCGAACAGCCATCTATTGCAACTTCGACGCGCAAACCTTTCGACCATTTATACCCAAGATACTTAGACGTGAAGTATTTAAAATTTTTCATATTAACAACGCGCACCCTTCGGGCCGTGTAACCGATAGGTTAGTTAGACAGCATTATGTGTGGCCTGATATGGCTAAAGAGGTAAAAGAGCAGTGCAAAAACTGTTTAGATTGTCAACGCGCTAAAGTTTCTCGCCAGAATAAGTTTTTGCCACTGCACTTCGTTGAACCAGACGCGAGATTTGCGCATGTGCACATCGATATTGTAGGTCCCTTGCCCTCGAGTGAAGGCTACAAGTATCTGCTCACGATGATAGATAGATTCTCGCGCTGGCCAGAGGCGGTACCTCTACACGATATTACGGCGCCGGTGGTTGCGTGCGCATTTTTTGATACTTGGGTAGCGCGATTCGGTGCACCCGTAACAATAACTACGGATCAGGGGCGGCAGTTTGAATCTCAGCTTTTCATCTCACTATTAGAACTGATAGGTTGTAATCGGACGCGTACGACTGCTTACCATCCGCAGGCAAACGGCATGATTGAAAGATGGCATAGGCAATTAAAAGCTGCATTAATGTGCCTTGCACAGACTCATGAATGGACCAAAGTTCTTTCAAGTGTTTTACTGGGATTGCGTACTAGAATACGCCTAGATACGGATGCTAGTCCAGCAGAGTTTGTGTATGGCACAAAATTAACCATTCCGGGCGATATCTTGCAGTTTCGCGACACCCGCGGCCTTAATGATAACATCTTTTTATCGGAATTTCGGGATTATATCGCACAAATGAAACCAGTTCCGGTAGTACATAAAACTTCCGCCAAACCTTTCGTCTTTAAAGATCTCAACACCTGCACTCACGTGTTCGAAAGAGTGAGAGCCGTAAAACCGCCACTTACACAACCATACACCGGTCCGTATAAGGTTGTCTCGCGTCATCAAGATGGGCGCACTTTTACCTTAGAGAAAAACGGCAAACATGTCGTTGTAAACTTAGAACGTCTTAAACCAGCGTACTTTTTAACCGAAGAATGTAACGACGTAGATGCAAATATAAATTCTAATTCTGACATCAATGCATATGGAAGGTCCCTGCAACAGTTTTTATCTCCGAACTTTAACTTACCTACAAGCGCCACGGTGCGCAAACTCGTCGATAACGCTGAGAGTGAGGCCTCGCAACTTCCTCCCTCCGTTGTAGATAAAAATAAAGTGCAGGATGATAACTGCGAATTAGGTAGTTTTTTGACACAGCAGTCAATAAATGAAGACTGTGATAATAGCACGGAGGATAGGACCTTGCGATCCCCACTCTCTCAGACTAATGACACTGCACCCTGTGCAACTGAAACAAATGGCCAAGAGCCACCTCGCGTCGGTAAATCAGATTCCGTTGCTGAGCCTCCTGTTATCACACACGAAGTTCTTGTACATAGGGATGATGACATGGACGAGTTGTCGCCGGGGGGGGATGATCGCGGCATTAGCAGCGACATTCAAGCGTCTAGTGATAGGATAATAGATGAAAGCGCGCTTCCGAAAACAACTCATAGTAATCAAATTATTGATGCACCGGAATGCATAGAAGCTTCAGAAAGTTCCACTCTCAATAAAGACAATCCTTCCTCTGTCATTCATCCACAAGCAACTCCCTCCTTACCTAAAAAGAAAAAATTCATTCCCAACATCCTTAAAAGAAATAAAATTCATTCAATAGAAAATAGGGAGGTAGATAGAAAGGTTAGATTTAGCGATCAAATCTCGGTTGAATACATATGTAAAGCCTCGCACTCATTTCCTAAATTGTATAAAAAACGCAAGCGAAATGTCGCTAGAGAACTGGAGGATATTAAATGCCTCCTTACTAAATATTTGAGTATAACTAATCAAAATACCTTTTCGTCTGTTCTCTAGCTCCTGCTGGTCCAGCTTGCTAGAAGACATGTCTTCCCATAGCGGTTGGGTCAGAACACAGGATGTCTCCGCAGAGATCCTCCGTCTACATGAGAGTCTTCTCAATGCCATCGTGGCAACACCAGAGGGCTCTCCTACGAGACACCATCTTCGTATGGCGGAGCTCTATCTCTCGGAGTTCAAAAAAGAATACCTGCGAATTTTAACCGAGACCATGAACGCCGCCGTTCGTGCCTCCCTACGCACTTACCCGTGCACTCCACCTACCTATGATCGTCGCCTTCCTATCTTGTTCATAGGCGGTCAGCATGTATGTACCCTGTTAGTGTATAACATGTATAAAGTTTCGAAAAAGGTTTTGGGCGACATGCTGATCGCGCGTGGACAGAAGGAGTTTAAGATCAATGCGATCTTTGTCAAGGGTTCGAGGTGTAGTGCGCGGGTGACCTGCGATAACCTCGCGTCGTCAACTAGAATGCAGTGCGACGCCCTTTTAAATAAACTTTTTTTTGAAAAGGAACGTGAGGGCAAGGTATGCAGGAGATACGTAAAAGTATGTCCAGCTAGGAATTTTTTGACAGCCACCGATTCACAGCCGGTGGTACAGGTCCCTCAAGACCCTACTTCTGCCTGCCTTGCAGCCCTGCGTCTTGAGCCTATTGTTAGATGCATTGTTAAACACTTGGACAATGACTCCAAGTTGGCACTAGTCACTGCATTCGAAGGATGGCGCGAGGTTCATTACAAATTAGGCCACCTGCACTTTGATTCGGGTAGCGAGCGATACCAGACGGAGAATGGATGGCAAAGAATGCTTGAAGATGCGCACCAATCTTACTTTTCTAGCATCACCATCCGCGAGTGGTGGCCCATAGATGTGTCCGAGCTCCAAAAATTGTTGGATATTAATTTAGTTAACCCGTCGGGTCGGGAGGAGCGGATACATCTAACGGGCGTTGATTTGCGCGGCGTTGTGGTAACGCCTACGGCACTGGAGATGCTATCCCGATTCTCCACCATTGAAGGATTGATTATTGGAAAAACTACCGGGTTTTTCGAGAATCGGGTTAGCCTTGAAGGTGTCAAGCATCTTGCCGTCCATGATAACCCGATGGTTCGTCTTGCTTGGGAGAAGAAGCGCGAGGAGGATAACTCCGACGAGCGCATTTGGATCCCATGGCTCAACCGCCAGGCTACTTGTATGCTCACTTCTTTAAGGTTCGTACAGTGTCCACAGTTGCGTCTGAAATTTTTAATCGAGTTTCTTAAGGACAATGATAAAATTTCCGAGCTTAGCCTGGTGGATTGTTCCAACATCGACCCAATGTTGCAGATGTGGCAGCTCCCTGTATGGGTGTTCACTGAGCTTAACTCCTTGAGCACCTTCCGCATGGAGTATAACACCACGACCGCCGAACCACTGGACTTTATTCATCAACCAGACCTCCATACTCTTCCTTCTTTAATGGAGTTGAGCCTTAAAGGCAGTAGATTCGCTGAGCAGCACTTGCAAAATTTTTTAAACCATGCTCCAGTGCTTCGTGTGGTCGATTACACGGGTTTGGACATCCCCCAGCGAAGATTGAATTTCTCGGGTCTTCAACATCTGACCACGCTGAAACTGCCTTACCATCGTGGCATTGAGGACACCTTGGAGTCTCTCTCTTCCCTCCAAGTACGTGACGTCACTATTACCAACACCTTGAGGAAGAATAACAAAGGCAACAGAGCGTTTAGCCCACGCTTTATTATGGACGTCATCACCAGGGTGCCCTCATTCAACTTCCTAGCGCTCAACTGCAAGATTTGCATGCGTGACACCATGCGTAGGCAGCTTATCAACCTCGGCGCCTACGTCACGCAGAAGAATCCCATAACATCTGGGTCTTCACATTACGAGCGTTTTGAAGTTTGCGTCTTTTACAACTAGATCCATAGCGGTCCAAACCCGCGTACCTCTTACTAACACCTTTGTAATTGTGCAATAGTTAATTAACCGGTTCATTCTTTTTTATTTCACTTCACTTTTTATATTTTTTGTACTCTGTTCATTCCTTTTTCTATTCTTTTTTACACAGAGTCACATTCTTGCAATAAATTGCGTTCTAGCCAACGCATTACCTTTAAAGTAAAGCAAAGTAAACTCACGTTTATAATAATTTCTTTTCTTTTAAAAACAGTCAAGTGCACTACTTAAAATCTTAATTACTTAATTATAATATGCACTCTGCATTTTGCATTTTGTACACTCAACTCTTGCTTTTGATTCATGCAACTTAGCATACGCCAAATGAGCAATTTGTATTATAATAAATTGATGCTACTTAACCTAATAAGTAATAATTATCTTGACAAACTAAAAAATTGCAATGCATCAACCACTCTTGTCAACAAATTATAATTCAGTGAGTTGTACACACACACAAGCATAATCTGTAACTTTATAGTGCATTTGACTGCAATAACTAATGCACAAAAAATTCTGCAATATGTAAATCTTTTGTAATATTTCACAGCGAATCTAATGTAGTACATAACTGCGCTCATGCTTGAAAGTAAAGCACTATAAGTGCATAATATGTAAATATACTCAAGTACCTTAATGCAATCCGCAACAAGCACTAAACTTGTTCCGTGCGTACCATTTTTTGCGTAAAGCGCAATTGTATAAAAAGTTCCTATTTCACTGCACCTTTCAGTGAATTAATCAATAATAGCGATAAATAGCTAACAAACATTAACAGTTTTTACTGCAATAAAGCATTTTTTGCGAATCCTTTAAGGAAAAATCTCATGTAAATCCTAAAGGATCTATAAACTAAAAAATTAATAGTATTAACAGTTTTCACTGTAACAAAAACTTCTAGTCAAAGAAACCATAAATAAATCTTAAAAGATTGTTAAACAATTGTAATTGTTATGTACTTTAAATAACTATGCTGTGATAATAACTGCGATATTCATAATGTTATTGCGATCTTTTATATTTATTTTTTATGAGACTTTAATGTCAATGCGAATATTTATACAAATTTTAATGCGATCTTTTTAAACTCAGTGTTATGCGTTTCATAACTTATATTGTTATTTCAACTTTTTATTGTTAACTTCATATAAAAAAGACTGATTGTTAACCTATCTGTGATATAAAAATATGCACCTTTTTGCAACTCTGTAAATAAAAATAATCCTTAACAAAATTTAATTGTTGGGGGGGAGTGATGTGGGGACACTCACACTTGTATGTATGCGTATGGCGCTGTAAGCGCACCAATACACATGTCAGCGTATACATGAGAACGCCTCTGCGCAGGCTAATATCAGACGAGGAAGAAGCAGCTCCGAGACTGCTTGCTTGTACTTCAGTCTTGTTCCGCCAGCCACTGCGCTTAGTCGCATTGGCTCTCTAATAAAGTTACATCTAACTTATATAGTCTTTGGCTTATTTCCAGATCCTAGTCTCCTTCTGCACTTAACTTCTACATCGCCACCAAGGCGTTATAAATACAATGGCCGTGCAAGAAGCCATGTTTCATAGTTGGCATCAATGCTAATGTATAATTTGGTACGCGCCAACTTCAAATTCAAATTTTAAATGTAAATTGAATTTGTTTTATATGTACAATTTCTACAAATAAACACTTTTTCAACATAAAACTGTTTTATTTTATTTAAAACATAAATATGTAAAAAATTTAATATTATAAGAGAGAAAAATATAGTTTACATCATTTGCGAACTCATTATTTTTTTTTAAATTTTCATTATAGCGAAATAAGTAATCTATTCGTTTCTTTGTTTGAAACAAAATATTTTTTGAATGACTTTATTGAATTAGCGAAACTTTGGCATATTCTAACGTTTTTAGAACGAAAATGTTTTCAAAAGCGAATAATAAGGATTACTTAATTATATTGATAATTATGGTTTTTGAAAAATAAACAGTCATAAGCAATTTTATTAAGATAAGACTTTGAAAAAACGTGAGAAAAATCACTTAATTTTTTTAATCTTAGTGTAATGAGTATAAAATAAAATTCATAATATTATTTTTGAAAAATTTGTAGAGATCTATTTTTCAAATTCATTATTTTCCTAATATTTATCTTTATATACGGAATTTAAATTTTACATTCATGTTATATATAGATTTATCAATCAAACAAATATAAAAAGAATAGAAATGATTTTGAAATATATTTTTTTTGACAAAATTTTTTTAAAGATAAATGAACAAGACTCTTCGTAAAACACAAACTGCAAAAAAAACTTTCTTTTATTTGACAAAGAATTCAATTTGGTAGAAATGAATGATTAGTTTTTGAACTTTGTAAATAAATTAAATTATAAGTAAATGTACATGTTGAACCTTAAAACTTCAATTTTATTTATGCATTATAATACTTATCATTTTAACTAAATGTTATTTTTTCAAAAAACTGTAAAAAACTATGAAAAAATATAAATAATCGTAAATAAATGTGAATAATTGTAAAAAAAATCAATAAATGTAAATAACTGTAAATAAATATAAACAACTGTATATATATATATATATATAGTTATTTACAGTTATTTACAGTTAGTAACACTTATTTACAATTATTTCCAGAAATTTTTTCCATATGAGCTTAGCTTAATAAAATTATTTACAACTGTTTATTTTTAAAGAACGATAATATAAAATAATATTTGATGAGATTATATTATATAATAAAATTATATTAGCAATAAAATTATGTAATCCTTATCATTCGCTTTTCAAAACATATTTTCATTCTAAAAAGGTTAGGATATGCCAAAGTTTGGCTAATTCAATAAAGTCATTCAAAAAATATTTTGTTTCAAACAAAGAAACGAATAGATTGCTTATTTCGCTATAATGAAAATTTAAAAAAAAATAATGAGTTCGCAAATGATGTAAACTATATTGTTCTCTCTTATAATATTAAATTTTTTACATATTTATGTTTTAAATAAAATAAAACAGTTTTATGTTGAAAAAGTGTTTATTTGTAGAAATTGTACATATAAAACAAATTCAATTTACATTTAAAATTCGAATTTGAAGTTGGCGCGTACCAAACTATACATTAGCATTGATGCCAACTATGAAACATGGCTTCTTGCACGGCCATTGTATTCTTACAGCTGATCACATCTTTTTAGAAAAATGTAATTTTGCTTTTTTGCGATATGATTTATCAAACCAAGTTTCCACCCTTCATTTTTCAAAAATAAAATGATCCTGAATAGGAAATTTCCCTACGAAACACGGTTTCTGAGAAATTTTATTTTTTCGAACTGAGAAATTTGTTTTTCTAATTATCTTCGATTAACGCTTTTTTCCGCTAATTTTTAGAGTTTGCGGCCTTCATCGAAATTAAATGAAGTGATCTATAAAAGGAAAACTTATTCCGGTGTATAGTTTTTTCAAAAATTGTAATTTTATAAAATTATAATTTTCGATCGGTAAAGTAGCGTGAAACCATACCCTTAATTACTTATTATTTCTTTTTAATTTTGTTGAAGATAGTTTTATATTTTCAATAACATTTTATATGGCTTTTTTACACTTTATTTTTAACAAAGGAATTTTTTATTGATTCATTATTATCATCAAAATATAGGTGCAATATCATTTGTAAGTATTATTTTAAATCATATTAAAACTTGACCACACATTATTGATTTCAGTATTTTTTCAAGTGTATTTTTGTTATAATTAAATTCCTACTTTTTATTATCTATAATGTTAAAGACTCTTTTTTAGATATATAATAGATTTTTTTATAGTTGATTGTATTAAATAAGTTTAAATTTTTGACAAAATATTTTTTATTTTTGAGATAGTGAAAAAGATTATTTTTTAAGCTATACTTTAATTAAAAATTTGTTACCCAACAAGCAAACGGTGTCAAAGAGAGAATTAAAAAAGAATTCTTTATGTATACTTTCGTAATCGAAAGTATCAATAAAGAGTTCTTAATGATTGCTTTGTTTATTCGCGAATGTCCGACCACTTTAGTTTTTAAAGTATTCACAAAGTATTCTTAAACAATTCTTTTGATTGAATCACATTCTCAAAATACTTTTTTTAATCATCAAATTATAAATAATCCTTCTATTTTACATGATTATGAAAAACAAAAAATGTTATAATTGATTAAAAATAAGCTATTAAATTAAAAAAAAAAAAAAAAAATTATTTGTTTGAGATTCGAACCACGGTTCTTGAGGATGTCAAACAAAATAAAAAAAACTGTTGCCCATGACTTAGCCTACTTGGCTACCAACTCATCTGTTAAAAAATTCTCGAAACTTGTACATGTTCATTGGTATAAGCATAAAAAATGTTAGTAAATTTGTTAATTAATTATTCATGGTTAATAATATTAGCCAAACTACATTTTTATTTGAATAATTTAAATAAAAATTTATTAAATATTCAAGAGATACCTTAATTTGATAAAAGAAATTTTTTGTGAAGTCATGGTTAATTTAATTTAAATTGAAGAATTTTTAGATATTTGTTTAAATTCTCAAAATGAGAATTTATTTAAAACACACTTAAAATATTTATATATTTTGTTTCATAAAATGTTAACAATTTTTTCGTTTAAAATAGATAAAAAATATTTAAATTATTAAATGATTAATTAAATTGAATTTTTCCAATTTATAGAATCATCAGGAATTTCAAGTTTTCAATTTTGAATTTCATGAAAATCAAAATTAAAAATGATTTTAAAACAATCTGAAAAGCGATAAAATATTCATTACATCTTTCGATTTTTGAAAGTGACTAAGTTACTAGAAAATCAGTGTTTCAAAAGTAAACTTTTTAACTACTTTATGAATACTTTGGATTATGATTACTTTTTCAAAAAAGAATTCTTTATGAATACTTTCTTAACCCTTTTAAAATATTTATAAAGATACGTTGAAGAGTTATTTTTTATTTAAATTTTGTGGAAGAATACTTTGTGCATATTTTATAAATACTTTATTAATATATTTTATTAACTTCAGAGCGGACATTCGTGAATTCTTAAAGAATTCTTTTTTTCAGATGTGTGCTTATTGGGTAGTTAATTGTATTTTTATAATTTACTACATCCCATATAGCATGAAAGATATCATTGGAATATTCCGAAATATTCTAATGAAATATTTCATTGAAATATGTATGGAAGCTTTATGGAAGAAAACAGAAATATTCCTGAAATATTGCAAAGGAAACTTTCTACGAAGAACCCCTGGAAGCCTCCGTAAACCTTCCGAGGAAGATTCCGTTGGAAGATTGATGAATCATTGCACCGAAAGATTTCATGGAAGCTTTATAGAAGACTTCGTTTTCTTGAATGGAAGACTCCGTTTACCTCTCAGCGAAATATTGAAGATTTTCACTGAAATATTCCGGTTCGAGTATCCTGTAAGCTTCCGTAAACCTTGCAAGGAAGATTCTGTTGGAAGATTGATGAATTATTGCAGGAAAAGACCCAAGGAAGCTCTAAGGAAGACTGCATTTACCTTGCAGCTAAATGTTGGCAATTTTTGACTGAAACATTCGGGCCGAAGGCTTCAGGAAGCTTTCGTAAACAATTCATGGAAGATCCCATCAGTAGACTAATAAATCAGGAATTATTATTTTGAATGAATGTAAAACGGATACTACACCAGCATTCATAAATATGGCTTATCCTAGTTTGTGAGTTAATAAAAAACAATGTTAATGACGCTATAGCTACACCAAAAAGACATTTTTATAAAAATGAGATAATTGTTATAAAAATGAGGTAATTTTTTTAACGAAAATGACTTTATTGCAATAACAAAAAACAAGTCCTTTTTCATTCAAATTTTTAATTATATTTAATGACGATATTTTCCCAATACATTACTTGACACACCAAAAGGCGTTTTAAATAACGTCATTTAGTATGTTAGGGATTAGGACAAAAAATGACGTCGTTTAGTATGTTAAATGTTAACGAAAAATGACATCATTTTTTAATAACAATGACGTCCTTTTTTATATAACTTCCCACATAGCATGAAATATTTCTGAAATATTTCATTAAAAGATACGGAATAAAACAGAAAAAATGATATGAAATGTTTCTGAAATATTGATATGTCCGCCTAGAAGATTGGTTTGAAATATTTCATGTAATGTTTCCGTAACATTCTTTCATGATTTTGTGAAATATTAATTTGTAATACTGTTGAAAGATTGCAGCAACATTTGACCGGAAGATTCATGGAAAAATATGAAACTTTCAAGAAATGTTTCTGAAATATTTCTAAAATCTTGTTTAAAATATATCTAAAATAATGTTGGTGAAAGATTCTATTAGATATTATTTTTGATTTTGTAAGAGTTGCATCTCAAACCATATTAGGTACCTATACATTTATTTGCTATTCAGAATTTAAGCGCTTATTTATTTGTATAAAGAATTTTCGGTCTTATATACTAAACGAGAGAACGTCCCACCACTTGCGAGAGTTTGTCAACCGCATTTACGATCACATGAACATATAATCAAGTAGCCACCTGCTGGCAAGATGGAAGAATTGCTACGCACGCAAGATAGCTACAAATATTTAGACAATATTTCTCCAATATTTCACTGTTACATTCATAAATTTTTTGGAATACTTCATGAAATATTTCTGGAATATTACAGAAATATTTCATGAAATATTTCTTGAAAAATTTGCGCAGTATTAATTTAAAATATTTTAAGAAATGGTGCAGTAATATTTCTTCAATATTTCAGTGTTATGTTCAAACATTTTTTCAAATACTTCATAAAATATTTTTCAAATATAACAGGAATAATAAATATTTCATGACATGTTTCTTGAAAGATTTGAGAAATATTAATTTGAAACATTTCAAGAAATAATGTAACAACTTACTTGAATATTTCAGTGTCAGATTCAAAAATTTTTTTGAAATAAAACATGAAATGTTCCAACAATATTACAGAAATATTTCAATGAATTATTTAATATTCATAAACTGAAATATTTCAAAGAAATATTAGTTCATCACTTATTTAATATTTCACTGAAATATTTCATTAATAATTTATGGAGGCTTTCAGTTACCTTTACTGAAATATTCCATGAAAAGTTTATGGAAGCTTCCGGTAAACTTCCTGGAAGCTTCGAATGTTTTTTCTGCAGTGAATTAAATCTTCCACGTTTTCTTATAGGAAGCTTTCGGTAATACTCCACTAAAATTTTCAACGAAAAACTTACCGAAGCTTCCTGGAAGCTTTCACTGAAATATTTCAGGAATGATGTACGGAAGCTTCGAGTAAGCTTCCACTGAAATATTCCATGAAAGATTTACGGAGGCTTCCAGTAACTTTTCACTGAAACGTTTCATGAATAATTTACGGAAGCTGTCGGTAAGCTTCTATTGAAATATTCCATGTATAATTTACGGAAGCTTCCAGTAAGCTTTCACTGAAATATTCCATGAAGGACTTACGGAGGCTTCCAGTGAACTTTCACTGAAATATTCCATGAAAGACTTACGGAAGACTCCTGATCGAGGACATATCCATCTTCCGGAAAGTTTCCACTGGAAACTTCCTGAAAGCTTCCAATCTTTCTTCCACATCTTCCGGGAAGCTTCCAGGAAGCTTACGTGCTGTGTGGGATATAATATACGCATTAAAAAATATATGAATATTTAATCAAGAAAATATTAGAATTTTGCGAATATATTTGTTTTACTCAAACTATTATTTATAAATATTTTTAAAATTAATAATATTTTTAAATTTAACAATATTATTACACAGATCTAAATCACAACCATATAACGGTACACAATTTACATTATTTTTTTTATGTTAACATGCTTTGGTATTACACTTTTTTTGGTATTTATTTTGCTTTACTAACTCCTTAGCATATGAAGCCTTTGCCGCGTGAGTTAAGAAATGAACTTTAGCAGACAACATATTCAGCTGTATGCGCTTGGACTCGAAGATACTGCGTATACGCGCTTGATCAATTGAAAAATAACACTTAAAAATAAAGTGATTTGAAATTACTCTTCGAGATTCTATTAAAGAGTATCTAAATTTTACTTTAAAATTTTGCCAACCTGAAAAAATTCAAATTTTAGTATCATTTTAGAGCTTTGAAAATGGGCATTTTACTGATTTTCAACATCTTTATTTGTTAATAACTCGAAAACCGTCAACTTTAGAAAATACTTTTTTGTTTAGAATCACTCAATTAATCTAAAAAAACTTTGTCCAAATAAAAATGAACAACTTTTTGAATTTGTTTAAATAAAATCGATTTAAACAAATTGGGACCACTTTTTCGCCAGGTTAACTGCAGATCCTTATTCTAGGACCCTTCACAAAGGTCATCCCGTAAAAATTTTCCCTTCAAAAATTTTTTTTGCTCACCCTCCAATTTCGCTTCGACTAAACAAATGATAAAAAATAACTTTTTTTTTAAATTATTTTTTGTTGTATATAGTTATTAGTTAACGGCAAATTATTTCCGCTTGGGAAAGTGCCCTTTAGTTGAGAACTTATTACCAACAGAATAAATGAAAATCCTAGAGTTAAGCGCTTTAGTTTCCGTTCAGGCAAACTTTTATTTCCGCATGTTGTCAGTCGTCATATTGCAAAAAAAAAATTAAGAAACTTCATTCAAAACGAATACGTCGATAAAACTTGTAGCTTGGTGTATTCAAGCTCTTGCTTTATTAAAGGCATTTTTTTCTTTTTTTGCTAGCTACGTAATTACAAGTGGAGAAAAGTTCACGCACGTCTAATTTAATACATTCTACTGACTACTGATTAGAAGCCAAGAGCAGACGTTCACAGAAAATGCTCACGGTACGGTTGAAATATCGCTTATCTAAGTTGTAATATTTTTTTTAATTGATATACGTACATTTTTGCTTTCAGAAAATTTAATATAAATTTTAAATGATTTGTTTTGGTTTTTTTGCAGATCGTTGTTAGAAATATTGCAAGGCGTTCGTTCTCTACCTCAAAATGGGCAGCTACACAGCAGGTAGTTTTGTTTTTTTAATTATCACAATATATTACATATTAGATTTTTTTTTAGAATCGAACATAACCTTCGAATGTCTAACTCATGTAAACTCGTTACTTCTTAGAAAAATGTTCGTTTTTTTGCTGTATTCTAATGTATACCGAAATGAACTCTTATGCATTTTTAAGATAAAGTAGTAAATTCATGTGTATGATAACCTATTAATATTATAAAAAGTTTTTCTTTCAGCAAAGAAATTTTTTTTACTGAAGGACATTAAAAGGTCATTTGTTTTGTTCTATAAAATTGTTTTTATGAAAGAAAAATATTTTTTTTATATCGGAATAATAATTTTTATTTTGTTTATTAGAGTAGTTTTTATGATTCTTACGCAATACACAAAACTATTGTGAAAGCAGAATTTAAAGTTGTGTTTTGATTCAAATTTTTTCGTACTTTCATCTGGAATAGAATCATAAGAATTTTTTTTGCTTTATTTGTATTAATTTCTTAAAATATTTAATTTTTAAAATTAAGAGTGAAATGAAAATAAAATGTAGATTTTATTGTTTAAATATGATGATATACAGCTATACTTATTTAATTAAATTACAAACAGGCATTATTTTAAAATAAAAATTTTGTATTTAGATGACTGTAAGGGATGCTCTAAATTCAGCAATGGACGAAGAAATGGAAAGAGATGATAGAGTTTTTCTCTTAGGTGAAGAAGTGGCTCAATATGATGGAGCATATAAAGTATCAAGAGGTCTTTATAAAAAGTATGGAGAGAATCGCGTTATAGATACTCCTATAACCGAAGCTGGTTTTTGTGGTATGGCAGTTGGTGCTGCTATGGTGAGAAAATAATTTAAATAGTCTTAAAACCATGTTTCTAAAACTATTTCTATTTAATTTTTAATTTACAAAATACAAAGTTATTGAACAGTTTTTATGTTATAAATATTGCAGGCTGGCCTTCGACCAATTTGTGAATTTATGACATTTAACTTTGCCATGCAAGCTATTGATCAAATTATTAATTCAGCTGGTAAAACTTTTTACATGTCGGCAGGACAAGTAAATGTACCTATAGTATTTCGTGGACCTAATGGAGCAGCTGCTGGAGTAGCTGCACAACACTCACAATGTTATGGTGCTTGGTATTCTCACTGTCCAGGTTTAAAGGTATCTATAATTTATTCAATCAATAAAATAATAAATAAATTAAAGGTTAATAAAATAATTATTTAATGTATTTTTAAGGTCATTTCTCCATACAATAGTGAAGATTGTAAAGGTTTACTGAAAGCTTCTATTCGAGATCCAGATCCAGTAGTATTTCTAGAAAATGAACTTTTGTATGGTGTTCAATATCCTATGTCTGATGAAGCTTTGTCAAAAGATTTTGTGCTACCTATTGGGAAAGCCAAAATTGAAAGAGTAGGGAAACATATAACATTAGTAGCACATTCTAAAGCAGTCGAATTAGCCCTGGAGGCTGCCAATGAATTAGCTGGAAAAGGCATTGAAGCAGAGGTCATAAATCTTAGATCTCTGAGGCCACTTGATACAGAAACAATTCTTCAGTCAGTAGCTAAGACTAATCATTGCATTAGTGTTGAACAAGGTTGGCCACAATGTGGGATAGGTGCTGAAATTTCTTCAAGAATCATGGAAAGTAAGTATCATAAAAGTTTTCAATCTATATTAATTGAAAATAAGATTTATAATCTAATATACACTATTTATATTATTTTAATACAATTTTGGATTGATTAAATAAAATTAAAAATAAATTCAATGATATAATAAGTAAATGATTTAAATTCTATAAACACAATAAATATCCATGAATCCAATAAATGTATATAAATAATTAGAATAATAATTATTCAATGACATTGTTTGAAATTTAATTTTAAAAAAAATGAAATAAAAATTTCATTTTAGGTGAAGCATTTTACTATCTTGATGCACCTGTCATTCGTGTAACAGGTGTAGATACTCCAATGCCTTATGCCAAATCCTTAGAAACAGCAGCATTGCCTTCAACAGGAGATATAGTTTATTGTGTAAACAAAGTTTTGGGAGTCACACATTAGTTACAAAATGAATCTAAGATGTACTCTTAGAAGCAAATGATGATTCTAAAATTCAACTTAAATCCCCTATTTTTTAATTCCTTTAGGTCTATCCTCTTTATTCGTTCATTTTTCTGCTTTTCACTCTAGAAAAGCTTGTATAGATTCGGCAATTATCATAGAGATTAAGTAAGAAATGAGAAAACGATACTTTCGTAACTGTTAATTTCTAGGAAAATGATTAATTTATGAAACAATTAAAAGCAAAAGTAGAGTACGTATTAAAAGCTCAGTGATTGATAAACTTTGTTTTTGGTTCTGGAAACAAAACAATTTGTTAATCAATATTATAATTGTTTTGCTGTCAATTTGCCAGGCCTTACGAATTTAAAGTTTATTTAATAAAATTTGTGATTTACTTTAATTTATTTATTTAATTATTCAAAAATTATTTAAACCTTAAGAGAGCTCTTTGTGATAATCATTACTGTTGACTAAATCGTACTTTTGTTGTTATCTTTCGAGACATTTAAAACATGCTAAAATAATTTCTCCAGGAACAATAAGTTTTAAATTTCGTTTACATAAAAAATTTATTATTAAAATTCATTATATAAAGCTGTAGTTAGTTGAGAAAAATTAACATAGAAATTAGCCATGCTATGTTTAAATTTTTTCTACAACTTATTGTTTTATCTTTATTAATTAATTAATAACACTATACACGAAAAAATTAATTATACTTGTTTAAGTACATTAAAAGCTAGAAAATATAAAAAAACAAAACGTTTATAATTAAGAAATTGTACATAAAGCAAAGAGCACTCTTAAAACTTTGTTAATAAATCTTTTTTCAGAATTGAATATATGTGTGTGATTCATATATGAGAATAAAATATGAAATTATGTTAATCGTACTATAACAATATCAATTAAAAATGAAATAAAATTATCAAAAGAGTAGATCTCTAACATTAATTTGTAAAAGATAAGGGAATAAACTTGTAAATACCGATTAAAAATCATGTAAATTAAAAACAAAAATCGGTACAACATAAGCTCACAATTAACTTTGAGGACTAAATTTGTTTATTAATTATTTGCTATAGAAAAATAATAAATTGTAATGTACATATCTTCAGAAATTTTATCTTATCATCAAATAAATTCTATATTTTCCTCATCTTTTTTATCCAAATCAATCTTGTCTAAATCTAAGTGTCATGTATGGTACATACGTAGTAAGCAACTTGTCACTACCTTCATATAACGTTCAAAAGCATCTCTCAATTCATTTTCTCTATTTAAAAAGTTTAGAATTTAGTTACTTTTATGTTTGATTGTATATATTCATAAAAAATCCAATGTACATAAAATTCAAAATACCTTAAAACATCCATATCTAGCGCACATTGAGTAAAAGCAGCGAGAAAATTACGCAAATCTGTATGTGTCCAATTTACTTGTCGCCAAGGCTCAATGCACCTTTCTACTAATTCAAGAAAGAAGAATCTCAGCTCTCTAGTTCGATGTAGATTACATGCAATACCAATCAAAGCTCTTGAATATACTCTAAAATTTACATCTAATTCTTGATATATTCGCTCCAACATCATAGGTTTAAGTTTTATGCAAACCAAACTAAAATAAGTAAATCGAGTAAAATAAAATATAATAAAAGTAATATAAAATTTAAATAAAATCTTACTGCTTGTGATGTTTTTCATTTTCTAAAAGTACTCTACATTCTGGTAGTTCCAAAAGAAATTCTCTATCAAGATCTGTATCAAAGTACTCTGATCCTGTAAATCGATATGTCCAATGAGTCATCATACTATTAGCACAATGATATAAATCCGGAAAAGTTAAAAATTGTAATTTTCTTTTATTCATTTCGAACCGAAGACATATTATAAATACAGCAGCTGCATATCTCCTAAATATTAATAAGCATTGAAAATTGTAGATTGATAATAAATGTGAAAAAATCTTGACAAGAAATTATTATACTTAGCCAATTCTTCAGGGAGTAAAAAATATTGTTTAATATTTGTTATTAAAGAACCTGATACATCTTCTACAGCTTTAAATACTTTTTTGACATTGTCATACTGCCTACGACAACTTTTTACTGTAATTCCAGTCTTTTCTGCTACTTCTTCCATATCCTTTCTATTTTTTGAAGTAAGTTTTTTACCAACAAGTTCTCTTGCTACACTATCGTTAAATTCATAATACCTAAATAATATAATTATCAGTAAGTCAATAATATAATCACAGTATGTATTATTTCTCTAATCAATTAAATATTTACATTTCAATTAACATTTGACTAGTCTGTGGTTCTATTTGAAAAGCTAATTGTTCACATGCAAGTTTTGTTGGAGAGTGCAACAATTTTTCAAGAAGAGAATAAGTACGGTAATGATCCAAAATGTCTGAAGCAACCAATTCAATTGGTGCATTTGTTTGTTGACAAATCCCTCTTTGCTGCAAAATACTAACTGCATCACTGGCTGTTGATTTTAAATTTGTACATAAAAATAATTAATAAAGTTATAAAAAAATATATAAAAAGAAAATAATAATAAATTAAAATAAAAATTCATATTTTGATAATGCTTTATTGTTATCATAATTATAATCACGAATACTAAAAAAATTATATGTAAAAATGTAAATTTTATAAAAAAAAAAAAAGAGAGTTTTAATAAAGTTATAATATTATAGAAAGACTTTTAAAAATGGATTAAACATACTTCGTGAAACTTTATAATAAAAAATAATCAAATAAACTTACAGGAGTATCCATCTACCCACAATTGATATACTTCAGGATCGACAAGTGTGTAATTGCTAATAAATACATCTACTTCTGACAACATATTTAAAGGTTAGGCGCAATTAATAGTTGATACGTATCGTTATCTTTTATATAAAAAATAACATGATTAAAAGATGCCTTTTCATAATAGAGTTAATAATTAGAATTAGAAAAAGATTTTAAGAAAACATTGATATTAATTCAATAATTTAAATAGTTAAATGCAGATCATAACTTGACACTGTTAAAATTTGAGTAATTGTGTTTTTTTTGTATCCTTTTATTGGTTAAGTCGTATTCTGACATGTACCCATTACCATTCCTCCATGGACAGCGTTGGGGTTCGATTATTTTTTTGTACCACTATGCTATGTTCAGAGTGTACCAAATCAAAAAGTCGATGATATAGCTAAGTTCGAATAGCGCAATTTTTAAATTTGAAATAACTAGATCAAAACTAGTGATAAATTGCGAGGTAACCTGTAAACTCGCACGTGGATTTAAATGTAAACAAATAATAAGATTCAGAAGAAGCAAGAATCATCTAAAGTTAATTGGTATGTTGAGTGTAAAAAATTTAAGTTAAGTTTATTTAATAAATATTAAAATAAAATATAATTATTTTAATCATAGAAAAAACCATTATGAATTAAGAGCAGCACTTGGATGAGTAAGGTAATAATAAATAATAATAATAGTAATAATAAATAGTAAATAATAATAATTAATAATAATAATTAATAGTAATAATAAACAATAACCTTAAAAAGAAGAGCTTTTGAATTTATGAAATTAAACTTTCAAAAATTAAAAAATCTACTTTATTATGATTCTAGTGCTATCATCTGAAAACCTGGAAGATACTTGAAATGCGGTGGCACAATTGATTTTTTATTTCTCTGAGAAAAAGAAGAAGCTAACTTTGATTATAAATTAATTGAAGCAGGTATTTTATTATATTATAATCTCTTTATTTTTCCTTAACCTAATTTACATTTGTTGTTGTATGAACGTGACTAAAGTACATAGAAAATACATACAAAATACTTAAAAATATCAACAAAATAAAACCTTTTTTTTTCTTTTTGATCCTAAATAACTAAACTTGACTTTTTATTAATATCTTTTTCACACTGATACAATGTCTAAAATAACTTGTTTCTTAAATATTAATCACTGAATTTTAACTGAACGATTGGTAATACTTTTATTAAGATAATAATAAACTTACATACGTGAACTGAAGCTAGTATATTTTATTCAGATTTAGTTTTTAAAACATCTAATTTAATAGCTATGCGAATATTAAAAAATAATTTTTGTCTATAGGTAACAAAGACGCTATTGTTTTTCTTGTTTGCCTTAAATTCTAGGACTACTATTACGTAAAAGAGAGGATGCAAATCACATTTATGGCTTTTCACCTTAAGACATACAGATTTATGTAATTTTAATGTACAGGTATTGTTTGTTTTAAAATTAATTTCCTTTGCCACGAAATCATTAGAATTATTTGAAAATTTATTTTGAAAACTTTAACTTTTCGTTTATGTATCTTGAGGGTAATTTTTTTCAGTCAGTCAGCATAAGATAAACTTACACTAGTAGAATTTCCGTAACTTAATAAAATTTTAATCATTATATTCATTAATACAAAATAATGCTAATTAATACTAAAACTAAAATTAATTCTTATATTATAGGAAAAATGAATTTGGAGAAATAGCTGAGCAGCCAAAATTATAATAAGGAAAAAGCAACAGTAACTAGAAAACTGTAATAATGCATACATCAAATTAAAAAAATAAGTGGATTATGTATTTAATAGCTTTAAATGTATTGAATGGTGCGTTATTTTTGTGAGATTTATACCAAGGTGCTGTATAGTATAAGTTTCGTATCTTCAAGAGTAAATAAATCAATTAAATTAATTTGCAGTGCAATTTAATTTTTCGTATCTTATTTATAGTTTCGTATCTTCAAGAGTAAATAAATCAATTAAATTAATTTGCAGTGCAATTTAATTTTTGAATGATATCAAATTATAAACAATTTCTTTTGATTATAAATACATAGTGTAGACTCGTAAAAAAGTCATTTACATCTATATTATGTAATATTATAATTTATGTAAAAACTATTGTTGAAGAATGTTAAAATAAAAACGGTTATGTTAAATTTTATTTAAAATTAATAGTTAAGAGTAAAATTCTTTTAGAATAAGCTTCTTCATCAGTATTTGCAATAGCAAATTATATTACACATTACTATTTTATTTTTTTTGCATACACTCCAAAAAGCATCTAAGTATGTTTAATCGAAAGTTAGCTATGAATTGACTTTTGCAGTTTTTTTCATGCAATATGCTTTAAGAAATATCTTATCGAAAAGATAGAGAAAATAAAATGTCACTGTAAGTGATTTGTAGGTAATGAAAAAAAATATGCTTGTCAATTGCTGATGTTTAATTTCCAATGAAAATCTAATAGAGAATACGAACTTTCTTATAAAAATGCTTCATTAATTAAAAATAATAATTAGATATTTAGACATTTTTATAAATCGCAAATAAATTAAAGTTTTACGGTTTCAAAATCATTGAAATAACTTAGATTGGGAACTTTGATTTAATTATTATAAATAAATATTATTATTTGCTCAAATTTATTTCGTGAAGCTCATTATTCAGCTAATGTGAAAATACATCAATTCCAGATACTCGCGTAATCTTTTCGAAAAAATTTGACAGCACTAAAACGCTGTATGTATGTAAATATTTTTTTAGGAGATGTAAAATGGCTTGTAATCATAAATATTGGCTATCCTTTTATTTTATTCAAAATTTTCAGTAAAGAAATGCTTTAACTTATAATATGTACCATGAAGATAATTGAGTTAAATTTTCAAATAAGTTTCATTAGTTATTGAGAATGTTGGGTTACAATATGATTTATTAAAATTTTTCGATCATTTTGTACCAGAAATCCAAATATCTTGAAAATTAATAAATTAATTTATTTGAAAATTTGACTAAATAATCATCATGGCACATACTACAAATTAATGCATTTCTTTTCTGGAAATTCATCAATAAAATTGGAAGAAAGTTAATATTTATGAGTATAGGTGTAGTGTCCGTTTTATATCTCCTTAAATCTATGTCATTATTAATTAATTAATTCTGATTTCTGATTTAACGCTCTCACTAACTCTTTTCTTACTTTCTCACTTTCTCTCTGTCCTTCCACACTCACTATCACTCTTTCCATTCTCAATTTTTTTTTTTATAGAAATTGTTTTTTACATTGAAATCATATTTTAAATAATAAAATCAAATTACTTTAACTCAATAAGTTCTATGAGAAAGCATTGCAAAAATATTTAATTTAAATTGTGGTGTGTTAAGTGTATAGAAATGCAAAATTACATGATTGAATAGTGAAATTGTGTTCTTCTTTATTACTGCTCATTTTAAATTAATTTTCAGTTACTTGAGGCTATATGTAATCTTTTGAAGGACTGAGTAGTATGCTTATCTAAGACTGCACTGGGACTTTTAAAAAAAAGTCCCAGTGTCATAGACCAATGAAATATCTTGATGTATTTATTTATATACAAATCTCTTCTATTAAAGAGATAAATAAGACTTTTTATAACAGTTTTTTTAATTTTATTAGAAACTAATGTTATTGAAATTTTTATACATACAAAATGTAATTTCTAAAATGGTATAACTTGATTTTTAACAAATATACAATATACATTCATTAATTATTATTATTAATTATTATTATTATCAATTCATTATTAATTTTAAATAAAATTTAACATAACCGTTTTTATTTTAACATTCTTCAACAATAGTTTTTACATAAATTATAATATTACATGCTAATAGAGCATGCGAACTGCCATCTATGCGAGCATATAAAACATTGATACAAATATGACAGGCCGTGAGAAGCTCTATTAGTATTGGATTACCTTATACTAAAAAAGATTGTATAGAGAGTAACTAAAGCATGAACGGCATTCACTGATGACTCGCGTGGTATACTTCGATGACTCCCCACTCTCATATCCTTTGTTTGCTTAAGTCGCCTCCTCTTTTGGGTGGCGACGCGAGCAAACACGGCTGGTCTATACCCAAAATTATGTTGCAAATTTCTTTAACGTATTTTCGTAGCGTGAATCTTTTATTTCTTTTCTTTTCTTTTTTTATGAAGGGAGATACGTTATAAATATAACCTGTTAAACTTTTTAACTCTAAATAATTAATTTTTAACTTAAAATTTAATTATTTTAAACCGCTAGGGGCAGATGAGCATGTACGATTTTACGCCAGAGATATTTCGGAGTAGCGTTGGTCTAGTGCGTAACGTTCACGCTTTTCCTTTTGAGTACGCGAGTTCAACTCTCGGCTAGGGTCACTTTTTTTTAATTTTTTTTATTGTTTTAATATTTTTTATTCCTTTTTATATTTATTTTTTTAGATTTTGTATTTTTTTAATAATTTTAAAATTTAATTTTTCACAAGTACGCTTGTTTTTTTCAATGAAAATTTTTTAAAAATAAATTATTCTTTATAGGTAGTAATTACAAATATTGATAAATAAATAATAGTGATGTTTATTTTATAATAGTGATGTTTATTTTATAATAGTATAGTTTAATTTATTTATAATTTAGTTTATAAAATTTACAATAAATTACAATAAATAAATAAAACTGAGTTATTATTATTTATGTTATAATATATATTGTATATTGAAATATGTTTATAAAGACAAAATTGAACTATAGTATTGTAAATATCACTATTATTTATTTATTAATATTTTAAATTATTTTCTATATTAAATAATTTATTTAAAAATATTAATAAAAAAACGAGCATATTTTAAGTAACTTGTGAAAAAATAGATTTTAAAATTAATAAAAAAATAGAAAATAAAAAAATACAAATAAAAAAATCAATAAAAACTATTAAAATAATAAAAAAAAAATTAAAAAAAAAGACCCTAGCCGAGAGTTGAACTCGCCTACTCATAAGGAAAAGCGCGAACGTTACGCACTAGACCAACGTTACTTCGAAATAATCTGGCGTAAAATCGTACATGCTCATCTGCCCCCCAGCGGTTTAAAATAATTAAATTTTAAGTTAAAAATTAATCATTTAAAGTTAAAAAGTTTAACAGGTTATATATATAACGTATCTCCCTTCATAAAAAAAGAAAAGAAAAGAAATAAAAGATTCACGCTACGAAAATACGTTAACGAAATTTGCAACATGATTTTGGATATAGACCAGCCGTGTTTGCTCGCGTCGCCACCCAAAAGAGGAGGCGACTTGAGCAATAGAAGAATGCCATAGTTAGTAGTAAAGAAAGAATAGTGGACAAGCCACGTTTACTTCCTTTACGTCCCATGAGAGGATACAGCGCTAGCTATCGAAGGATATTAGAGCGGGGAGCTACTAAAGCATGTAAACAAACAGTTTTTGGATAGCACAAACCTCGTAAGAGTAGATGGCGCTGTTATTAAAGCATAGGATATTACTTACTAACTTTGGATACGTAGACTACATGCTCTATTGGCATGAATTTTCTCTCAGTGTATAGATGTAAATGACTTTTTTACGAGTCTACACTATGTATTTATAATCAAAAGAAATTGTTTATAATTTGATATCATTCAAAAATTAAATTGCACTGCAAATTAATTTAATTGATTTATTTACTCTTGAAGATACGAAACTTATACTATACAGCACCTTGGTATAAATCTCACAAAAATAACGCACCATTCAATACATTTAAAGCTATTAAATACATAATCCACTTATTTTTTTAATTTGATGTATGCATTATTACAGTTTTCTAGTTACTGTTGCTTTTTCCTTATTATAATTTTGGCTGCTCAGCTATTTCTCCAAATTCATTTTTCCTATAATATAAGAATTAATTTTAGTTTTAGTATTAATTAGCATTATTTTGTATTAATGAATACAATGATTAAAATTTTATTAAGTTACGGAAATTCTACTAGTGTAAGTTTATCTTATGCTGACTGACTGAAAAAAATTACCCTCAAGATACATAAACGAAAAGTTAAAGTTTTCAAAATAAATTTTCAAATAATTCTAATGATTTCCGTGGCAAAGGAAATTAATTTTAAAACAAACAATACCTGTACATTAAAATTACATAAATCTGTATGTCTTAAGGTGAAAAGCCATAAATGTGATTTGCATCCTCTCTTTTACGTAATAGTAGTCCTAGAATTTAAGGCAAACAAGAAAAACAATAGCGTCTTTGTTACCTATAGACAAAAATTATTTTTTAATATTCGCATAGCTATTAAATTAGATGTTTTAAAAACTAAATCTGAATAAAATATACTAGCTTCAGTTCACGTATGTAAGTTTATTATTATCTTAATAAAAGTATTACCAATCGTTCAGTTAAAATTCAGTGATTAATATTTAAGAAACAAGTTATTTTAGACATTGTATCAGTGTGAAAAAGATATTAATAAAAAGTCAAGTTTTGTTATTTAGGATCAAAAAGAAAAAAAAAGGTTTTATTTTGTTGATATTTTTATGTATTTTGTATGTATTTTCTATGTACTTTAGTCACGTTCATACAACAACAAATGTAAATTAGGTTAAGGAAAAATAAAGAGATTATAATATAATAAAATACCTGCTTCAATTAATTTATAATCAAAGTTAGCTTCTTCTTTTTCTCAGAGAAATAAAAAATCAATTGTGCCACCGCATTTCAAGTATCTTCCAGGTTTTCAGATGATAGCACTAGAATCATAATAAAGTAGATTTTTTAATTTTTGAAAGTTTAATTTCATAAATTCAAAAGCTCTTCTTTTTAAGGTTATTGTTTATTATTACTATTAATTATTATTATTAATTATTATTATTTACTATTTATTATTACTATTATTATTATTTATTATTACCTTACTCATCCAAGTGCTGCTCTTAATTCATAATGGTTTTTTCTATGATTAAAATAATTATATTTTATTTTAATATTTATTAAATAAACTTAACTTAAATTTTTTACACTTAACATACCAATTAACTTTAGATGATTCTTGCTTCTTCTGAATCTTATTTTTTGTTTACATTTAAATCCACGTGCGAGTTTACAGGTTACCTCGCAATTTATCACTAGTTTTGATCTAGTTATTTCAAATTTAAAAATTGCGCTATTCGAACTTAGCTATATCATCGACTTTTTGATTTGGTACACTCTGAACATAGCATAGTGGTACAAAAAATAATCGAACCCCAACGCTGTCCATGGATCAAACGCATCACAGTTGGGGTGAACACATAAGCATTTAGAAGCCTACATAGGTTCAAGCAACCGTCCCAAAGAGGGAGTCTTCTATACCCTCTTTGACATCGAAGGCATCATTCCGGACGTATCGCTATAATAGCCATATAGGATCTCAGTCAATAATACACATAACATTAGTTCCATTCCTCAATTCCAATTTAGCTCCAGTACGCCCATAGGTAAATGGAAGCAAGATGAGGAAAGGGATATAACAGGAAGGAAAGGTCAGGAACCCCCCAACCATCAAACAACCCCCCCAGAGAAAAACAAGATAAAACAAAAATAAAACAGACTTATATGTCAAATGTCAATACCTCCTTCAATGCAGAAGGAGGCAATGTATAAACCGATACCGCCGGGGGATCTATTGCACAATTCGAAGACATTATCACCCACTCTCACATCAAAAACATTCAAACCATTCAAAAATTTCATTCTATCCTCAGAGTAAATGTTACATTCCCAAACCAGGTGGTTAACTTCATGTACATTTTCCCCACACTCACACGTGGGGTCCACCAGTAATCCTTTATCGAACAAGTGGTTGCGGGTCTTAGTATGGTGAGTCATAATACGGTTCACCATACATATAGCCTTTCTATGAGCAATCACTTCTGAAAACCATGGGGTGAATGAAAAACTCTTGTAATATTTCTTGTATCTAGCCCCCTTAAAGCCCCCCCCCCCGTAAGCGTCTATCACCCCCCACATCCCCACCCTACCCCGGTTCCTGAAAAAAGGGAAGAGCGCTGAATAATTAACGAATTTAACATCTATACCATCCCTAACCGAGGCCTCCCTAGCCAGGCGGTCCGCCATCTCATTACCGAATATACCAACGTGCCCCGGGATCCAATATAAACCGACATGTATGCCCCTCTCCTTCAGGTCCCGACATATCCTGCGCGCCTCACCTATCCAAGGATGAATATCCGACTGGAGACCCAAACTCTGAAAGGTCTCTATCAGATTTTTACAATCGGAAAAAATTAAATTAGAGGGCGATGGGTTGTCCTTAACATAAGTCAAAGCCCGCAAAACCGCGTAAGCTTCACAGCAAAAAACAGAACAATGTTTACTGATACTAATACTAATTGAGGACCTCGGGTGCAGCACAAAGACTCCTGCCCCACACGAGCCATCCTTTGCCTTGGCGCCGTCAGAGAAGATCAATCTAGAACCGTTAAAGTTTTTAATAATAAATTCACTGAACGAAAAGGGGGCGTTGGAAGGATCCCTATTAATTTTCTCGCCAATATCCTTATATGCAATATTATCGAGGAACCATGCCTCATAGGGGACCTCAAAAATGGGTAGCTTCTTATTAATAATTAGGTCAAAGGATTCGTCTTTCATTTGATACCATAGGTCATATAAGAACGGGAATCTTCTCAAAAGTCTAGATCTATTGTTACGTTTATCAAAATAATAGTAAATACATGAAAATTTGGGTATGAGTGGAGAGATTCTTGATCTAGATATTCTCAGTAACATCCTTTGTCCCAACAAAACCCTTATAGTGTGTAGATCCGGGACTCCCGCCAAATGGTGCAGGACATTGATGGGTGTTGTTCTAACACAGCCCAGGCATCTTCTTAGGGCCGCATTCTGGCAAACATCCAGCTTTTTAAGGAGTCGAGTCTCTGCTTGCGCGAACAAGAAGGAACCCCAATCCAAACGAGGGCCAATGATTGTTTTGTAAAATTGGAGCATGACCTGAGGGTGAACTCCCCAGTTAAAGTTTCCGATGGCCGACAGCATGGATATTCCCAATTTGAAGGAAGATTGGAGGCCAGCAATATGCTTGCCCCAATTCAAGCCCGAATCCCAGTCAACTCCAAGATATCTAAAATGTTCTAGGTTGCGGAGGGACATACTACCCAGCCGCAATGTGACACTGTTGGGTAAGGTGGATCCCGATTTGTCAAAAATTAAAAAGTTAGATTTAGGTATCGATATCCTGAGCTTGAGGGAGTGGAAAAATTTTTCAATGTTTAAGAAATTTAAATGTAATGCTGATATAACCCTTTCAATATCAGTGTGACTAGAGTATATCAATATATCATCTGCAAAGCCAAGAAATTTGATTCCCTCTCCCAAAACTCCCATAACAGAAGATATGTACAAGTTAAACAAAATAGGACTAAGGATACAGCCCTGGGGTAATCCCTTATTAGTGATTCCACTGGCAAACTTATTACGTTCAAAAAAGCCCGAGATTGATCTGTCATTAATAAGATTGATAACAAAATTCACAATCCTTTTCGGTATTCCAAGTGATACCATGATGTCGACAAGTTTGGTTAAATCCACCGAATCGTATGCACCCTCCAAATATATACCCAGGATGCCCATTTTTTCGTTCCTCAATCTGGAAAGAAAAATATCCGTCTGAAAAGTGGCAAGACATTCCTGGCAAGAGCGACCCCTGCGGTAACCAAAAAAATTTCGTGGTATGATAGAATTAACCTCGCACCACCACATCAATCTATCGTTTAAGGCCCTCTCAAGCACCTTGAGAAGCGCAGAAGCCAGCGAGATAGGTCTAAAGCCCGAATTACCTTTTTTAGGTATAAAACACACAGCAAATTCACTCCAAGCTTTGGGAAATAAATTCCTATCCAGAAGAATATTGAATAGGCCAGTGAGCCACACCACAGCTTCGTGTGGTAGATGTTTTACAATCTCGTATGAAATGCCGTCCAGCCCAGGGGCTGATCCAGTCCTAGATCTATTGATGGCGTTCTGAATCTCTGCAGTGAAAAGCGGAGCCGAAAGGGAGGCTTCTTCCGTCTGCTGATAATCAAAATCTGGGATAGATTCACATTCGTAACACTTTGAAATTTTTTGGAAAGCCTCATTCAACATAGGCATGTTCTTTGGATCATTGGTATCCTTAGACGAGAGAGAGTTTTGATAAAATCTATTTTTAAACCTCTTAATGAATCGAAAATTTGAAAGAAGAGACCTTGAAGGATTCAAGGAAGACAGAAAGCCATTGAAAGATTCTCTTTTAGTCTTAATGATTACCTTGCGAGCTGCACTTCTCGCCTCAGAAAAATTTTTTAAGTTTTGGTGGGTAGGATCATTCATAAAGATCCTCATCTTTCTTCTTCTATTCTCTATTATGCGTTTGCAGTCCTCATTCCACCATATAGAGGGGGTCGAATTGTGTGAACCTCGCAGATTCTCTCTCGATGCCAGAACAGCACCAGCCTTCATAAGGGAGTCATATATTGCTCCAGTAAAACATGCATAACTCTGTAGAGGGTCCTCGTAGTCATCGTCAAATGACTCGACATGAGACTCCATACCCTTGGCAAATCTGTGCCAGTCGACCTTGGACAGCCGGAAACGCTTGATCGCATTATAAGTCAGACCACGAACTTGAGGTATATCGATAAACATAGGGAAATGATCACTTCCCATGCAGTCATCCCCAATCGACCATATCAGCTGCTCCGCTATATCTCCAGAACACAAAGCTACATCCGGGCAGCTGCTACCATGAGCTACTCTGGTAGGTGATCCATCATTGAGTATAAAAGTCTCGCAGTTGTCACTTAAAGCATTGGATAAGTTGGCTCCCAATGGATTAATGGAGTCACTACCCCATGCTGGATTCTGTGCATTTAAATCCCCCATCAACAGAAATCTAGAAAAAGATGTGGAGAGCGTTAAAATTTCATCAAAAGAATTCGTAGATAGATAATTATCTGGGGGATTATATGAGAAAAAAAAATGATACTTAGTGCCGCCCAGGAGGAGGCTTACAAAAATATATTCCAATCCGTAGATACTAAAAGGTAAGATAATTCTTGAGTATGATAAATTCTCCTTGATAAAAAGCATCATTCCTCCTCCAGATTGTTTATGGTAGTTTGTTCTATCTAACCGGATGAAATTATAACCCCTGGCGGAAAAATTATAGCTTTCAGGATTTAGCTTGGTTTCCAAAAGACAAAAAACATCGTGATCCGAAAGAATCCGAGAAAACTCGGCCCATTTATTACCCAACCCGTTACAGTTCCAGCAACCAACACGAATATGTGTCATCGTGCAGGAAGCTAGAGGGTGCACAAAATAGAAAACTTAGGCGTTACCACTACTGTTTCCAGCTACTTGGCTCCTCCCGCCGCTTACCTCCCTCCAGCTAGTCTCCCCTCCCGAATTTCTCAGAGGGGGCGATTCCCGATTATCCTTTTCCAGCTCAACATCGCTCATCACAACGTCGCTCAGAACATCCTCTTTGCTGTTAATAGACAGATCCGGGCTGCGATCATCATCATGTTCTTGTTCTTGTTTTTTCTTTTTTTGTGCCTTCCACCCAAAGCATAGCCAGACTTGACCGGACCGTCAGAGACATACGAATCCGTAGGGATATTAAAAGTTCCATTATTGGTCGTACTATTAAGTACTCCCGGAGTATTCAACTCTTCATCTGGACGCATACCGTCGTAGGGAGGGGAGAGTTTCCTTCCCTCATCTTTGTGAGTCGATTCTCGTTGCAAAGACCCTGGTTGATTTACATCCAACAAAGTACGAGCAGAAGATCTCATAAAAGTCTCCAATTCCATCTTGCTGTTTATATATGGGTTCAGGTTGTCTTGAGAGTTGGTTGTGGAGGTCTTCGTTCTGTTTCTGTAGCCCTGTTGCACTATAAACAGGGCTTGCATTTTTCCAACACCTTGAAGGGACATTAAAAGATTAATTTATTTATTGAACTCGAAAAAGATGCACTCTTTGCTTGTCGCACCATGTTCCCTGCTTCCACAATTACAGCAAAACTGAGCACCGTGGCAAGGGCCACCATGACCTCCCCCACAATTACCACATCTCACCGGATTGTTGCATGAATTAGTTCCGTGTCCGAATCTCTGGCATCTGTAACATCGTAGTACCGCGGCCACGAATCTGTAGACTTTGTAGAATACGAAAAACAGGGAAACAAATTGAGGGAGATCCTCCCTATAAAAAATTTTAACTTTGTCCGTTTTAATAGTCTTCGGGCCCATGTCGGACCCAATCGTCCTCGTGATTCTCTCAATCCTAACAGCTTTAGGACCATAGGTGTTACACACTTCCAGTAGTATATCGACCTCTGAGATGTTAGTTGGGACATCATATAAAATGCCAACCTGATATAGGTTCTGGTCTGGAATGAAGGCACGCCAGCTCTCATCTACCGTAGAAACAAGCTCCACAAATGAATTAGCCTCGCCAAAAGAGGAGAATGTAAGGGCAAACTTCTTGGGGCCCGCTCTGTTGAGACTAAGAGGCTTAATTCCAGCCTTAAAAATTTTCTGTCCAATATTGGTCAGATGTAGGTTTCCCAAATTCTTGTCCTTATTTGAATCAAAACCATAAACCACGAATGGAGCCTGAGAAGCCGCGTTGTATCTCTTTCCCATCTGTTTCTCGAAGGACTGTAGGTTGAAACCGTCGTCAAAATTAGAGTTCTGGCTACTAGGACCCATTATGTTATTTCCGTCAGGTTCAAACCGCGATCGAGGAGGAACCTCTAAAGCATGAGCACTCCGTTGGACGTCCTGGGGCGGATCCAACTTGGGGAATCCATGAAACTCAGGCGATCTCTCCTCGTTGTTGTTCATTGAAGCCTGTACGTGTCTGTTAGGGTGAAATCAGATGGAGCGGAAAATAGACGACGGAACGTCACAAAACATTCATTCCGTCGCCTTGTTTTCCGTCAAATTTTTTCCCTATATTCACATGGCGCGGAATGTAGCTGAAAAATTGTTGAAAATAGCATACAAATGTATCCGCGAATTTTAAATTAACAACAAAAATGTTAAAAAAGTTGGAAATAATCACCTATTGTTATTGTAATGAGATTCTTTTTTTATAAAAATAAAATATAGTTTGTTATTATAACCAAATATTTCAATTAACATCATTATTTTTTAATTATAAAATTGCTAATCAACGTCACAGAACTTCTATTCCGCTCCATGTGAATATAGGGAAACAAATTTGACGGGATAATAGAAGCGTCACAGACTTTTTGAAATTGTTTAAACAAATAGTTAACCAAAATAGAATTTAAAAGTTTGATTGAAATTAAAAGTACAGCTATGGAAAGCAAATTAAAAATATTACGTGAGGTTATTGAGGCACTAATAATTTTTTTAAACAAAATAAAAATTGATGTCGTCTATTACGTCGTCTTTACTCCGTTGGCGGAATACAAAGATGCGGAATTGAGGTTCTGTGACGTTCCGTCGCCTATTTTCCGCTCCATCTGATTTCACCCTTATTTCCTTTAGGGATGCCCATAATCTAGCAGGAAATTCAAAAAAATTAGTTTACGCAGAATAAATGAAGATACAAAGTAAGCGATCGTGCCGATCCCCAAAAAAAACCCAATGAGCACCCTCCCAAAAGGAACCGTAAAAAGCGATCGTCGCGTGTGAATGCAGGAGGGGACATACGCCCAAAAAAGCACACAAGAAATCTATATAAAAAATCAGTTAAATTAAAAAAAAAGAAAAAATTCTCACCCCCAAAGAGTACTTACACAAGCGCAACAGATCCCCCAAGAGGTTATCTTAAGTCGAAATAATTAAAAACCATATAAAGGCAAAACAAAATCAACAAAATATTACGTTAATGCAAAACCTGACCATCAAAAAGGAAAGAACATCAAATGCTTGGGTGGTGGTGACAAAAGACGTACTGAATATGAGTTATAAATTAATACTCCTTAAGGTTAACAAAGTTCTATCTTCCTTGTAGTAGTTATATCATAAGGCGTCGTATCAACCTCCTTGCGTTAGAATCTTTCTTCGTAACAAAACTCTTCATAAAAATCTTCCTTTGCCCTTTATTCTTCTTCTTTTCTTTTCCTCTTTTCTGCGTAGTTACGCAAAGTCATGCACAATATGGCGTCAAACAGACAAGGTTATGTCCAAAATGATGAACAGTCTTATGTTGCCATATATCACAATGTCGTCCAATATATTTACGAAATCTGTTGTGTATATATATAATGTCAGAAATCTAAAAGTAATTGATTCTCATTTAACAGTTTTAAATTCAGTTTTAAGCACAAGTAACATTAAGAATTAAATCCCGGTATAGTATACTGTAGTCAAAAGTCTATGAATGTGCTGTTAGCAATACGGTACCGAAAGAGCGGGAAGCCCAAGCGGCCTGTGTGTGAAGACGTATAGAGAGCGTATCTTTATATATATATATATGACCAATAACCGACAGAAGGGGCGGTGTTGTTATTCGATGAGAAAGGAAAAATAGCGACCTCTATGTAGACGCCTCTGTAACGCACCTCAAAGAAAACAAGATGGAGGTATTCCGGTTTAAAGGTTTTGGCGTGTATAAGTGACGCTATGCGGCCATTTTGAAATAATAGCCTTTTATGAGAATGAATTATTCCTCTATTCCCCTTTCTCTTTTCCTCTTTTTTTTTTTTTTCTTTTATAGGTTAATCGCCAGAAGGTCGGTCTATTCCGTGACTTATTTTTTATTCTTAGAATCTTTTTGTAAATTACATTTGTTCACCATTTCCCAGATTTAATATCCTTTCACCTTTGTTCTTTTTTTTTTTTTTTCGATCAATGTCTAATGTCGGCAAAATCGTCGAATATCAACAGTTTGAGGTTCAATCTTGAGCACAGAAGACACTGAAAGATGAATCCCGGTATAGTTTGTTTTAATCAAAAGTCTATATATGTGTTTTAGCAATACGGTGCCGAAAAGGTGAAAAGAAAAACCAAGCAGCCCGGTTAACGGTTAATGTCGGAAAAATCGTCGAATATCACTAAACTCCCAAATTCCCAAAAATCACCGCAAACACAAACACTATTGTTGTTAATACACTTTGTGAGTTTATATTTATCTTTTCTTTTTAATTTAATTTTAATTGTTTTGTGAAATGCCCATTCGGCTATTGCGCAAAAAGCCCTCAGTGTGCGGAATTTTAGCGTGCTCTATACGCGACAAATCACAGTCCACAAAGACTGTCACAAAAGAGGTGTGAGCGGATCAAGCGCTCGAACGAGAATCCTTCGAGTAATTGTGTTATATAGTGTTATGAACCCAGCCTGAAACTATATGCATATTAAAATAGATAAGAAACTCGCTATGATATTAGAATTTTAATATTGATTAGTAAGGATTTTACAAATTGAATTGCGTGAATAATTAATATTGATAAGTTTAAGCAAAATGATAATAATAATCATAATAATAATAGTAATAATAATAATAATGTTAATAATGATAATAATAATAATAATCATAATTACGGTAATAAATATAATAAATAATATATTTATTAATTATATTAATAAATAATTACTAAGCTTGTTCAGAGAAAAGCTGTGTACAATATGGAAACGTTGATTCCAAGAACCAACAAACCTTTTTAATGTAAACAAAGGTTTCAGATTTCAACAGAGGTCACTCGAATGTCACGGAAACCTATAAATAACCACCATTCAATTCATAAACAAACCCCAAGGTCACCTTCTGGGAAATGACGCAAGAATTGTCTAAAATGATGCAATCAATATTTAACCGTCGTCCAGGATGTAAACAAACTACAAGGTCACCTTCTAAGAAATGATGCAATCCTGCTAAAAGAAAGGGAAATTTCCACCAATGGATATTCGATCCTAAAAGGAAACGCTTACAAGGAGATGGAGGGGGAACGCGTATCCAATACCAAGACTACATCGGCACCAAATACCTCTTTGACGGTTAAACGTCAATCATAATTTGACGGTTAAAACCGTTACAAATCTTGAATCCCTTCCACTTTCCATGCAAGACAGGAGGGTATATAAGACGACCAGCAAGTACCCAAGATCATCATTCGACGCATAGTCTTCTTACCACGCATATCTATTGTTCAATTACTCGAGTTTATTAAAGTTCAATTATTAAAACTTAACTTGCATTGCTTTTATTTCTTTCGCGTCACCTTGAATTTCTATTCTTTACCGAACAGAGAATCCACCTGCAAGAAAGACGACCAGAAGCTAACGCCACCTATCAGCATCAACTCTGATTCTACAGCGAGAGGACCAACTATATTCTATTAGTTCATGGAATAAGGCTCGGGTCGTAACAATAGTAACAAACAAGAAAAACTTTACATTCGTGAGCTCAGCGACCTCAGCGATAAATGTTGGAAAATTATTATAAAAAATACACTAATAATTGCGAAATTTAAAAAAAATTTTGCAATTAAATTTCAAAAAATTGTATATTTTTTTTTTTTTTTGCAATTTAAAAAAATGTAATTTTATAGCGATTAATAAAAAAATTGCATATTGCAAACGAATAATAAACATTAGACTTTCAAAAATATTATGAATCGTTTGCAATTTTTTTTGCGGATTGCAACGATATTTGTTATGTCTTGGTATATGCAAAATTTATCCAATTAGAAATTAATTGAACTCAGAGTATGACGATAGTCCCCCATCTCCTTCCTCATATAAAAATTAAAAAAATTTTTTAATTTTGTAACAAATAATATACCAAAAATTGCGGAATTCTTGAAATAGTTAGCAATTGCCTTTAAAAAAATTGTGGATGGCATTATTTTTTCCCAACATTAAAAAATATGATTTTTTCATCGAGAAATCATAAAAAATGTATATTGCTCTTAAACGATAAACATTGTGATAATTTAAATATTACGAATCATTCGTAATTTTTTTGTGGATTACAGCGATATTATTAATATTTTGAAATTAGCAAAATTTATCTAATTATAAATTAATTTTACTTAGAGTATAATGATAGAATCCCCCACTCTCTTAAAAATAAATTCAATAAGTCGAGATAAATAATACCAAAAATTGCAACATTTTCCAGATATTTGGCAATTACATTTTTAAAGAAATCAAACTGAACATTGTTTTCCATTTGGCAATGAATCTAAATTCGATTTTACAGTGAGGAATCGAAATAATTATTTCTGCAAAATAATAGTTGGAATTACAATCCTTAAATTATTACGAATTATTTTCAATTTTTATAGCTGTTCAGGACGGTATCTGTTATTTTTAAGTATTTAAATATTTTATCTATTAATAAATTATTATTATTTTTATGTTATAATAATTTAATAATTTCCCACACCTTTACAGAAGGGTTAAAAAAAAAAAATAAAAAAATAAAACGCGGTAAAATTTGATTGCTTTATTAATCTTTATTAACTTTGAAATAATACAATTATAAATTGAAATTGTATTGAAATTAATGTAGTTAATTATTTTTAAAAAAATCATAAATTTTCTCAAAAGTTTTAATAATAAAAAATTATAAAAGTTTGATGTTATATTATCCGAAGTTTCAAATAAAGAACAAATTTTGCTTTATTTTTTAATTTTATAATCATTTATAATTATTAAAATTTATTTTCAATTCATTTTTTTATACAATTATATATTTCACAGCATAATTCAAATTAAAATTTAGTTTTAATTCGTCTTTTTTATATAATTATAAATTTGACAGGATAATTAAAAAATTTTTATGCTGTTTTACCAACAGAGTGCAATTGACGAAGTTGCAAAGATTGATGATTCGAAACTCGATGTATAATTCATAGTCCGCTTACGCCATAGACTAAATATGCGACGTTGTCATTTTAGGTACGCCTTCGAAAAAAATCATTTACGGTAAGTGTACATGCGTTTCGAAAAATTATCTAAGACAACGAAAGTAAATAACTATAAATAACTGTAAATCATCGTAAATAATTATAAATAACAATAAACTATTTACTTACCTAAAAATTTTGAAAATTGTAAATAATAGTAAATAATAGTAATTAAGAGTAAATAACTGTAAGCGTTTGTAATCGTAAATAACTAAATAACTATAAATAATTGTAAATAATAATAAATAAGTGTAAATAACTTTTATTAATGTGCCTATTTAAAAAAAAACACGTGTTTTTTACATGCAAAATTTGCGTGTTTTTCACGCATATTTTTCATGTGTTTTTTTTCACGTGTATTTTTCAGGTGTATTTTTCACATATTTTTCATAGCTTTTCGAAGATCTTCTACCATGTGGTCTCTTATATCTGCGTCTTCCAAATTTGTGTAAGGGATGACAAAACTTAGAAAAACGCCACCTAGTGAATTAAAATCGCTCTTAATGTCGCTATCGATTACTTCGGTTTGACTTTCAAGTCACTGGGTGGCGTTTTTCTAAGTTTTGTCATCCCTTACACCAATTTGGAAGACGCAGATATAAGAGGCCGGACAGTAGAAGCTCTTCAAAAAGCTATAAAGAAATATGTAAAAACTCCTGAAAAATAACCCCTGAAACACCTAAAAAATACACGTGAAAAAAACACGTGAAAAATATGCGTGAAAAAACATGCAAATTTTACATGTAAAAAATACGTGTAAAAAATACGTGTATTTTACACGGCAATAGAAAAAGTGTGAAAGAGGGTCTCAAAAAAATTTTTTCAGTCATAGCTGTATGTAGAAAAAATAAAAATAAGAAAAAACAATAAAAAATACGGTTTTTTGCGATTCGGCAAGGTTAAATCTCTATTCCAACTAGGTATTCCAGCTGCTTTTTCAATTTTTAGTATAAACACATCGATCTAAGGGTTGGGAGCGATGCTCAGTGAGTTTCGGGAAATAACGACCTATCTAATATATATGTATATATACATTTATTTATTTATATAGTTAAAATAGACTGTATTAAATCCGTACTACACTGAGAAAAAAATTTAATTGGATTAAGTAAGGCTTAATTGAATCAATGAAATCCCTTAGTTGCGGGCGGCACATAAAATATTTTTTTATATTAATACAAATATTTTAATTGATTCAAATAAATATTTCATTTTTTTAAATAAATATTTGATTCTACTAAACATCACAAATATTGGTTGAATAAAATTAATTTATTGTTTTAAAAAAATTTTTTATTAATTCAAATGCATATTTGTTTTTCTAATTGCTTATTTCATTACATCAATATGCATATAGTAACTGAATCAAATAATATTTTGTATTTTCAAATAAATATTTGACTTACTAAATGTCGCGAAGATTGATTCAATAAAATTAATTCATTGTTTTTATAAAAAATTTTATCAATTAAAATGCCCATTTGTTTTTCTAATTGATTATTTCATTACATTAATATACATATTGGAATTAAATCAAATAATATTTTGTATTTTCAATTGAATATTTGACTTATTAAATGTCGCGAAGATTGATTCAATAAAATTAATTCATTGTTTTAACAAAAAAAATTATCAATTAAAATGTCCATTTGTTTTTCTAATTAATTATTTCATCATATTAATGCTTTATTGAAATTAAATTAGTTCAATATTTTATATTTTCAAATAAAAGTTTAATTTATTGAATATTGCAAAAATCTTATATTATATTAAAGTGAAACCACTTTTTTCTCCGTTTCTCCGGTTCTCCGCATTTTTTAAATATGTCTTTCTTGGGCCTTATATTTTCTTGGGCCTTTTATTTTCTTGGGCCTTTTATTTTCTTGGGCCTTATATTTTCTTGGGCCTTATATTTTCTTGGGCCTTATATTTTCTTGGGCATTATAATTTTCTTGGGCCTTGGAATTTTTTGGACTCGATATTTTTTTGGGCCTAATATTTTTTTGGACTCAATATTTTTTTGGGCACAATATTTTTTCGGTCTCTATATTTTTTGGGCCTTATATTTTATTGAGCCTTACATTTTCTTGGGCCTTATAATATTTTGAACTCAATATTTTTTTGGGCCCAATATTTTTTCGGTCTCTATATTTTTTGGGCCTTATTTTTTTGGGCCTTATATTTTATTGAGCCTTCTATTTTCTTGGGCCTTATATTTTTTTGGGCCTCATATTTTATTGAGCCTTATACTTTTAGGGCCTTATAATTTTTTGGACTCAATATTTTTAAGGGCCCAATATTTTTTCGGTCTCTATATTTTTTGGGCTTTATATTTTATTGAGCCTAATATTTTCTTGGGCCTTATACTTTTTGGGCCTTATAATTTTTTGGACTTAATATTTTTTTGGGCCTAATATTTTTTCAGTCTCTATATTTTTTGGGCCTTATATTTTCTTGGGCATTAATTTTTTTTTGGCCTTATATTTTATTGAGCCTAATACTTTCTTGGGCCTTATAATTTTTTGGACTTAATATTTTTTTGGGCCCAATATTTTTTCGGTCTCTATATTTTTTGGGCCTTATATTTTCTTGGGCCTTATATTTTTTTGGGCTTTATATTTATTTGTTTTCTACATTTTTTTGGTCAATATGTTTTCTAACGTAGCGTTTCATCCAAGCCTGTATACTTTTACATTGGATTCTTCAATGGAGCGTATTTTTATAATGTTTTATATAGGCTCCGCTCCAGACGCTATAATATTTTTTTTTTATTTCAAATGCAATATTTTGACGTCTTATTATTACACTAGACATTGCAAATCTAATAGCGCATCTCCATATACAGCTGACTTAACAGCATGTCCTCATATGCAGCCGATTAAACAGCGCATCCCAATATGCAGCCGTTTAAACAGCGCATCCCAATATGCAGCTGTTTAAACAGCGCATCCCAACATGCAGCCGATTCAACAGCGCATCTCAATATGCAGCCGATTCAACAACGCATCCCAATATGCAGCCGATTCAGCAGCGCATCCCAATATGCAGCCGATTCAACAGCGCATCCCAATATGCAACCGATTCAACAGCGCATCCCAATATGCAGCCGATTCAACAGCGCATCCCAATATGCAGCCGATTCAACAGCGCATCCCAATATGCAGCCGATTCAACAGCGCATGCCAATATGCAGCCGATTCAACAGCGCATCCCAATATGCAGCCGATTCAACAGCGCATCCCAATATGCAGCCGATTAAACAGCGCATCCCAATATGCAGCCGATTCAACAGCGCATCCCTATATGCAGCCGATTCTACAGCGCATCCCTATTTGCAGCCGATTCAACAGCACGTTTCCTTATGCAGCCGATTTAACAGCGCGTCCTTTATACAGCTGATTCAACATCATATTAAACTATTTTGAAAGCGTCAGTTGATATTTATTTTTATTAAATATCATATATTTTATTATATTTCGAGTTCAACTATTAACACAATCTAAAACATAAATATAAAATACATATTGACATATTGTTTATAATATCTCTTTATAAACAATGTTTTTGTATATATTGTGTTCTGATCATTTTTATTTTCTCCGTTGACAAGAGCGTAGTCACCTAAATATAATTTTACATTGTTTTTTAATTTCGTCCTTGAAAGAGCAACATATAATTGCCCATGACTGAAAACTGGTGACGGCAAATAAACACCAACTTTTTCATAAGATTGTCCTTGTGATTTATTAATAGTCATTGTGAATCCTAATCTAATAGGAAACTGTTTTCGTTGCATATAGAATGGAATTTCTTCCGTAGATGGAGATAAATTTATTCTTGGAATGAAAACTAATTTACCTTTGTTTTGACCAGTTGCTAATTCCACTCGAATGGAATATTTAAGCATTTTTTTCACTTTCAACCTTGTTCCATTACAAAGTCCCTTATTGACATTTAAATTTCTTAAAAGTATAATGATAGCCCCACCTTTTAAATGTAATTTATGTGGTGGAAGTCCATTAGGAGTTAACTTATTTAAAAATTCTGTAGGTAACATAATATCTAAATTTTCTTTGTTATCATCTTCAGCAGTATCAATACTCAAATATTCAACATGGTTTCTTTCCATTTAATTCAAAACATTATCATTGATTTCAGTAACATCATTATTTTTAGGAGCCAAAATAACTTTTTCCTTTATATTCGTATTGTCTATTTTTATTGTTTTTCCGAATATTTCTTCGACAAGAATTTCTTTAATGATAAAATTATCTGGTATAGCACTTACTTCATTATCATCTTCAAAAACATCGCGGCGTTTTCCTTCTCCGATGTCTAATAACCATTGTTTAAAATTATTATCACTATCCGAAACTCGCAGATTTTCATTTAACTTCATTTGCTTAAAATTTTGCCATAAACTAAATTTAACTGAATTTTCAATAATGTTCATACGGCTACCATGTCGTACAATTGGTAATGTTTGCCTGAAATCTCCTGATATAATTACAGTTTTACCACTGAAGGGTTGGTTTACATTGCATAAATCTTGAAAAAGACGATCAACCGCTTCAAAAGCAAATTTTAAAGTCATGGATATTTCATCCCAAATAATTATTTGTGTTTCCTTTAATTGTTTGCCTTCTGCAGAATTAGGCTTAAGAGGCGGCCGTATAGTTCTGTCCTTGTCTAACCTAAATTTTCGTTATAAATAGTAAACTAAATATTTTTATACAAAGGTAAGGGCAGAGCCCAATAGATTTAAGGATAAACAAACGATTCTATTCTATGAAAAAATATAAAATTTTCATTAGTTTTCGAGTGAAGTCTGAAACGGAAAAAGAGTTGAACACTTCAATCAAATTTAACTCTTTTTCCGTTTCAGACTTCACTCGAAAACTAATGAAAATTTTATATTTTTTCATAGAATAGAATCGTCTGCTCATCCTTAAATCTATTGGGCTCTGCCCTTACTTTTGTATAAAAATATTTAATTTAGTCATAATATCGAAAATTTAGATTAGACAAGGACAGAACTATACGGCCTCCTCTTTAAGAGGAGGTCGAGTATATCTATCCTTTTCTAATCAAAGAATTGACTTTTCACAAAGATTAATAATTGTAGCAAAAAATAAGAAGAAAGCCCCATCTCGTATAATAAAAAGCAAGATTTTCTTTTATGAGGAAAAATTATTTTTATCGCTTTGTTTTTAAGAAAACCTTGAAAAACTGAATTGTCCATCCTAACCTCTATTTTTTAAGTTTTTCAAGGTTTTCTTCAAAACAAATCGATAAAAATAATTTTTCCTCATCAAAGAAAATCTTGCTTTTTATTATACGAGATGGGGCTATCTCCTTATTTTTTGATACAATTATTAGTTTTTGCAAAAAATAAATTCTTTGATTAGAAAAGGACAGAGATATACGACCTGCTCTTAACATTACAAGTTGTACAATCTGTTATATTTAACGGTAGTTTAAATGTTGTATGCACGGTTTTTCCATCGACTAATGAATTCACTGCTATACCTGTCAAAGCTACACATAAATAATGTATGGTATGATATCTAAAATAAGCCATTCAAACGTTAAGTAAATAACTTTTTCCACTTCCACCCGGTCCATCTATGAAAATATATTTTTCTTTACTTTGGTTGTTTAAACTTTTTAGTGTAGAGTCGAATATTTGCCTTTGTTTATTATTTAAAGAATTTATTTTCATTTCTAATTCATTAAGAATATAATTATTATGATTTAAAATTGTTTCATTATTATCTTCTTCTATAAATGTGCTTATGTTTGGTAAATTAAAATCGTTTAATGAAAATCCATTGATTTGTAAATTATTTTTAATAACATTCAATGCAAGATTTTCACCTACATTTTTTTCGTATTTAGGGTGGTAAAATTTATCTTTATATTTTTTATATAAATCTCGTGCACTTATAGGATTATGAAAAACGCAAATAAAAGCAAATAATTCACAAAGAGCACAAGGGAATTCTGTTGAAGATGCTTCTTCCAAGCATCTATCCCATTCTTTATCTTCATTAATTAATTGTTTTGCCTTAGCTGCCTCATAAAACGAATTGTACATCACATCATCAACAGTACGCAAAGCTTCAAAAGACGTGACTCCTTTAACATGTAATAGTAATAACCTAATAAAATAACATTCTCTATCTTTCGGACTTACTAAGTACATTCTACTGAGTGTTGGTTTTCTTTTTTTCTTTCTTTTATTCCACTTTTTCAGTTTTTCATCAAATGTATAAAAATTTGGTATTTCTGAATATAAGTAATTTCGTGCTTCGAAATCATCTCTATTCAATTCAAAATATGCTGTTAATGTTGTTCCAACATTTTTTGCACGATCATTTCTTCTTTTCCTTCTTTAAAAAATACGTTTTGTTGATTCTCTTCATGAACGCTTAAACGTTTTATAGTATGTGAAATAACATGTAAAGGATATTCTAATAATCTGTGTATTGCTTCAGGTGGACATAAATATCGTGTATTAATGTATTGTTTGATTTCGTCATATTCATATTCAACATTTTCACTATTATCATTTTCAAAAGTGTCTTTATTTTCTGATCTGAAATCAACATTTACTTGATGTATTTTAATGTATGCACAATCATGACCTTCATAGTATTTGAATAAATATTTAATGCATTGTACAGTGGAACAAACTTCTACGTTTATGTGTGCATTGAATTTCAATAATAAGTAAGGATTATAAGGAACAACGAATCCATTATCTGCAATTCTTTCTGTAAATTTATTTTTAAAAATAATTTCGACGCCATCATTTTTGCGTTTGTATAATGGATACCCATTTGATTTAAATGTTGTTGTATTATTAAATTTTTTTGGAAAATTTTTCGTACATTGTTTCGTAGTTTTATCCATACACGGACAATTTATATTTTGCATACCACAAGGACCGTGTATCATAAATTGTTTAACAATACTATATAATTTTGGATAAATATCTCTATTTGGGATTTCTGCACTTATTATTTTATCAACTTTTTCGGGAATGTCAAATTTATCATTTTTATCTAAGAATAATAACATATGCATATGTGGTAATCCTCGTTTTTGAAATTCAATTACATAACTATATGCAATACATTTTCCTAATATTCCCTTTTTTATTACTAAATTTTTGAATTCTTCTACTTTTTGATAAAATACTTTTGTTATAATATCTGGTCTATCTATTGCATTTTCATAAATTTCCAAGTTTTCAGTTATTTCTTTCCAATGTGGGTTACAGGTTATAGTTACAAAAAGGTCAGGTTTACCATGATAATTTACAAGTGTTATTGAATCAATGTAATTTTGTTTTAAAAATCGTGGACTTCCTGTAAAGTTTAATGGTAATATTACCATTTTTCCAATTTTTGAATAATCTAATTCTTTTTTGTTATGTACATAGTCTATAACACCTTTGTAACAATCACTTCTTAATACATTTTGGTTTTCTCGTATGAAATATAATCTGGAGGTTTCAACTTTTACAAACGCATTAACAATGAACTGTTGAGATAATTTTCCTAAATTAAGAAATGGATTAAATTCATTTCCAACACTAAATCTATAATTATAAAATTGCAAATTTTTAATATTAGATTTTCCAAATTTATTTTTCATATTTGACATCCATTTGAAACCACCATTAGGATGAATAAGCGAATATGTCATAGGATCTGTGTGTTTGCTAATTGTTAGTATACTAATTGGTTTATCAGACTTAGGGTAAATGACAATATCACGTTCAATAGGAGGCATATCGTCTTCTCCAACGTATACTATTGCTACATCATTACAGGTAGGTAGATTATATCTATTTTCTATCGAAATTATTATTGCGGACAATAGGCATAGTAACAGTTTTCAGAAGACAATTGATTTTTGCACATCGTTGTAGTTCTTCTTCTCCTGCTTCATGCATCATTTTATAGGCTTTAGCATAAGAGTTAATATCTCTTATTAAGTTATCTAAATGTTTTAATAATGTTAAGTTTGTATTAAACTTATGCCGTTCAATCGTTGCCATTTCATTATCTAAAATATATAATTGTCCATATTTACGTGCTTCATCTTTATTAGGATGTAATGCATATACATTATGGTAAATTTGTCCACATATTCTAATAACATGTGGTCCTTTACCCGGCAATGTATCAAAATTGGCATCAAAACTTGCGAATACTAAAGCATTGTTGTACAACCTAACATTTCGTCGAAAATCAATACTTTCTTCCGTAAATTCAGTTGCTCAAAATATTAATCGTTCTCAGTAAGGTGAATTTTCTAACAATTCTACTTTACCTTTATGTCAAAAATTGGAGAAATCGTTACTTTTAGTATATTATAAAGCAAAATGTTGCGCATCACAATAAACACATGTATTCGTCATGGAACCAATGTAATTTTCAGATATGAGATTTTCATCGAAATATATATTTGCCATAAAACCAATCAGTTTCAAAATAATTTTTTCAGTTAATAGTTTTTCATTTAATTTTTTTAATTTTTTTTCTACTTTGCCCTTTATTGTTTTATCAATAACTTCGTTTAATACAATATTATGATTGTTATTATGATTATTATTAATCTAATTTTCATTATAATTATTATCTTCAATTTTTAATCGTTAACACTCAATATTTTCTAATTTTTCTTCATATTTTTTTGGTTGTTTTTCTTTAATTTTTATATAAGCTTCTTTCTTACGTAAAGCCTCATTCGCACGTATTTGTTCTAATTTATCAGTACTCATTGTTTCCTTGAATTGCCATTTTGTTATCTTAGTATTTTCTAATTTCTGTTTATATTTATTTGGTTGTCCTTTTTTCATTTTCATATAAGCTTTTTTCTTACGTAAAGTTTCTTGAACACGTCTTAGTTCTAATTTATCATTACTTTTTTGTTTCTCGCATTTCCATAATAATGTCTTTTTCTGAAATTTTTTTATATTTATGTGATTCTTCTGTTACCATTTTCCTATTAACGGGATGTCGGAGCTGCATCACTTGAGTTTTGCTTTTTTTATTATATCAGTATCTTTTTAAATTAATAAATTAAACAAATATAATGATTTGTCCGTACTAAAGCTATATCAGTACAATAATTTTTGTCAAAATAAAAAATCATTTGGATTTGTTATTTTTTTATGAGCTTGGATTGGAAATTAGATCTCAAACTTGATAGACCTTACTTTAAAATACGATACATTGAAAGTTTTTATTATAACTTTATATATCTAATATATTGGTGGATTTCTTGAGTTGTCCGCACTGGAGTATAATCTTACAAATTTTTACTTTGTAGCAAAAAAACTTGATTAAACGCATCGTTTATTCATAAGTTAGGATTGGAAATATTATTAGAAGGTGGGCAGCTTCGTCAAGCTCTTAAGTTCTGTTACAAATAAAGTTTCTTTTTCATCTATTTCTTTCGATTCTTTTTTTTCTTCATTTAATTTAATCTCAACTGTCCCAATTTTATTATCGTTATAATTAAAGTGGATGTCATCGATTCCCATTATATCATTATCTGGTTTTTAAAAATTTCTATCTGAAATGTTATTGTCAATTTCCATCAAAATTGTTTCATGATTCTAATTCTTTTGTTTACGATACATTTCCATGATCTTTTTTTGTTCTGGCAATAAATGCATTCGTGAGTTATTTTATAATATTTCAAGCTCGGCGAAATCTAAATTAACGGCAGGCCGGAGTAGAACCTGATACCGACCGAGTAACAATTGAGTTGTTTGTTATTTACTCAAGTATCAATCGCTGTATCTTCAAAATAAAGGTTGATCGCAATAATTTGCAAAACACAAGAAAAAAAAAATCTACCGATTTGTTTTTGAGAAAAGTAAGGAACGCCGAAGTAAAAGATTATGTTTATAATATTTTCGCGTTCCTTACTTTTCTCAAAAACAAAGCGATAGATTTTTTTTTCTTGTGCATAAATATTTGTAATAATAATATCTATTGCGCTTAACCTTCAATTTGCAGATACACCGATTAATACTTGAGTAAATAACAAAAATGCCAATTAGACAAGGACAGCGAATCCGGCCTGCTCTTAAATGGTATTTGATTAAGACCTTGTTCATGACAAAAACTCCTTTTTATCATATCCGGTGGATTATCGTAATTAATTTTTGCATTATTACAATTTTGTAAAACTGGAAACATTTTTATTTTTTGCGTTTTAAAAATTCTTTATAAACTTAATCGCATTTGAGAAACATTATGTCTTAAACAACATGGACCTAAATTATAAAGTACTGCAACAGCAAAAACCATTGCAAAAACGCTACAATCATAATTATTCGTTTGTGATTGTACTGTTTCGAATACTGTGCTTAATTCTGATTTGTTTGAAATAATCTGTTTATATAAATCTTATACTCATCTTGTAAATATATAAGATTCGAACTGTCATATATATGAATTACCTTATTATTATAATACACACGAATCCGGTGACTCTTTTCTAAATTTCCGGTAAATAATAACTGTATAAATTCTCCATCCATCAGTACTGAATTAACATATTGTGGTCTCTGAATCAGTGAAGTTAATTGCATGTCGAATGAGGTGCACTGGTTTGAAATGTTATTAAATTCTAATATATGAATATCAGTTAACATGAAAGCAATTCCACTATACAATCCCTGTCTTTTAACAATTAATTTATCTTCCTTAGTCAAAACCATTATTAAAAATGAAAATTCTCTTAAGAATTTTCATTCATTTTTGATGAACTTTTTCCAAAGATATTCACAAAAGAATTGCTTTTATATTAACTGATTTAATTTACTGCCTTTTTACTTTAAAAGCTGAAAAATTAAAGAAATTATAAAAAAATGCTATGAATTAATTGTTATATGATAAATAAATAATAATGAAATTTATAAAAATAATATAATGATAAAAAATGATTATTTTCGGCAATTATTTATATATATATATATATATATATATATATATATATATATATATATATGGGTCTATCCACGTCAAACGGATAATGGCTCTGTCCAAAATTGTAGATCACCAAAAAAATCGTATATAAGCTCAAAATTTTCGTCTTACCCTTTACTTTCTTTTGCAATGTGGCGATTTAAAAAAATCCAAAATGGCGGCTCAAACCTAGAGATATCATAAAAAATTTTCAAAAATTGATTTTAATTTATTCAAATCAGATCCTTCATATTTTTTTACATCAGAAATCAATTCAGCGTTCAATTTTACATAGAAATATAGTATTGCACTCAAGGTAAAAAATATTTACAATGTCATTGGAAGGTCATATCGGGAAATAATAGTTATTTCTCAAATTACTCATTGCCCATGTTGATTAGTGAGGAAATGAAGATACTGATAGATAACTCGAGTTACTGAATTTAAATCTGATGTCCGCTCAACCCTACAATATCTGTATGAAAGTCATTTGAAGGTCCAATCGCGAATATCTTTTATTATTTGATAACATTAGGACACCTTCAAGTTTTACGTGTCGCTGAATCCGAAACCGGGGTCTGTTGGAGTGTCAAACGACGTAATTCCGTAAAAATTAATCAAATATTGACTAAAAGAAAATTTTTGTTCTCCAAGAAACCACAGTTTGAAACGAATTTTTCTGTAATTACGTCATTTGACACTCCAACAGGTCTCGGATTCGGATCCAGCATCACGTAAAACTTATAGGTGTCTTAATCTTATCAAATAATAGAAGATATTCGCGATTTGACCTTCAAATGACCTTGATGGAGACTGGTAGGACTAAGCGGATATCAGATTTGGATTCAGTGACTCGAGTTACCTATCAGTATCTTCATTTTCTTACTAATCAACGTTTATCAATGATTAATTCGAGAAATAACTATTGTATCGCGATATGACCTTCAGATGATATTGTAAAATTTTTTTACCTTGAGTGCAATACTATATTCTCATGTAAAATCGAACGCTAAATTGATTTTTGATATAAAAAATATGTAGAATCAGATTTGAATGAATTAAAATTAATTTTTGAAAATTTTTTATGAAATTTCTAGGTTTGAATCGCCATATTAAGGCCGCCATTTTGGATTTTTCAAAATCGCCACATTGCAAAAGAAAGTAAAGTGTAAGATGAAAATTTTGAGCCCATGCACGACTTTTTTAGTGATCTACAATTTTGGACAGAGCCATTATCCGTTTGACGTGGATTGACCCATATATATATATATGGGACATTTTACACCAACTAGAAGAGCAAAAAAATAAAAATCGCTGAAACTCTGAAAATATATTCTGTCTGTTACTCAAAATGTGTAAAAAAATATTCAAGGATTTAGATTTGAAGGATCAAGAGCCATAGATCCTTGAAATTTGGAAATTTTCAAAATTTTTGGAAAAGTACCAACTTTATGATTTTTTTTCTGAAAATCTTGATGTTTTAGAGAGAAATTCATGAGAATTCTTCTTGTTCTATATAAAGAGGAGAGTTAGCATTATTTTTTACAGAGCTAAATTTTGAAGTTTTCTATTGGTTCTTACATGTATTACATGGTAATTGAAATTACTCATTGTCTGCTACTTCAGAAATTGCTTTTCGAGGGCTTATTTCCTTCTATTTTTTATCAACTTAAAAATAAATTTTTGACTGTGTAAGAAAGAGCCACCAATAAGGAGTTATAACAGTTTAAAATATATATTTTCATGTCTCATTTATTTTCAATATAAAAATTAATCATACATGATAATATATATTTTAAACTGTTTTAACTCCTTATTGATGGCTCTGACTTGCATGATCAAAAATCCATTTTAAAGTTCACGTGAAATAGAGGAAAATAAGCCCGCGAAAAGAAATTTCTGAAGTGGGGAGCAATGAGTAATTTCAATTACCATGTAATACATATAAGAACCAATAGAAAACTTCAAAATTCAGGTCTGTAAAGAATAATGCTAACTCTGCTTTTCATTAACAGCAAGAAGTATTCCCATGAATTTCTGTCTAAAATATTAGGATTTTCAGGAAAAAAAATGATCAAGTTGGGACTTTTCCAAAAATTTTGAAAAATTTCCAAATTTCAAGAATCTATGGCTCTTGATCCTCCCAATCTAAATCCTTGAATATTTTTTTACACATTTTGAGTAACAGGCAGGATATATTCCCAGAGTTTCAGAGATTTTTATTTTTCTGCTCTTCCAGTTGGTTTGAAATGTTCCATACATATATATATATTTATTCATTAAAAAAAGTTTGTTGTAAAAAGAACTAAAATCAAAATTATTTTGAATTATTTTTAATAATTGTATTCTTCAATTTATTTACAGTTATTTATGGTTATTTGCAGTATCTACATTTAAATAATGTATAAATGATAATAAACAACCCACACAGCATTAAATATTTATGGAAGCTTCCTGGAACATTGGCAGCGAAAATTTGAAATATTTTAGGAATCTTTCATGGAATATTCCTGTAATATTCGTATGTCCTTGATTCTTCCTACATTGGAATATTTCATGGAATATTGCTGGAAGATTCTAAGAATATTTCATTGGAAGATCTAGGACATCTCAGATCTTTTATTGTAATATTTCAGGAATCTTGCCGGAATATTTCATGAAATATTCCGTTGGAACATTCATTGAAAATTTCCGGAATATGGGAACGGTAGATTTGAAACATTTTATGAACCTTTCATGGAATATTAACGTAAGATCTAAAGAATCTTTCATGGAATATGCACGAAAGATTTAAAGAATTTTTCATGAAATATTCCATGAAATATTTCTAGAAGATTTTAGAAATCTATCGTGAAATATTCCGTGGAATATTTATGAAGATTCGCAGAATATTGGCACGGAAGATTTGGAATATTTCAGGAATCTTCCGTGAAATATTCCTGTAATATTCATGTGTCCTTGATTCTTCCTACATTGGAATAATCCATGGAATACTCTTGAGAGATTTCAAGAATATAAAAATGGAAGGTTTGGGTAATCTCTCATCTTTCATGAAATGTTCCTGGAAGATTTTTGGAAAATGTGAAATTCTGTGAGGGGATGGTATATATATTATATAATAACACATTACACTTATACATCAATACATTAATAATCTATTAATATCAAGAATTTTCTAAAAATTATAATATTTATGATATGCAAACCTTACTTGTGATACATACACTTTGTAATATTTGTATCTCATTAAATTTTTATATTAGATGCAAAAAGAATTGTTAAGTAATTGCAAATAGTTATTTTTTTATTCCAAAATATTCGAATTTAAAATTAACTAAAATGTTGTATTTTAATCTAATGATTTTTTCTATTTAAATTTCGTATTTCATATATATAAAATACATTTGTGAAGATATTTTTATTAGAAATCAACACGAATTTCTTTTAAGCATGTTAATTTAAATTCATGGTCATATATTGAGGTCTGGAAATTATAGTTGTAACTCAATACCCAGTTCTCAGTTTATTTACATCAAATATCGTACTATCTTTGTTTTTCTAATGGAAGTAGAGTAAGAAATAGTCATTTGAAATAAATTATACGCTTTTTTACTTTAAGCACATGTGTACATATATTTTTATATTATGTTTCATCAAATTATTTTCAATTTTATTCAGTACTCAAAATTCAATTAATTAATTCTTATTTACTTAAAATTAGTCATTTATACATAATAATATAATAAAAGAAAATTCAACTAAGCGACGTTAGGAGCGAAAAACTTCAAGGCTGTATTCACAGTAGCATGGAAGTTCGGCAATTCAAAATTCCACCTGTGATAAATTAATAACGGTAAAATTTGCTCCAGTATGCTGAATCGTGGTTCATGATTATTCTTGAATCAACCATACGATACAAAATAACAATTTGATATTTTTTTATTTGTCAAGTATTTTATATACAATAGGAGTAAATACGTATAACAAGCCATATAGAGATACCGAGTAAACATTTCATTATTACACAGTAGCTTTTTTTGTGACCGTTTCATTAATTATAAAAATACTTAATATCAACCGAAGATCGTTCTAGCAAATGTAATATGCATGCGAAAAGAGCTTGCATAAATTATTCACACTCGTGAAAAATCCCGTGGTTTTAAATCCGATTGCTACAACTAAGTGTTTAAAAGATGTATCCTCGATATACTTATATTTTATACAAGTTCTCAGAAATAGCCCTAGCGTCAATCGCATTAGACGTGCATGTATGATACGATATAACCTATCTATTTACACGTGTTTTCTTGACTCGGTATAATATTATATACATAGTATGATACGACATAACCAAGCTATTTACACGTGCATTCATGATTCAGTATACGATTATATATAACCTGGTATACGCGAATCAATAGCTAGGTATAAGCTTACAGTAGTATCCTCGGTATGCATATACGTATAAATAACCAAGCTATTAATACGCGCACACACACCTCGGCATAGTAATCTCAGTACGCATACACGCGCAAATAGCCAAGCTATTTACATACGCATACTCACCGCGGTATGAACAGCTCGGTACAGTAGCATATAAACCACGCTAAATACACACCACGGTATAAACAGCTTGGTATACTAGCATATCAACCACGCTAAATACACACCGCGGTATAAACAGCTCGGTATACTAGTATATTAACCGCGCTAAATATACACCACCGTATAAACAGCTCGTTATTAGTAATATACGCAACAAGTGATGTACGAAGGGATAATATTGGCAGGGGTCAATGTTTTTTGCGCGAGCAGTAGAAAGTCGAGGGCGCGCTTGCGCGCCCGAGATTTTCTGCTGCTCAAGCAAAAAACATTTAACCCTGCAAATATTTTCCCGACGTACATCACATGTTGCGTAGATTATTTTATGCTGTTGTAAGCAGTTAGAGGAACAATAAAATTATAAGTATATAATTAAATACATTTTTTACAATTTTTCAATGGATATATCATGAATTTATAAAATGCGAAAGAATCAATTTTGTAGAATTTAAAGAAGCGTGGAACAAGCGTGAAACGAGGCTGTCTTGCGCGCGCAGACGAGTCTGCGCGCGCAAGCGCCTCATGTTGTCGTGTGACGCTTCGAGAAACAAAGCAAGCGATGCTTACTGTATCGCTGGGATACATAAATTTTTAATTCACAATTATTTTAATATTTTTCTTTGATTTACTAAATATGATAGATACATCTGTTTATAAAATCTTTTCTTCTGTTATGTTTGTTTGTACTTGTAAATATGAATGTACAAACTTATAACTGAAAAGTTTTAAAATTTTTTTATTTCTCTTACAATTTTACAAGTTTTATGTTTATTCTATTTTTTTCACTGCATCACTTTTACTGTGATTTTTTTTCACTATTAACTCTAAATTTTATTATTAATAAATCAATATGAACCATTATTTATTTAATGTATATTTTTAAAAATGTATTTAATACGAAAAAGACCATTATGAAATTTGAATATGCGCGGGACTTAACTATGCGGCGCCGATCGTCTAACGCGCCTGTTTATGTTCTCAAGTTTACACTACTATCCTTTCCAAACACATCAGCGCTCACTTCATACTGAAGAGTTTTGTTGTATCCCAACTTACTATAGCATATTGAGTATTTCCCCGGGGATATATTACTTGTTCATATATCCCCGGCGAAATAAGCTGACAGCAAATATACTTTAGTACAAAATATCACAAACAAAATACAGCGGCGCTGCGAGCACAACTATAAGAGACCTCAATACCCATTTGACTTGCCTACTACATACGACGCCCTCTACTGCTTACTACAGCATAAACTAGTATATTAACCGCGCTAAATATACACCGCGTTATAAACAGCTCGGTATACTAGCATATTGACCATGCTAAATATATACCACGGTATAAATAGCTCGGTATACTAGCTTATTAAGAGCATGACGAAGCTGTCCGCCTTCTAATAATATTTCCAATCCTAACTTATGAATAAACGATGCGTTTAATCGAGTTTCTTTGCTACAAAGAAAACATTTGTAAGATTAAACTCTAGTGCGGACAACTCAAGAAATTCACCAAAATATTATGCATATAAAGTTATAATAAAAACTTTCAATGTATCGTATTTTAAGGTTAGGTTTGTCGAGTTCGATATCTAATTTCCAATCTAAGCTCATAAAAAAATAACAAGTCCAAATGATTTTTTATTTTAACAAAAATTATTGTATTAATATAGTTTTAGTGCGGACAAGTCATTATATTTATTTAATTTAAGAATTTAAAAAGATATTGATAAAATAAAAAAAGCAAAACTCGATTGCTGCAGCTCTGACATGCCGTTAACCACGCTAAATATACACCACGGTATAAACAGCTCGGTACAATAGTATGCCGCGCTATTTACCCGCGTATACATGCCTCGCTATACGAGCATACGTGTATAAAAATAGCTCGGTATACTAGCATATTAACCACGCCAAATATACACCACGGTATAAACAGCTCGGTACAATAGTATGCCGCACAATTTACCCGCGTATACATGCCTCGCTATACGAGCATACGTGTATAAAAATAGCTCGGTATACTAGCATATTAACCACGCTAAATATACACCACGGTATAAACAGCTCGGTACAATAGTATGCCGCACAATTTACCCGCGTATACATGCCTCGCTATACGAGCATAGACAACGAGGCATACGTGTATAAAAATAGCTCGGTATACTAGCATATTAACCGCGCTAAATATACACCTCGGTATAAACAGCTCGGTACAATAATTTGCCGCGCTATTTACCCGCGTATACATGCCTCGCTATACGAGCATAGACAACGAGGTATACGTGTATAAAAACAGCTCGGTACAATAGTATGCCGCGCTATTTAGCCGCGTTTACATGCCTCGCTATACGAGCATAGACGACGAGGTATACGTGTATAAAAATAGCTCGGTATACACGTATATACACCTAGGTTAACACATATGAACGCACGTATATTACGTGTGTCACGTTAATAATTTTATACTCGTCTCAAAGTTCGTCTGCATGTGTTCCTAGATGCATCATGTATGTTCTCATATGAATGCGTGCAATCAAACTTTAATATTTATTTAAATTAAGAAAAGGAGTTAAGAAACGTTTTATTTTTTTTTTCCTCTGTGATAATTTATTTAGTTCCTCTGTGATAGTTTATTGTAAGAAATTGATTAGTTTTCATTTGTTTTTTAGAGGTTATGATATTGATATACACAAGTTAAATTATTTTGTATATATACTGTATAAAGCATTATATTTCTGATTTTTTTTTTCAAATAATTGACCAAATGGTGATATTAGATGATACTACACTGAGAAAAAAATTTATTTGGATTAAGTAAGGCTTAATTGAATCAATGAAATCCCTTAGGTGCGGGCGACACATAAAATATTTTGTTACATTAATATAAATATTTTAATTGAGTCAAATAAATATTTCATTTTTTAAAATAAATATTTGATTCTACTAAACATCACAAATATTGGTTGAATAAAATTAATTTATTGTTTTAAAAAAATTTTTTATTCATTCAAATGCATATTTGTTTTTCTAATTGCTTATTTCATTACATCAATAGGCATATAGTAACTGAATCAAATAATATTTTGTATTTTCAAATAAATATTTGACTTACTAAATGTCGCGAAGATTGATTCAATAAAATTAATTCACTGTTTTAACAAAAAAAATTATCAATTAAAATATCCATTTGTTTTTCCAATTAATTATTTCATCATTTTAATGCTATATTAAAAGTAAATTAGTTCAATATTTTATATTTTCAAATAAAAGTATAATTTATTGAAAATTGCAAAAATTTTATCAATTATTTGGAAAAAAAATCAGAAATATAATGCTTCATACAGTATATTTACAACATAATTTAACTTGTGTATATCAATATCATAACCTCTAAGAAACAAATGAAAACTAATCAATTTCTTACAATAAACTATCACAGAGGAACTAAATAAATTATCACAGAGGAAAAAAAAATAAAACGTTTCTTAACTCCTTTTCTTAATTTAAATAAATATTAAAGTTTGATTGCACGCATTCATATGAGAACATACATGATGCATTTAGGGACACATGCAGACGAACTTTGAGACGAGTATAAAATTATCAACGTGACACACGTAATATACGTGCGTTCATATGTGTTAACCTAGGTGTATATACGTGTATACCGAGCTATTTTTATACACGTATACCTCGTTGTCTATGCTCGTATAGCGAGGCATGTAAACGCGGCTAAATAGCGCGACATACTATTGTACCGAGCTGTTTTTATACACGTATACCTCGTTGTCTATGCTCGTATAGCGAGGCATGTATACGCGGGTAAATAGCGCGGCATATTATTGTACCGAGCTGTTTATACCGAGGTGTATATTTAGCGCGGTTAATATGCTAGTATACCGAGCTATATTTATACACGTATGCCTCGTTGTCTATGCTCGTATAGCGAGGCATGTATACGCGGGTAAATTGCGCGGCATACTATTGTACCGAGCTGTTTATACCGTGGTGTATATTTAGCGTGGTTAATATGCTAGTATACCGAGCTATTTTTATACACGTATGCTCGTATAGCGAGGCATGTATACGCGGGTAAATAGCGCGGCATACTATTGTACCGAGCTGTTTATACCGTGGTGTATATTTAGCGTGGTTAATAAGCTAGTATACCGAGCTATTTATACCGTGGTATATATTTAGCATGGTCAATATGCTAGTATACCGAGCTGTTTATAACACGGTGTATATTTAGCGCGGTTAATATACTAGTATAACGAGCTGTTTATACGGCGGTGTATATTTAGCGCGGTTAATATACTAGTATACCGAGCTGTTTATACCGCGGTGTGTATTTAGCGTGGTTGATATGCTAGTATACCAAGCTGTTTATACCGCGGTGTGTATTTAGCGTGGTTAATATGCTAGTGTACCGAGCTGTTCATACCGCGGTGAGTATGCGCATGTAATGCGCATACTCACCGCGCGTGTATGCGTACTGAGATTACTATGCCGAGGTGTGTGTGCGCGTATTAATAGCTTGGTTATTTATACGTATATGCATACCGAGGATACTACTGTAAGCTTATACCCCAGTGAAAATGGTAAATGTATCCAAATCATACGAAAGTGTATCAAAGTGTATCAAAGTGTATCTAAGAGCGATATTTCGGACCAAATGTTAATACACTTTGGTACACTTTGATACACTTTCATACATTTTTATACACTTCCAAAAAAAAGTTTCTTGGTATCAATTTTTTATATTCGTTAATGATATACACTTTGATACACTTTAATACACTTTTGCACATTTTCATATATTTTTGGACACTTTCATACACTTTGATACACTTTCATACATTTTTCTAATAAAGGGAAAATGTTGATTTTCTTGGATACACTTTTGCATACATTGATACACTTTTGCACACTTTGATACACTTTTCGAAAATGTTGACTAAAATTAATTTCTACATTTGCTATGTGTTACACACTTTGATACACTTTTGCACACTTTGATACACTTTGATATACTCTTGCACACTTTAATACACTTCCCTGGTAGAAAATTAAGGATAAGATATGCTCAGATAACTAACTGTTGGCTATATCTCGTCGCTACGCAGTCGCGATAAGTGACCGATAAATACACGATAATATATTAAAGATTACAGAGTTAATATAAAATATAATCACTAAAATAATTAAAATTTTTTTCTTCTGATTCGAAATAAATTATAAATATTATAATATTCATTATTACAATTCATATGAGTTGTAAATAATTTTGCAATTAAAATCGTTTATAGAAAGCGAATCTGTATATATACATGCTGCCCGCGATAGCGCCTGTTTGTACAATCGTAAAATATATCCTATAGTTGTGAATACTGAATGTTAGCTGCGCGCGCATCACTCGACGCTTCGACTTCTATAAGCATCTATCTTCATCACTCTATGTGCAGGTTAGATTGACTTGACTTAACTTTAAAATTATTAAAGATGCATATACTGTTATTGTATAGTGTCAACATTTTCTGTTCTTTATTATATAACTTAAATTTATTTGCGAACATATACAGTATGATTATGAATAAAATATCCATGTAAAATCAGTGAGTGCGAAGTGCGAGTGAGCGAGTGCATATGTAAACTTAGTGTGAGAGAATACACTGTAAAAGAAAATGGCAAGAAATCACGTCGTTGGTCGACGATTTCAATGCGACCATGCACCGTCGATGTTATTTAACATTGTTGAAGCGCAAAATCTAACTGATTTAATCTAAAAATCTTGTGTTCAGTTTACGTGAAATCACGCAAAGCACGTTAAAATGTCGCCGTTGAACGAAGTTAAATAACCTCGACGGTGCATGGTCGCATTGAAATCGTCGACCAACAACGTGATTTTCTGCTATTTTTTTTACAGTGTAAGACTGTCCGTTCAGGAACTGAAAAGGAAACAAGGAGTGAACAGCCTTTCTCTTTCTCACTAACTGTGTTCCCATATGCGTGCTCACTCACACTTTGTAATATGCTGTTTATGAATATAGTATAATTCAACATTCACCATATTCACCCGATACCATCGCGATAATTCGTTAAGAGTAATGGAGGTTTATCGCGATATCTAAAAGCATATGATTGCGACTGCCCATAAAATACGGGATGATATACTGAAAATATGCTCAACTTTCTACCAGGGTTTGATACACTTTCATACATTTTTCCAATAAAGGAAAAATGTCGTTTTTATTGGATACACTTTTGCATACTTTGATACATTTTTACACACTTTGATACATTTCGAAAAAAGTTAACTACAATTAATTTTTAGATTTGCTATGTGTTACACACTTTAATACACTTTTATTCATTTTTCCCATTTTTGAAATGCAGGAATAGTACATTATTCAGCAAAGGAGTTAATTCCAAAATACATTTAAGGCATTTTTAATTTACTCCCATGGTGAATATGCTATTTTTTGCCATACCCGGGCTAAAACTACCACTTCTGCGATTTTGAGCTGGGAGTTAAAGTAGTACTTTTGGACAGGATACGGCAAAAAAATATTATTTTGAATAATTGGTTATTAATACTTTCATATAATTTAAAACATTAAAAAAAATTGAAATAGAAGCGTCTTTTTTATTTTAAAAGTATAATATTTTAGTGGTAATATAAATGAAGTATGAAGTAAAATAAAAAACGTGATTTAGTAAAATTATTTATTATCTAGTTTAGAGATTTTCCCCTTATTCCTTTCATGATGGGGCTTACAAAATATTTATCAGTACTGTGCATAATTATACATGGATTCGCAATATCATTAGGGAATATAATTCTCAATTTTTACTCACATTATTTGTACAAGATTTTATATGATTAATTGTAACATCGCTCGTTGAAATAATGAATCCAGTATCTAATTGAATTTCAAACATTATTATAATAATATAATCAACGTAAGAATGTGTTATTTTACATATTCGGGAAATTACTCCATATTTATTATTATTTGTTTGTAAAATACAATCATTAATTCTCTTTTTTTGGAATACTGTGATGATGTGTATCGACAACCGTTATAAATAAACCTATTATAAGACACACATTCAGTTATCTTACTCACATCAAAATTGTATTAATAGCTTGAAATTCTTTTTCAAGCTATTAATTACACACTTTCAAGCTATTAATAGCTTGAAAAGTGTGTAAAAGTGTATCAACGTGTACAAACGTGTGCAAAATAAAACAAGAAAAGGTTAATACTCAGAAGTGTATCAAGATGTACCATACTATATTAAAGTGTATCAAAGTGTGTAAAAGTGTATCAAAGTGTGTAAAAGTGTATCAAAATGTGTCAAAGTGTATCAAAATGTGTCAAAGTGTATAACATCAAAAAAATTGAGGAAATTTAATTTCAGCTCACTTTTTAAGAAATGTACCAAAGTGTACCAAAGTGTATCTAAGTGTATCAGAGTGTATCAAAATGGATCGAGAATAAGGTCTGAAAAATCGCTCTTAGATACATTTTCATACACTTTGATACATTTTTATATGCTTCAATACACTTTCATACACTTTTATACATTTTGATACACCGAAAAATTTCCATTCGGGGAGGATACATCTTTTAAACGCTTAGTTGTAGCAATCGGATTTAAAACCACGGGATTTTTCACGAGTGTGAATAATTTATGCAAGCTCTTTTCGCATGCATATTACATTTGCTAGAACGATCTTCGGTTGATATTAAGTATTTTTATAATTAATGAAACGGTCACAAAAAAAGCTACTGTGTAATAATGAAATGTTTACTCGGTATCTCTATATGGCTTGTTATACGTATTTACTCCTATTGTATATAAAATACTTGACAAATAAAAAAATATCAAATTGTTATTTTGTATCGTATGGTTGATTCAAGAATAATCATGAACCACGATTCAGCATACTGGAGCAAATTTTACCGTTATTAATTTATCACAGGTGGAATTTTGAATTGCCGAACTTTCATGCTACTGTGAATACAGCCCAATATAATTAATACCTGTTAACGTAAAACCCAATAAATTGTGTAACAATTTTCAACAGTTGATAAATATAATGTAAATCATATAATATATATATATATATATATATTAGTTATATATGTCCTTTGGCCGTATTCAGGTGGAATATGAATCGAGGACAATGTTTGTCGCTTGAGCTGAAATTGCCGAGGGCGCGCGAAGCGCGCCCGAGGTAGATTTCTGCTCAAGCGGCAAACATTGTTCGAGATTCAGATTCCACCTGAATAAACAGCCAAAGGACATAGATGATTTTATGTCCGAAGTAGGCCGTATGAGGAACTATAACTTATTAGTTGAAAATATTAATCTTTTTTTCAATACTTTTGAAATAAAATTTTAGTTCTATTGATTTTTTCTTTTGTTTCTTAGATTGAAATTTTGTAATGAGTATAGCTGCTGTCGAAGCGCGAGTCATTTTTTTTCACTAACCTACATTCAATATGATTGCTCTTTGACATATTGAACGAAACATAGTAGGATCGGTGATGCCATATTGATTTTCTCCTGAGACATATTGAGTCTCAATATGTCTCAGGAAGACATATAAATCTTGCAAAAAGTCGAGGAGCGCGTCTGAGACATATGGAATGCCAATACAAATTTAGCATGCTCTTTACATACTGACACGAATACGGCCTACGAGGACATAAATATATATATATATATATATATATATATATTTATGTCCTCGTAGGCCGTATTCGTGTCAGTATGTAAAGAGCATGCTAAATTTGTATTGGCATCCCATATGTCTCAGACGCGCTCTACGACTTATTGCAAGAATTATATGTCTTCCTGAGACATATTGAGACTCAATATGTCTCAGGAGAAATCAATATGGCATCACCGATCCTACTATGTTTCGTTCAATATGTCAAAGAGCAATCATATTGAACGTAGGTTAGTGAAAAAAAAATGACTCGCGCTTCGACAGCAGCTATACTCATTACAAAATGTCAATCTAAGAAACAAAAGAAAAAATCAATAGAACTAAAATTTAATTTTAAAAGTATTGAAAAAAAGATTAATATTTTGAACTAATAAGTTATATTTTCTCATACGGCCTACTTCGGACATAAAATCATCTATGTCCTTTGGCCGTTTATTCAGGTGGAATCTGAATCTCGAACAATGTTTGCCGCTTGAGCAGAAATCTACCTCGGGCGCGCTTCGCGCGCCCTCGGCAATTTCAGCTCAAGCGACAAACATTGTCCTCGATTCATATTCCACCTGAATACGGCCAAAGGACATATATAACTAATATATATATATATATATATATCAATTTTAAATTTCTAATCATTAATTTAATACTCAAAAGTAACTATTTTAAAACGGAATATGGAAGATAAACATGTATCGTTTTAATCCTTGAATTTTACGAATTTAAATAGTAATTTTGGAGAGTTATATATTATATAAATAATTCTTTATTTAATAATTTTCAATTTTAGTAACAGGAAAAGCCGCACGAGAAGAGATTATCAATTACACTTTCTGCGAAATATTGCCCTTGAATCGAGTAGGTGAAAGATCAGTCTTAATACCAAAAAAAAGGCAGTAAGCATCGCAAATTTATGCTCTTACTTCATAATATAATAGTACCAACATTGGTCCCTAAAATTCAAGCTATAGTACTAATTGAAATTATATCGTCACTCTTTTTTAAGTACCTTAATACATAAATTAGATATACTTGATTTAGAACCTATTTTAACAATACTTTCTTTTCTCCGTGCAGTTGTTAGTTCTAGTAAACGTCAAATACTGTTTTCGATTATTTCATGGTTCGTGATTGAAACATGTGATTAAAAAGAAAAAATTCCTATTATATTTTTTCATTGATTCAAATGCAATTTAGTAGAACATATTCTTAATTCATCATGATATAATTTGTATTTAAACAATTTTTATGTACATTGTAACTTTAATTAATCTTTTTTATAAAAATATAAAAATTTAATTTTGTACAAAACTACAATATCACAATTCATAAGTTGCATCGATTCTTTTTTATTTAAAAATTGGCTAATTTATACATAATAATATAATATATGAAAATTCAACCGAGCGACGTTAGGAGTGAGGTATTTTTTGCTAGTTGATTAATTAATTCATTGTCTTAACAAAAAATTTTATCAATATAAAGACACATTGTTTTACTAATCAATTATTTTATTGCGATAATAATATATTTTATTGAATTAATTAAATCTTTTATAATCTTAAATAAAAATGTAACTCATCAAACAACGCAAAAATTAATTTAATAAAATTAATTGATTGTTTAAAAAAAAATTTATCGCATCAAAAGTATATTTAATTAAATTAATTATGTATTTTATTTTCCGCATTTAAAATCAAATCTATTTAAGATCGTAAATATTGATTCAATAAAATTAATTCATTGTTTTTATACAATATTTAAGTAATTCAAACAAAATTTTGTCTTCTAATTAATAATTTCATCACATTAATTCTAATTTGAACATTAAGATTTTTTGATCCACACAAATATGTTTTTGAATTTATGAATTATTTTTTCAAAGTAATCCCTACTAAAAAATCTCAGGTGAGAAATCACCTGATTTCTTAGGTGATTAATCATGCCAAAATCTCATGTGATGATTTTTTTGGTTTTTACACGTTTCAAAGCATACTTACTAGGAGAGTGTCACACCTCCGGATCACGGATTTTGCTCAAACTTCGGGATAAGTTTTCAGATGATAAAATATGAAAAAAGCTAAAGTTATAGTCATAAATACTCAATATTTCTCTAGTTACAGGCAATTAAAGAAAATCACTAAAAGAGTTACTAGATTTTTAAACGCATATACCCGGTCAAAAAAGGTTAGCTATAAAATCCTATATTAAAAGGGAGATGAGCTATAGAGCGCAGCCATATTGCTGCCCCGTCAAAAACGTTTAGCTAAAAAAATTAGCTAAAAATATAGCTAAAAATGCAGCTAAAAATATAGCTATATTTAGCTGGAATATAGCTATATTTATCTGGATTTTTTAGGTAAAAATCCAGTTAATATTTTGAGTCTCTTGTAACAGCGGAAAATATAACTGTATTTTCAGCTGTATTTTTAGCTGTATTTTTAACTGTATTTTTAGCTAATTTTTTGAGCTAATCGTTTTCGACGAGGATAACAATAGCTGATAATATAGCTAAATTTTCAGTTATATTTTTAGCTGTATTTTTAGCTGTATTTTTAGCTTAAATTATTTTATAATTTCACGGAATAATAACTCGTTAGTTATTTTCCTGTAAAAGAAAGTTCCAAAAATGAGGTAAACCTCGTAGTGTCAGCTCTCCGAAGATCGAAGAGCTTCTACATTTTGGCACAAAGTATCTTGCTCTTTTATACCTATGGCCTCAAAATTTGTTAATGGAATCGTAAAATTTAGAGATCCGCCATCCAGCGACGTGAAGTGAACTTACCTGTCTTTAATTATTGATTAATGCTACGTCGCAAGGTGGCGTTTCTCTAAATTTTACGATTCCATCGACAAATTTTGAGGACGCAGGTATAAAAGAGCAAGATACTTTGTGCCAAAACGTAGAAGCTCTTCGATCTTCGGAGACCTGACACTAAGAGGTTCACCTCATTTTTGGAACTTTCTTTTACAGGAAAATATCTAACGAGTTATTATTCCGTAAAATTATAAAATAATTTAAGCTAAAAATACAGCTAAAAATATAACTGAAAATTTAGCTATATTATCAGCTATTGTTATCCTCGTCGAAAACGATTAGCTCAAAAAATTAGCTAAAAATACAGTTAAAAATACAGCTAAAAATACAGCTGAAAATACAGTTATATTTTCCGCTGTTACAAGAGACTCAAAATATTAACTGGATTTTTACCTAAAAAATAACTGGATTTTTACCTAAAAAATCGAGATGAATATAGCTATATTCCAGCTAAATATAGCTGTATTTTTAGCTGTATTTTTAACTATATTTTTAGCTAATTTTTTTAGCTAAACGTTTTTGACGGGGTGATCAAAAAATGTGATTGGTCAATAGTGGTCGCCATATTGCTTAGTTCAGCGATGCCGAAAGTGGCAGAGTTAGAGCGGGAAATTCAAAAATGTTTTTAAAAAAAGTATTAAAAAATAGTTTTTACAATTTGATAATTAATAAATAATTCTAAAAAACAAAGTTACTATAGCAAAATTAATTTTTTTTCATTATTTACATTTTTTTTGAGTTTCAAAAATTTTTTGAAACTCAAAAAAATATAAATAATAAAAAAATTAATTTTGTTTTAGTGACTTTGTTTTTTAGAATTATTTATTAATTATCAAATTGTAAAAACTATTTTTTAAATACTTTTTTATAAAACATTTTTGAATTTCTCGCTCTAACTCTGCCACTTTCGGCATTGCTGGCTTAGCTGCTTAGCATTAGAAATTGTAATATAAAGTGGAGTACAATCTCTTAAAATTCTTAGACGAGAAAGATGATACAGAGTACAATTTCTTAGAGTTCTTAGAAAATAAAAATTAGAGTACTTTTTTTTAAGAATTGAATCAAAATAAGTTTAGATCAATTTGCTATTTGGACCAATTCATCTAAAAAGTTTTGTTTTATCAAACTGCCCAATGTTTTATCACAAAGATAGATTGATATAAAATTAATGAAATGAACAAAGATAGTACTATATTTTATCACTCTGAAGCAAGGGGTCTGAAAGAAAATAGAGTACAGTTCATTTGGAAAAATTTGTTATTAAAATCAACAAAAATATAAATTTAAAAATAAAAATGAAATGAAATAAGAGATTGATTGTGAAAAAGTAAGAATATTTAATTTTTATATTGTATTTTTTATTTTCAATCATATTGTATTTTTATATTTTTCATTTTAATTTGTAAGATCATAAATGTATTATGTCTTAATATTTATTATTTATAAATTTAAATTTAAATAAGGTTAAAATAAATTATACTTTCAACTTTAACTAACGTTAAATAATAAAATTAATATTGCCAAAGTTTACTCAAAAGATAACTTCCTTGGTCATCATGTTATTATACATTTTTGGAGCAATTGTCATATTTAAAAGTTCTATTGATTTTACTATATTTATACTAAAATAAATTTTTAATCCGCTACATCTGTTACCACTAATTTTGTAATTTGAATATCTGGTAAAAATTTATATATCATAGCAGCTAGAGAAAATTTTGTATGATATGTGCCTATTCCATTAACATGCATAAATGCATGGAATATGCTTCCCTGATTTTTCCTTTATTAATCTGTTTTTAAAGGATATATGAACAATTTAGGATCAACTTTTAATGATAATAAATCTAATCTATGTGCAAGTACTTTATTTAGATTAATATTTGTATAAAATGTTCAACTTTGTCGATGATCATCTATATTTTTTTCATTTAATAAAATAGTAAATATTAAAAGAATGTTATTAAGTGAAGTACTATAAATGGTTATGAAAAAGTAAACATTTTATATATGAATATTATTCAAGATAAAGTACTTACACATAGATTATAATTATTATCATTAAAAACAAATTGTTGTCGATTGATTGAAACTTTATCATTTTCAGTGACAGTTATCGATGCTGCCAAAGTGTTCAAATAATTCAAATAAAATGTAAATTTTTAGTAGATACTTCAAGAGTATTGGTTAGAATGTAGATAATAGATTATTTAGATTAAAATTAGCAAACATAAATTTATTTCAGTTATTAATAAAAGATGGGTTATTTTAACTTTGGTAATATTATCATTTAATTAAATATATTTTTATAGAAGATAACAAATGTGAATTGGAATTTAAAATAAATGCAAGTTTTTTTTATGAACATAATAAAAAAGTTTGAATTTATATAATAAAAAGGTTCTTCTGTCATATTGATCTATTAATACTTTTTAACATTTCATCTTATCTAATGGAATGTATATAATTTTCAATTTTATTTTCATGGTATTGTATATCAAATGTTTGAAATTATAATTATTTATTACGTATATTTGACCAAAAATGAAAATTTTCTGCAAAATCTCAATCACACAAGATCAACTAGAATTGTATGAAAAAAAAATTTTATAGAAATGCTAAACAACCAGAAAAGTATAATAATCGAGTTGATCTTTGCTCTATTATAATTACTTTACAACATATGGTAAAAGTTGATATTAGAAATTGTATAACATCTAAGGAATATACATCAGCATTTAATAATAAATTTATTATTATTATAAAAATAAGTTTTGAATTTTAAAAATAAAAAAATTACATTTATTTAGATTGTCTTTTTATTTAAATTTTTAAATCGAGTCCATTTTTTACTTTTGTGCTTACATTTATTTTTTATTATAAACAATTTATTTAATAATATAATTTTTAAACACAAAATTAATTTTATATCAGTCAAGTTTATTTTTATTTTGTATTTTATTACAAAATTATATATTGAATATTAGAAAATTATTTTATTAAACATTATTACAAAATAATACTAAGATAATTATTTAACATCAAGATTTCTAAGTAATTACACATAATTAAAAATGTATGTTTTTAAATTAAAATTATTGAGTGAATTGTAATTATTTTCAAATGATTTTTAATATCCTTATATAAATTTATGCTTTTTTCGTTTTTATATACTTCTTTACTTCAATTTAAAAAAAAAAAATACATTAGAAGCTAATCCCTACTGAAAAAAACCAAATGATTAATCACTTGATTAATCACATGATTTTTCACTTGATTAATTACATGATTTTTCACCTGCCCATATGGAAAAAATTTTTGGATATAATTGTAAATAACTGTTAATAACTGTAAATAAATGTAAATAAATGTAAATAACTGTAAATAACTGTAGAAAAGTGTTAAAAAATGTGGGAATTGAGACATAAATAACAGTTATTTACAATTATTTACAATTATTTACTGTTATTTACACTTATTTACAGTTATTAACTGTTATTTATACTTATTAACTGTTATTTACACTTATTTGCAGTTATTTATATTTATTTACAGTTATTTACATTTATTCACTTTTTTCACAATTATTTACAGTTATTTACGATTATTTATAGTTTTTACAATTATTTGCAGTTATTTACATTTTCGAAAATTACCACGAATTTATTCAATAATTTTATATATAGGCGAAAATTTTTAAAAATGTGAATAACTGTAAATAATTGTAAAAAACTATGGGAAATTGTAAATAGTTGTAAATAATTATAAATAACTGTAAATAACTGTAAAAAACTGTAAATAACTGTAAATAACTATAAATAATTGTAAATAATTATTAATAACATTAAATTATCCACTAATTCAAAAATTTTTGAAAATGTAAATAACTGTAAATAATTATGAATAACTGTAAATAATTATGAATAATTGTAAATAATTATAAACAACTGTAAATAATTGTAAATAATTGTAAATAACTGTAAATAACAGTTAATAACAGTTAATAACTGTAAATAACTGTAAATAATAGTCATTAATAATCAATAATAGTAAATAACTGTAAATAACTATTATTTATGTCTCAATTCCTACATTTTTTAACAGTTATTTACAATTATTTACTATTATTTACAGTTTTTCACATAAATTATTTCCATATGGGTGATAAATCACCTGATTTTATGACATGATTTTATAGGTGATTAATCACGTGAAAAATCATGTGATTAATCATATGAAAAATCATGTGTGAAAAATCATGTGATTAATCAAGTGAAAAATCATGTGATTAATCATATGAAAAATCATGTGATTAATCAAGTGAAATATCAAGTGATTAGTCAGATGAAAAATCAGGAGATGAATGAAATAGAAAATCAAGTGTCTAATTAGGTGATCACTTAATTAATCATGTGATTACACAATTAATAAACTAATTAGTCATGTCATTAATCGGGTAACCAATGTACGTTACATGTGCTTTGTTCACGAAAACACTAACGACCTTCATCGTTAATTATCATCGCAATGATATCATAAATACAGCGACATCAAATAAAGTTGAAAAATAAAATTATTACATTACAAATATTTTCAGCAACACAAAAAAAATGTAGGTAGGTTACCCGATTAATGACATGAAGGTCGTTAGTGTTTTCGTGAACAAAGCACATGTAACGATGGATTCGTAATCTCGTCCTGGACGTTTATTAGTAGCACCAATGTACGTTACATGTGCTTTGTTCACGAAAACACTAACAACCTTCATCGTTAATTATCATCGCAATGATATCATAAATACAGCGACATCAAATAAAGTTGAAAAATAAAATTATTACATTACAAATATTTTCAGCAACACAAAAAAATGTAGGTAGGTTACCCGATTAATGACATGAAGGTCGTTAGTGTTTTCGTGAACAAAGCACATGTAACGATGGATTCGTAATCTCGTCCTGGACGTTTATTAGTAGCACCAATGTATGTTACATGTGCTTTGTTCACGAAAACACTAACGACCTTCATCGTTAATTATCATCGCAATGATATCATAAATACAGCGACATCAAATAAAGTTGAAAAATAAAATTATTACATTACAAATATTTTCAGCAACACAAAAAAAATGTAGGTAGGTTACCCGATTAATGACATGACTAATTAGTTTATTAATTGTGTAATCACATGATTAATTAAGTGATTAATCACCTAATTAGACACTTGATTTTCTATTTCATTCATCTCCTGATTTTTCATCTAACTAATCACTTGATATTTTACTTGATTTTTCACTTGATTTTTCACTTGATTAATCACATGATTTTTCACTTGATTAATCACATGATTTTTCACACATGATTTTTCATATGATTAATCACATGATTTTTCACGTGATTAATCACCTATAAAATCATGTCATAAAATCAGGTGATTTATCAGGTGAAAAATCATGTGATTAATCAAGTGAAAAATCATGTGATTAATCAAGTGATTAATCACTTGGTTTTTTTCAGTAGGGATAGAATATGTATAAAATTTCCAATAAAAGAAATACACCAAAAGTATAAAAGTACACAGAGATAAAAAAATATTTTTTACACAGGGCGCGTACAGTGGGTACTTTACTCCCTCCTAGCGAAAAGTAAGGTACCCACTGTACGCTGCCTGTGTAAAAAAATCGTATATTCTCCACGGGAGTAAATGAAAAATCCCTTAAATCGTATGTTTGTCACCCTCGCCTTCGGCTCGGGTGACATTTAACATACGATTTAAGACATTTTTCGTTTTTACTCCCTAGGTGAATAATATACTATTTCAATGAAAGAAATTTGTATTTTTTTCTCCTAATTGAAAATTGACCTTTCCCGATTTTAACGATTGTTTTAAGTATACACGTGCGTTTTTTGTTATAATAGAGTAGAATGAAGAACTTTGTAAATTTCTCGAATGATAATAAGAATAAATTTTTCCTTACAAATTCACCAGAGGCACTATTGCACTATAGGGGTAGGATAAGTAGGAATGAGGTAAATTCCAATTTTGATATTAAGATTAAATTGCTTGAAATCTCTTATTATTCAATTAGATTACGGTAAATTACGGTAAATAAATTATAAAATTCTAATCAATCAAATTTTTATACCTATATTACAGTCTTTGACGGAAGAATTATCCTGCATTTTATATTTGTGTTACAAGGAACACGAATAAACTAAACATCAATGCTTGATTACAGCTTATATATTTTTCGAATATCAGTCAATAAATTTTTAAATTTAAATATTTTTTATATTTACATTGTTTAAGGTGGTCCCGTCGTCAGGTATAGTTTGTTGTTCGTAAAAATAAAAAAAACGTATAATTTTTTGAAACCTTCACCAAAAAAGTTTTTATTTCATATATCATTCATGTAAAATTTCAGGTAGCCTTACCGATTATTTTTTTAAGATAATATCATTCAAAGTTCGATAATTTCAGGTCTCATAGTAATAAAAAGATAAATTTCAAGTACGTATATTATAGAAAAACAGTCGGCAAAGCAAGCTGAAATTTTTCGGAGATAGTATTTGAAATAAAAACTAACATTGTTGCAAGTTTCAAAAGATTATACGTTTTTTTAATTTTTACGATTAACAAACTATAGCTGATGACGGGACTACCTTAAATTCATTTATTTTTACCACGGCACTTAATCCCACACGCGCGGTACGCGCGTTAAGAGGCGGTCGTAACCATTCGCCGCTGTATACAGGGTGGCGCTGCGGTCAGATGAGAGAAATATAGAAAATATTTTTTATTCAACGATTTATAATTTATCGAGACAATAATATACTTCTAAGGTTGTCAAAGGCACTAGCCATATATATGTAGAATTATTATTGATGCTAATATTGTTTGAAAAGTCTAAAATATTATCATGAAACGAAAAATGCGGCGCGTGGTAGAACCGATGTAAACATATGGGTATGTTTTCTAAGTGCGACAGAGAAAGTAATAGTAAAGAACGAAGTATACACATGCTCACGCCGGCTCTACTTCGCACTGCATTTTTCGTTTTATAACAATAGCTTAGACTTTTCAAACAAGATTATCATCAATAATTATTCTACATATATATGGCTAGTGCCTTTGACAACGTTAGAAGTATATTATTGTCTCGATAAATTATAAATCGCTGAATAAAAAATATTTTATATTTTTCTCTCACCTGACCGCAGCGCCGCCAAGCGGCAAATGGTTCCTACCGCCTCTTAATGAACTTCTAGTATAGCTAAAAAAATAGTTAAATATATAGCTGTATCGAGCTGTATTTACAGCTATATCGATGTGTTTTTTTAGCTGTTTTTAATAGTTAAAAATGTACTTAATTTTATAGTTAATAATTTCGTTAGCTACCGAAAATATTAATAGCTACTTTTTCAACTATATTTTATAGCTATTATTATAGTTAAAAAAAAACACTTAAATTTTTAGTGTATTTATACCCGGTCAAAAAAGGTTAGCTGTAAAATATAGCTAAAAAAATAGTTAAATATATAGCTGTATCGTGCTTGTTTTACAGCTGTATCGATGTGTTTCTTAGCTGTTTTTTATAGTTAAAAATGTACTCAATTTTATAGTTAATAATTTCGTTATACCGAAAATATTAATAGCTACTTTTTCAACTGTATTTTATAGCTATTATTATAGTTAAAAAAATACTTACATTTTTAGTGTACTAGGTGTTTTTTTAACTATAATAATAGCTATAAAATATAGTTGAAAAAGTAGCTATTAATATTTTCGGTATAACGAAATTATTAACTATAAAATTAAGTACATTTTTAACTATAAAAAACAGCTAAAAAAACACATCGATATAGCTGTAAAACGAGCACGATACAGCTATATATTTAACTATTTTTTTAGCTATATTTTATAACTAACCTTTTTTGACCGGGATTACAATATATTAATAGCTAGATATTTAATCATACTTTATAGCTGAAAATAAATGGTTTTTTAGATATCCTTTATAGTTCAAAATACACCTAAATTTTTAGTTGATAATTTGTTTATTACTCATAGATATTTAGCTGAAAAAACATGAATATTGCTATAATATAAATAAATATAGCTGTATTTTACTTATATTATTAGCTGTTTTTATAGATGTTTTTTTTTTGACCGAGAACAACTGAAAATATAACTGTAATTTCAATTGTATTTTTAGCTGTTTTTTAACTATATTATTAACAATTTTTTTTAGCTAAATATTATTAGAGTAGCTTTCAGATATACTCGAGTTTATTTATATTGTCCTTCCCTACCTTCGCTGTAAATTAGTTAACCTATACATTCACTAAATCTAAGTAATAACTCGCAGGGATCGCTAGAAAACACGCGCGCATTTTTTAGTAACGGTAAGATGGATCGGTCTTATATACAAAGTGTACTCAACTCTCACCACTTGCGGGAGTTGGACACAAATTTCAACGCGTCAAAAACGTTTAGCTAAAAAAATTAGCTAAAAATTAAGCTTAAAATATAGCTGTTTTGACTCGTTGAAATTTGTGTCCAACTCCCGCAAGTGGTGAGAGTTGAGTACACTTTGTATATCAGACCGATCCATCTTACCGTTACTAAAAAATGCGCGCGTGTTTTCTAGCGACCCCAGGGACATTTTTACTTAGATTTAATGTATGTATAGGTTAATCACAGCGAAGGTAGCGAAGGACAATATAAATAAACTCGAGTATATCTGAAAGCTACTCTAATAATGTTTAGCTAAAAAAAATTGTTAAAAATATAGCTAAAAAACAGCTGAAATTACAGTTATATTTTCAGCTATTCTCGGTCAAAAAAAACATCTATAAAAACAGCTAAAAATATAAGTAAAATACAGCTATATTCATTTATATTATAGCAATATTCATGTTTTTTCAGCTAAATATCTATGAGTAAAAACCAAATTATCAACTAAAAATTTAGTTATATTTTCAACTATAAAGGATATCTAAAAAACCATTTATTTTCAGCTATAAAGTATAGTTAAATATCTAGCTATTAATATATTGTCATAAGTACACTAAAAATTTAAGTATTTTTTTTAACTATAATAATAGCTATAAAATATAGTTGAAAAGGTAGCTATTAATATTTCCGGTATAACGAAATTATTAACTATAAAATTAAGGACATTTTTAAGTGTCAAAAACAGCTAAAAAACACATCGATATAGCTGTAAAAACAGCTCCATATATCTACATATTTAACTATTTTTTTAGCTATATTTTACAGCTAACCTTTTTTGATCGGGTATTTTTTTTTTTTTTTTTTTTTTTTTTTTTTTTTTTTTTAAAGATTAATATATAAAGGATATTGTTATCCTCTATATAATTAACCTTTTTCTATGGAGATGTCGAGGGAGCCCAGCCCGGAACCGTTTAACACATTACATCAGGCTAGACTGTCAGACACCGCCATACCGGAAACTTTGACTACCGATGGATGGTCAGCCACTTTTGTGACCAACAATCAACCGATACTCAATGAGGCCAGATTTCTTAAGAGCCGCGATATGGGTAGCACATACACTAATTTTCTTTCGAAAAAAAGTCAGAGGTGCCTGGCCAGGATTCGAACCCGTGCCCACCGCGTTGAAGGCAAGAGCTCTATCCGTTACGCCACCGCGCTCCTATTTTTGATCAGGTATAAATACACTAAAAAATCAAGTGTTTTTTTTTAACTATAATAATAGCTATAAAATATAGTTGAAAAAGTAGCTATTAATATTTTCGGTAGATAACGAAATTATTAACTATAAAATTAAGTACATTTTTAACTATAAAAAACAGCTAAAAAAACATATCGATATAGCTGTAAATACAGCTCGATACAGCTATATATTTAACTATTTTTTTAGCTATATTTTATAGCTAACCTTTTTTGACCGGGTAGTTCTTTAGCATTAATAGCTACAAGCTTTAAACTTTTTTTAAATTAAAGCTGAGCTCAAATCCTTTCGAATTAGTAGTTATAGCATGTAAAAATATTATTTTTTTCCAAAGTTAGAGCGTGATAAACATTGGACCTGATTTTTCTTTTAAAAACATTAATTAATAATAAAAGCTGAAATTAGGTCCAATCCTTATTACGCTCTAACTTTGGGAAAAAATAATATTCTTACATGCTATAACTACTAATTCCAAAGGATTTGAGCTCAGCTTTAATTTAAAAAAGTTTCAAGCTTGTAGCTATCGACGCTAAAGAATTATATGCGTTTAAAAATCTAGTAAGTTTTTTAGTGATTTTCTTTAATTGCCTGTAACTATGGAAATGTTGAGTATTTATGACTATAACTTTAGCTTTTTTCATATTTTATCATCTGAAAACTTATCCCGAAGTTTGAGCAAAATCCGTGATCCGGAGGTGTGACACTCTCCTAGTTAGTCAATTGCAAACTATTTTCGAAAATTTTTCAAAAATTTGAACTTAAAAAATTTTTTAAAAATTTGGTCTTATAAAAAATTTTGACTCATTTTACAAAAAATTTTCTAAGTTCAATTTTTCAAAAATTTTCAAAAATAGTTCGCAATTGACTAAGTATGCTTTTAAACGTGTAAAAACCAAAAAAATCATCACATGAGATTTTGGCATGATTAATCACCTGAGAAATCAGGTGATTTCTCGGCTGAGATTTTTTAGTAGGGATAAATATTTTTTATCACCAATTAAATAAAATAATAGTCTATTTGAATAAAAATCCATCCAGTAAAATTGAAGTCCATTTAAATATTAAATTTTGTTAATCAAAACAAATATTACTCGCCATGGATAATTTATTCGGTTTAACAAATAAAATATTTCTTCAAAGTAAAGAAATATTTAATTAATTCCATTTATAGATATTTTAATCGAACAAATACTGTCTTTAATCAACAGTATTTGCTTTCAGTGATTTATATTTATTTATTAACATCAATGAATTGATGACTCTCATTAAAGAACAGGTGAATATAATTACATTTATTTATATGGTAAAGAATAACAATTATTAACATACTAACATTAGTATGCTTTATACAGTGATCGCACACGCAGTAAATCTAACATAAATTTCGCTCGCATTACAATTTACGTATTATCATGGATTTTTAACTTCCTTATATATCAACTTGGAGGCCCTCTTACCGCTTGCGAGATCGAAAATTAACGACGCCACCAAGAATAAAATTAAATCAATGAAATATATTCTTGATTCAATAACAATTTGATAGAAATGATAAAATAAATATATTTGGTTTAATAAATATTTCATTAAGATAATCAAATATATTACTGAACATTAAAGTAATTTTATGGAAGTGTTAATATAATATTTATTTAAATCAGTAAAATATATTCTTAATTCAATAACTACTTGATAGAAATAATAAAATAAATATATTTGGTTTAATAAATATTTCATTAAGATAATCAAATATATTATTGTACATTAAAGTAATTTTATGGAAGTGTTAATATAATATTTGATTAAATCAGTGAAATATATTCTTATTTCAATAACAACTTGATAGAAATAATAAAATAAATATATTTGGCTAAATAAATATTTCATTTAGATAATCAAATATATTATTAAACATTAAAATAATTTAATGGAAGTGTTAATATAATATTTAATTACATCAGTGAAATATATTCTTGTTCCAATAACAATATGTTAGAAATAATAAAATAAATATATTTGGTTTAATAAATATTTCATTAATATTATCAAATATATTATTAAACATTAAAGTAATTTTATAGAAGTGTTATAACAATATTTAATTAAATCAGTGAAATATATTCTTGATTCAATAACAATTTGATAGAAATAATAAAAAAAATATATTTGGTTTAATAAATATTTCATTAAGATAATCAAATATATTATTCTACATTAAAGTAATTTTATGGAAGTGTTAATATAATATTTAATTAAATCAGTGAAATATATTCTTGATTCAATAACAATTTGATAGAAATAATAAAATAAATAGATTTGGTTTAATAAATACTTCATTAAGATAATCAAATATATTATTGAACATTAAAGTTATTCAATGGAAGTGTTAATATAATATTTAATTAAATCAGTGAAATTTATTCTTGTTTCAATAACTACTTGATAGAAATAATAAAATAAATATATTTGGTTTAATAAATATATCATTAAGATAATCAAATATATTATTGTACATTAAAGTAATTTTATGGAAGTGTTAATATAATATTTGATTAAATCAGTGAAATATATTCTTATTTCAATAACAACTTGATAGAAATAATAAAATAAATATATTTGGCTTAATAAATATTTTATTTAGATAATCAAATATATTATTAAACATTAAAATAATTTAATGGAAGTGTTAATATAAAATGTAATGAAATCAGTGAAATATATTCTTGTTTCAATAACAACTTGATAGAAATAATAGAATAAATATATTCGGTTTAATAAATATATCTTTAAAAAAAATTTAATATCTGATTTTACGTTGCACCTTTCTTGACTTTAAAAAAATAATTTATCGGTTTTCTTTTTGTAAATTCATTGAAATTGGATTTGTTGATTTTAAGGAACCTATATCTTTAAATTAATTGTAATTTTTATTGAAATGCTAATCAAATTTTATGTTTTATATACAACAAAATATTTTTTTTATACGATCACATATATTATTAACCCTTAACTGGCACCGTGGCTAAAATTTACCCCAAACCTTCTTTAAGTTTATATAAATTATACTAAGATTTTAATAATGGCCTAAGTGGCGATATCTGTTAGTAGTTGACATCCCTAACTAAAGATTCATGAGGTGTGTATAGTGTGGCAGGCATCAGTGTATGTTGGAGAGCCGTTAAAATATTAAAAACTACATGAGTTATGATTTTAAACTGAAAAAACTGAATTTTCCCGTTTTTTTTCAATATTTTTTTTTACTATTTTAATTTAAACAAATGAGTATAAAAACAGTTTAACTTTAAAAAACATACTCTAAGTAACGTTACAAATTTTTTTTGTACAATAATATTAAGTACCGGCTGCGTGCGACTCGCTTGAGTACCTTGGGGTATTAAATACCCCACAGTGCCACTTACGTATATTGGTACCAACAGTGCCAGTTAAGGGTTAATTAAATGACCATGTTATTAACTTAGTGAAGCATTTATTTACAATATAAGTTTCTTTAACTTAATCGGATGACCGTTAATTCAAGCAAATATTATATTGATGATTAATCAATATTTTTTTATTGTTATTAAAGATTTTGTTAATTTAACAAACGATTTACTAAAATAAATATTTAATTACTGTAACAAAATATATAGATAATTTACAAACATATTCTATTGTCACAAATAAATATTTTATAAAATTTTATCAGCTGCCTTAATGAAATTGATTTGATTAAATCAATCAAATAATTTAATCAAAACAATAAATTTTTCTTTATTTTAAAAAAATATTTATTTTTTAACTGACTTCAAAAAGGAGGAAGTTCTCAATTCGACTGAATTTTTTTTTTTTTTTTTTTTTATGTCTGTTACCTCATAACTCCGTCATTTCTTAACCGATTCGAAAAAACTTTTGCTTATCTGATAGAGAATGTCTGCAGGTAGGTCCCATACGTGTCCTATAATTATTGGGCCAATATTCCTTTTTGTATGACCCAATTATCAAATTAAGAAAAAAACCGGGTTTTTGTTTTCTCATTTACCTCCCTTATACTTCGCCTCTCTCTCTCTCTCTCTCTCTCTCTCTCTCTCTCTCTCTCTCTCTCTCTCTCTCTCTCTCTTGCCGTAAGTAGCGCCATACGTATTTTTTTTCGCTCCTCTTGAAACTTATTTTAAACAGCATTTTTTCACTTTGCGGAGTGGAATTTATTTGCAGGGAATCGTCCTACTTGGAGTCCGAGAGTGTTGGCCTCATTCATTTGCATTTTTGCAATTGCATATTGGACTCTGGACGGTTTCTTACTGTGAAAGTGCAGTCTCTCAACATCAACCTGCTCTTATCTCTGACACTGCTGTGGACTCTGCTGCTGCCTGAGAAAGTTGCTGTGGGCCTGCTTGTGTTATTAAGTGTTGTTTTGAGTGCATTATATTGTGCACAATTGCATTGCAATTGGTTTTATTTTTAATTGCAACATAACCTTATTCTTTTTTGGCGCAATTACATACTGCAAGAGGGATCATATTTTTTTAACGCTGATAGCGCCATCTCTTGGATAACGTATACACTAACTTCACTGTTCTTTTGATAAAATCTGCAGTCTCTCAACATCAACCTGCTCTTATCTCTGACACTGCTGTGGACTCTGCTGCTGCCTGAGAAAGTTGCTGTGGGCCTGCTTGTGTTGTTGAGTGTTGTTTTAAGTGCATTATATTGTGCACAATTGCATTGCAATTAGTTTTATTTTTAACTGTAACATAACCTCATTCTTTTTTGGCGCAATTACATACTGCAAGAGGGATCATATTTTTTTAACGCTGATGGCGCCATCTCTTGGATAACGTATACACTAACTTCACTGTTCTTTTGATAGAATCTAGTGGTAACAACGTGGAATTTGCTGCATGTTTGATTTAATTGCTGTATATTACAATAGTGCAGTATATTGTATGCAGTTGTACTGCAACTGGTTTTAACTATTGTCTACAACATAACCTCAATCTTTTTGGTGCAATCATATACCACAAGAGGATTCTTATTTGCTTAGTGCTGGTGGCTCCATCCCTTGGATGACCTGTATATTGGCATCTTTGCCCGTCTATGTGATACCTGATGGTAACTTCTCCAGTTAACGGCAGGCCGGAGTAGAACCTGATACCGACCGAGTAACAATTGAGTTGTTTGTTATTTACTCAAGTATTAATCGGTGTATCTTCAAAATAAAGGTTGATCGCAATAGATATTATTATTATTATGAATATCTATGCACAAGAAAAAAAAATCTACCGATTTGTTTTGAGGAAAAGTAAGGAACGCCGAAGTAAAAGATTATGTTTATAATATTTTCGCGTTCCTTACTTTTTTCAAAAACAAAGCGATGGATTTTTTTTTTCTTGTGCATAAATATTTGTAATAATAATATCTATTGCGCTTAACCTTTAATTTGCAGATACACCGATTGATACTTGAGTAAATAACAAAAATGCCAATTAGACAAGGACAGCGAATCCGGCCTGCTCTTAAGGCGCTTTTCCACTATTATCTTCTGCTCTCTCTAATCACAGTCAAACGAATCTTACTCTGTACAAATTGAGCCGCTTTCCCACTTACAATAACTGAAACTTGGAAACAGCTCAGAGTGCATTTGTTAAGCTGCTTTTCCACTTCCAACAACTGAAACTTAGAAACAACTCAGAGTGCATTTATTAAGCTGCTTTTCCACTTACAGCAACTGAAACTTAGAAGCAACTCAGAGTGCATTTATTAAGCTGCTTATCTACTTTTAAATATACAACTGGCACCAAGTTTAAAATTAAAAATTTAAGATTCGTTTAATTAAGCTATTTCTATCTTGGAGGTCACTATGTCCAATCAGTGTGGTCTCTGTTTTAAAAACTTTAGTGCTGCATCTAAGCCTCAGCTTTGTGGTCGCTGTGGTAAGACCTATCACAGCTCTTGTACCAAATTGCTCTTAGTCAGAGATAATAACGACCAACAAGTGAAGGTATGTAACTTTTGCATAGCAGCTGCAAATCCTGATTGCAGTCGATCACGTTCTAGTTCTGTGGGTTCTATGAGTGATGTCTCAGCTTCTCTGTCTCTGTCGCGTACTCCAACTCCGACACTACCGGCGCTACAAACAAATGAACTTTTGTCTTCTATATTGAAGAAGATGGAGAAATTAGATAAGCTGGATGCTATGGATACCAAGATCAACAATATCGGCACTCAACTATTGACACTGGATGGGAGATTTACAAGTTTGGAGACACGAGTGGATGGTATTGCTGTGGTATGACTTGACAAGGTTTGTCAGGATTATCGGGAGCTTAAGGCGAAGCTAGAGGAATCTCTCTCTGTTGTGCCTGATCGGGCATTATCTGACCCTATGGCTGCTAAACTACAGGAATTGGACAAGCTCAATAAATCTTTACGGCAACAGTGTGATGTTTTGGCTGCTGGCCAGCAGCGTCTTGAGCGTGCATCAGACTTGGTGTTTGGAGGCCTGGTTCCTAATGAATTTAACGATCTGAAGAACGGTGTCTTTGCTGTATTGGCTTCTCTTAATTCTGGTTTTGCTCTCAGTGACATTATTTCGGTTCGACCTTTGTCGCGACCTGCTACAGCTCGTAATACTGATGATAGTACTGCTCCTTCTGCAACAACATCTCAAGGTGGTCCTCCGCTGCTTACGACGCCATTGCTCGTCACTATGAAAAGTGCCTCGTTGGCGCGATCTGTCATCGGAGCAAAGATCAGGATGGGTAGCCTTCATACCTCAAAGATCAGGAGTGACCTTTTGCAGGGAACTTTATCAGTAGAAACACTTACTCCTTCCTTGATCAACATCAATGAATATCTGCCACACTCATTGCACCAACTGAAGTTGAGAGTGCTCAGGAAGGCCAAAGATAAGAGGTACAACTTCCTTACATTTGTGCGTGATGGTAAGATCTTCGTCAGAAGGAAGAAGGAGGATGCAGCCATTCGTGTTGCATCGGATGATGACTTGGATGCTTTTTTAGCAAAGCTCTCATTGATATCAGCCAACGACGATGTAGCCACTTAACATCTGACACTGGGATATTTGTGGAGCCGGCCTGTGAGGACACTGAGGGGTGATGTGAGACCGTTAACCATTCCTTTTTCATCTACCGAGTATCACCAAATATCGTTCCTGGTTGTGTCATCGCAACTATGGAACGGTCTACCATCATCATTAAGAGACTCTTCATCATTGGCATTATTCAAGGCATCAACATATTCGCACTACCTTTCCCTTGAGAATGAGCCTCTGCTCCGAGCTAGGCTTTAATTATTTTAGTTACTGTATCTTTATTTTAATTATATTTTTACTTAGTATCTCATTTTATATATATATATATATATATATATATATATATATATATATATATATATATACTTACGAATTTGTATTATTTTTGTTGTACAACATAATGTACAGTTAATAAATTTAAATATCTATCTATATCTATCTCTCTCTCACCTGAGCTTGAATATGTATTTAGCACACATAACGACACTGTGCTGTTGAGCTTTCTTTCTTTCCTGCTATATATTGCTTGGTGGTGTACTAATGCATGCATTATGAATTAATAATGAAAGTTTAATGTAATTAGTGGGTCTACCTATATTTGCGTTTTTAGTAAGGGGATTCACTAGAAGATAGAAAATGAAAATTTTTTAACAAAAACAAACAATTTAAAAAATTTTTAATAAATAAAAACCGACTTTAAAAGTATCAAATAAAAACAAAATTTTTTACAAAACTTTGCACTAAAAAATGACAAATAAAAAATTTTTAACAAAAAAAAAACCGACTTCAAAAAATGCACTGAAAAGTAACAAATAATTTATTATCTTTAGAAATCATACAAATAATTGGTAAAATACAATTTTAGAAGTCGGCGTCTAATTCTAAATCTGTGGTGCGTAAGCAGAACGACTTAGTCCATTTTTAAAAAAATAACGTTCACATTCGTTGTTCAAAAATAACGTTTACATTTATTGTTAAAAAATAACGTTTACATTCATTGAGGAATTAGACGCCGACTTCTAAAATTGTATTTTACCAATTATTTGTATGATTTCTAAAGATAATAAATTATTTGTTACTTTTCAGTGCATTTTTTGAAGTCGGTTTTTTTTTTCTGTTAAAAATTTTTTTTAACTTAGGTATCAATTTTTTTTATCCCAACTAAATATTTCAGTGATTTAATAACCTTGCATATTACTTCAATCAAAATTAATTTTTATCAACAAAATATTTAATAACTAAATTTATTTCATTGACTCAACTAAATTTTTTTCTCAGTGTAGACCACACAAAATGCGACACTGCAAAGTATCGTGTTATGCCCATTAAATGATAAAAAAGAGCAGGAACAGATATAAGAAATACATTGCTTTTATATCTATATGTGCTTATATCTATATATCGTGTTATGCCCATTAAATGATAAAAAAGAGCAGGAACAGATATAAGAAATACATTGCTTTTATATCTTTGTGCTTGCCTTCCATCATATAAAAAGATTCAAAGTGAAAATTGTAATCAGAACACAAAATTCAAGTTGCTGGATTACAGCAATAAACTTGTAAGTGATAGTGTAAAACAAAAGATTTTATCATTCTCTTTTTCCATTCCAAACGCTTGCTTTAACAGCTATTATTCATTAACTATTTATATATCTATAACCCTTAAACCTTTATAGTCTTTAATGTTTTGTTTAGAATAAGGGATTAAAAATTAAAGTAGCTTCTTTTAACAAATGCATAGATCAATACATTTATGCTGATTAATATTCGTACCTTACATAGCTAGCAATATTGTTTATTTCTGTCTATATATATAAACACTGATTCTTATATTCTTGTTTTCTTAATGTAAATGCTCACATCAAAACACCACTAAAGTATAGTATAGCACTTTAAAAATGATTATAATGTAAATCTTAATTTTTGAATAATTTTTTAATTAAATAATGTCAAATCGAAAAAATTTTTTATCAAAAGCTATTCAAGTGTCAGAACTTTTTAGTTTTTTAGTTTAAATATGGTTACCATAATTTTAAAGTTGTATACTATTACATAAATGATAAAGTAAATGTAAGATTATTTTATCAAATGCAACAAAGTGCCAGAACAAAATTTTTCACTTTTTTATTAAGTCTGAAAATTACAATTTAACAAAATTATATTACATTTTTTTAAGCACCTAAAAACATTTGAATAATTATTATAATATAAGTAAATCATTAATAATCTGGAAAAGCTGAAAAAGTGCATATGATGTTATTTTTTCTTTTTAATAAACGTTGCTCACTTTTAATAAACTTTAAGCTAAATTGTCGGAGCATAAATATATTAGTAGTTTTCTGTGAATTTAAATATGAAAAAAAAATTTTTTCATCAATAATTAGAATTTGTTTATTGCCCTGTAATACATGTTCACAAATTTTATCAGAATTTTTCATGAATTTTTCAACCTTATTTGAAAACTAAAGGCTTTGATTTTGGGAAAAAGTGTTATGTAAGTTTATTTAGTGAAATTCTTAAATTTTCAGATTAACTTATTTACAGTACTCTATAAGGCACCCATAAATCTATTAGAATGGTTTAAAATTAGAAATACTGGTTGAATCCAAATACATTAAGACAAATATGTTATTCCAAATTGTAGTGCTCCAAACATCTTTTATAAAATGCATTTTAATATTTTTTTTTACATTTAAAAATTTATTTACATGATCTCCGAGTAATTCCATTAATAGGTTCAGAAATGAATTTAAAAAGCATAACATTTGCAGTAAACTGAAATGACATATTTTAGTGTTAATGTATTTGGAATCGACCGGTGTGTATCATATAAAAGATTGGACTAATACAGTTCAATATTTTTATGATTTACTTAAAAATTCATGTTCAATTGTTATTGAAAAAATATACATTCAAACACATATTAACTAGTATAGCAATACTAAAATACATCTATATGCATACACCAAAACATATTTTGGTTTCTTCGATAAGAATAAATGATCTAAAAATACTGATGAATGGCATATTTAAAATATGGCATAAAAAAATTCTTTTTTCATATTTAAAGTTACAGAATCCATATAAATTAAAATTAAATTTGGTGGCTTCCACGTACGCCGGTAATTGACTTCTACAAATTTCCCACACCTTTATTAATTCCAATTCCAAATTTTCCCCTTTCCCACCCCCTTCCGCATTCGGCCAGAGTAATGCCTGTGGAGAAGGGATAACCTGTGGGCAAACTCAGTGGGATAAATCCCTTTTAGGAAAACCTTCTACGGAATGGGTCGATGTATATGGCAAAATTCGGTATTAGGTACCCTTTGCACCGGGATACCTAGACCATATTTGCCACACCTCCCGTTCACATTGTCATGTGGCCAGCACGCCCAAGTGATCCTCATAAAAAGCAAGTCCAGATTGGACACGCAGCTTTTCCTTCAACGGTCACCCATCTAAGTACTGACCACTGCTAATGCTGCTTAACTTTGCAGATCACCTGGCGCGCGCCGAACCACTCGGCCAATGCGTCGGCCAGAGTTCATATAATATTATTATTATTATTATAAATATGTGCAATGTATACAAAAAGTAGTAATAAGCCTTTTCTTTGAACAAAATTATTTATATTCATATTATTAAAAATATATCGCCGCTGTCGACACTGTCGTCATCAGAAATAAGCCTCCCTTTTTTGGACCCCTATTTTGCAACCTAAAAGTTAGCTAAAAGTTAGTTAGGAGTTAGCTATAAATTAGCTAAATTTAGCTAAAATCGGCTAAAAGTTAGCTAAAATTAAGATGAATTTAGCTATAATTTAGTTGAAAGCAAGCTAAAAGTGAGCAAAATGTTACTTAGAAGTTATTTAGAAGTTAGCTAAAAGTTAGCTGAAAAAAAATATATCGCCGCTGTAGCCGCTGTTGCCGTCTGAAATATGCCCCTCATTCTCCAACCTTCATTCAGCTAAAATTTAGCTAAGATTTAGCTAAAATTCAGATGAAATTCAGCTAAAATTTAGCTAAAACAAATTAAAAGTCAGCTAAAATTTAGATGAATTTAGCTATAATTTTCGAAATTATTGATAATTTGCTTTGAAATATTTAAAAAGAATTTGATTTTATAATTAAATTATAAAATTAAAATACTGTATACTAAAATAAATACTTGAATTGAGTATTATAAATTAATTTTTATTTTTATTACATTTTTCTATGTTTAAAAATTTTAAAGCATAGATTACATGTTTTATTAACATTGTTATTTTTATTACATCTTTGAACATGTTGATGTCTTAGTAAATGAGAAAATCTTATAAATTTTTTTTTACATATATTACATGAAAATTTGTTCTTATAAATATGTTCTTGTATATGTCATAAATAATGTTTTCGATGTTTGAATACTTTTCTACATAATTTACATGTATTATTAATTTTATCATGAAAACGGTTAATATGTTTATTTAAAGATCGAAAATTTCGATATCGACTTTTACAATCTTGACAATAATACTTATTATATCTGAAAAATATATATTTATTAAACAAAATATAATTGTAATAATTTTTTTTAAATTTTATTAAAAAAAATTATAAAATTTCATTCCAAACAATATTTTTAATTACATCATCATCATCTTGCTCATTTTAAATAAAAATTTTATTTGAATTTTTTGATCTAGAAATGGCTACATATAATTGACCGTATGAAAATAACGGTTTATTTAAATAAATCCCAACTGATTCGAAACTTTGTCCTTAAAATTTGTTGATGGTCATTGCGAAAGCTAAAACTATCGGGAATTGTCTACGATATAATACAAAGGATAGTGATATGTATTCTCCGGTGTCTAAAAACTTTGTGACTTGTACAACCACCAGGTAATAAAATTGATGCTATACCTGTCCAGGCCATAGCTAAGATTTTTTTTCCTTTACTTAAAAAATAATGAATGAGAACATTATATAATAATGTTTTTCCTGTACCTCCAGGTTCATTAATAAAAATACACTTTTCATTATGTTTTGGATTAATGATATAATTAGAAATTTCTTTTTGATCATTGTTTAGTAATTTATAAATATTTAAAATTTTTTGATTATGTTCAAATGTATTTTCTATTAAATTGCTATTTTATATTGTCGTTAAAGGAATGAGATTTGGTAAACCAAAATCTGAACATTTAAAATTTTCTGTATTTAGAATTTCATTAATTTCAAGCAAAGCTTTATTTTCATTGTTGTCAAAGAAACCTTCGCAAAAATATTTCTTATATTTATTCCAAATATCTGATGCTAATGTAAAACTATTATCTGCGATTAAAAACCAAGCAAAATTTTGTCTTAATTGTTTTGGCATCATTACTTGACAAGCTTCATAAAAAATTTTTAAAATTTCTCCATCACATTCTACTAATCCCATAGCTATTGCAGCTTCTCTGAAAGTATCGTAAACTTTTTCTTTATAAGATTTTAGATCTTCTTCGCAAGTAGCTCCTTTAAATCGATGTAGAATTAATTTTAAATGAAATCTTTAAATGTCTTTAGAACTTACATTTACTAATCTTCCAAAAGTATCTGAAAACTTTTTTCGTTTAATCCATTGTTTTTCAATTGATTCAGATTGATAAATAATAACCTCAGATAATTAATATTTAAAAATTTATTTTTTATAATTTAAAGATTATAATATTTACTTACTTCCGAATCATTATCTCCTCCAACTACCATTTTATTATATAAATTTTCTTTTTCTTCTTTATAACTTCTTTATAATTCTTGATAAACTCAATTTTGAAATTATTTAAAGCAAATGTCAAAATTGATTATGAATATATATATTTAAAACAAAAGAAACGATTACGTCTATTTTGACATTTGCTTGGTACATTAAAAAATGTATAGTATTAACATTTGATTGAAATTTTTTCTTTTATAAGAAATATATATATGTCAATAAATATTTTTGTTTTATAAAAAGAATTCTTTCTTTAATCATAATGTTTGCTTATTAACAATCTAACATTAAAAATGTATACAAAGAAGAAATTAAAAATGAGCTTGAATGCGTTGTTGAAAAAGTAGATAATAATAATGTTAAAATTAATTATAATAATAGAAAAGAATTAATACGAAAGTCATTCAAAACAATAGAAAAATTTTTGTTGAATTTCACAAAATAAAATTTTTAATGATCAAATTAGAAAAGTATTTAATATAATTTAAAATTTTACATGTACAATGGGGGTTGCGGCGCGCTTGCCCCCTAGTATTCATTAAAAGCTAATATTTATAAAATTATTTTTTCTAATAAAGGATATATATCATTTCTATTTTTACAGTATGTGTACGTTCATGTTTTAAATAAAATTATTCATCGAGTCCAGACTATTATTAAGTTTTATACAAATATTGAATACTATAACTGCAGACTACTGAGATTTAAAATTACCAAAACAAGCTTTATTTGTCTGAAGTATATTTATGGAGGCTGCCCAATAGGATGAGAAAGTGAGAGAGAGGTTTTTTAGAATAACAAGACAAGAGATATATAAGTATTATATATTATAAATCGGTCAACGTGACCAAGCACAAGGACCGTTGGAGCTAGATTGAATCACAAGTAAGTGACTTGCTCGCTGCTACTCTCTCGTGAGACTCAACGCCTGTGTATGGGCGTTCACATATATACGCTAAGTCGTGTAAGTGCGCTTACAGCGCTACGCTCATACATACACTATCCCGCATAGCATGAAATATTGCGATGCAACTTTCACTGGAATATTGCATTGAAATATTGTCACAAGGCTACAGCAACCTTGCATGAACATGGCTGAGAAGTTTTATAAATTATTGCAATGCAATATAACTGGAACCTTGCTGCAAGATTTCATGAAACATTCCAAGAAATCTTGCAAAAATCTTTAATGAAAGATTGGTGCAAGGTTTTAGATATATTTTAAGAAACGTTGCAAGAAACCTTCCACGAAAAGTTTCTGCAAGGTTTTATAATACATTTCAAGAAACATCGTAAGGAATCTTTTATAAATGATTTTCGTAAAGTTTATGAAAGGTTCCTGCAAGGTTTCTTGAAACAATGCAACCAGGCTCTAGCGTCGACATATAAAAGTTTCTGCAACATTTAATACAAGATTGCTGCAAGGATTCAACCTTTCATGAAACTTTGCAGCAACCTTGCAGCAATATTTCATACTGTGTGGGATGTTTGTGTCCTCACATATTCAAATCAAGTCTTGAACTGTTCAAAGTTTCCATTTCAAATCAATATAGTACATGCACATAAGCACTTGGATTATTACACATTATATTTTATTCAATTCAAGATATTTTTTCATCTTACTTTTCTTTTATTTAAAATATTTCTTAACTATTTTTTTTGTATGATGCGATTATAATATTTATGTCGTCGTAGGCCAAATTCGGCTCAATATTTATAGACCCAGCTAAATTTGTATTGACATCGTGTACGCTTCGGCTCGTCTCTCAACTATGTTCAAATGTTCCTATACGCTTTCAGTGGCGTATAGAAGCTTTCCATTCGAACTCGGAGTCGTATGGATTTGTGTTCAGACTAGTCAACTTAGCTAGAGCGTATGACGCGAGCTTACCTATGCTCACAGGTGACTTTGAAATTTTCTTGACCATAAAAAAATTTTGGGTTATGAGTTATGAGAACAGCGATGCGAAAAGATTCAAGATTCATATTTACAAATTAAAAACAAATGAAAGAGTGACAGCAACTAATTTTGACATATTATCAAAAAATTCTAAAAAAACATTAATGTATTATTTATTAATGTTAAAAATATAAAAATAAATCAAATTAATAAAAAAAAGTGTTACGTAAATAAAAATGTTGTGGCGATCCGATTGAAATTATTCAATCAAACGTATTAATATGTAGGGTTTAGTGTGTTGTGTGTTTTGTTTTTATTTTAAATCAATTTTGTTATAGCCCCTCATTTGGCCTACAGCTACATAAAATTATCTACGTAACTTGAACGTACGAAGGATGAACATGGTCTCGACAAATATTAGCCTCGTCCATATTCATCCTTCGTACGCCCAAGTTACGTATATAACTAATATCATCAGTCTTAATGACGTACAACATACAATTAATTGAATGGCACTGGTTTTTCGTAAACATCCTAATAAGCGTGTTAAAATATAAAATAAAAATCATTGCTTTGCTTTGTAAAAGAAAAAAAGATATTTATGCTTATCGCATTTGTTATTAAAAATCTCTAACTGTATTATATGCTTGCAATTGCAGTTTCAATTCAAGGATGGATGATTTTAATTATAAGGATCAGTGCTGCAAATGTTTCAAGTGCAACCTCAGTAAAATGGGAACTCGAATTAAAATTATCAATACAGAGACTGAAGCTCAATCTGTTATTGACCAGCTAAATATTAACGTTAATGTTAGATACAAGTTATGAGATAAATGTAGAAGATTAGTCTTTTTTGGTTCGAAAAGTGTTGCAGTAGCTGAAATTCAACCTTCAACCAGTGATCAACCTGAGAGTGAACTGGAAAGTTCTCAGTCTTCTTCCAACACGTCTAGTGATTCTCAGAGTTCAGGAAGTGTTTTTGAAATTGTAGTATAGCCACAAATAATAAAAAAATACCATCGTATTTCATATTCAAAGATGCGTTTCCACTCATAGGTATTGCTGTATTTGTAAACGATGCAATAATCTGATTGTTGTACCAACAACTGCTAGGCTTCAATGCTTTAATAAATTGAAGATTTTCATTCCAGAAAAGAATAGAGTTCGTTCTGAGCATTTAATCAATAATCGATTTTTTGAAGATGACCTGGAAAAATTACAAGCATACAGTAACGTAAGCTTTTTAACTACAGATGAAATATCTTTGTTTTCAACCGACTTCAAAAAGGTGGAGGTTCTCAATTCAATTGAATTTTTTTTTTTATGTCTGTTACCTCATAACTCCGTCATTTCTAAACCGATTCGAAAAAACTTTTTTTTATCTGATAGAGGATGTCTGTAGAAAGATCCCATACGTGTCCTATAATTATTAGGCCAATATTCGGTTTGTATGAGCAAATTATCAAATTAAGAAGAACCGGGTGTTTTGTTTTCCTATTTACCTCTCTTATACTTTGCCTGCTATACTCTCTCTCTCTCTCTCTCTCTCTCTCTCTCTCTCTCTCTCTCTCTCTCTCTCTCTCTCTCTCTCTCTCTCTCTCTCTCTCTCTCTCTCCCTCTCTCTCTCTCTCTCTTTCTCTCTCTCTCTCTCTCTCTCTCTCTCTCTCTCTGTCTCTCTCTTTCTCTATAGTACCCTGACCGCACTACTGAAACTAACTGAGGACATTAGACACAATATGGACAGACGCTACGTGATTATGCTGTTGTTATTTGACTTTAGCAAGGCATTTGATACGGTATGCCATGCCTCACTGCTCAGAAAAATGTCTTCTCTTGACATCTCGCATTCATTCGTACAATGGTTTGCGTCTTATCTCTCTGAGAGACAGCAGGCTGTTATTAATGCAGATGGTAATGCATCTAACCATGTAACATTAAATACTGGTGTTCCTCAGGGCTCCGTCCTTGGTCCACTGTTGTTCTCTATATACATCAATGATGTGGCTGCTGACTTCCATGCCGATGTGCAGCATTTTATTTATGCTGATGATCTTCAGGTTTAGATTCACTTCCCAATGGCTAAGTTAGCTTCTGTTACTGCTCTTATGAGTGATCAAGCTGTCAGTATTGTTAACTGGGCGACGAACAATCATCTAAAATTAAATGTGAATAAAACAAAAGCTATTATTATTGGATCTTATTTCTATGTAAATATGCTGCCCTCATTACATACCACTGGTGTGCTTATTGAGTTTGAATCTTCTGTTCGTAGTCTTCGTGTATGGCTTGATAGTAAGTTGAACTGGAAGGATCAAATTGCGCACGTATGCAGAAAAAGCCATTCGTTGCTCTATAGATTAAATTTCTTTCAAAAAAGTACCACCATGGCACCACGTAAGCATCTTATCCGTTCCTTACTGTTTCCTTTGCTTGATTACTGCTGTTTGGTCTATATTGACCTTTCCGCTGAACTCGATCTGAGGCTTCAAAGGATCGTAAACTCTGGTATTCGTTACATCTATGGTGTAAGTAAGTGCTAGCACATCTCTGCTTATAAGTCCTCTCTAGGCTGGTTATCCACTTTGGGTAGAAGAAACTACTTCACTACTACCTCCTTATATAAAATGTTTTTGTCATACTCACCTTTATATCTGTATTCTAGATATCTGTGGAACCGGCCTGTGAGGACACTGAGGGGTGATGTGAGACCGTTAACCATTCCTTCTTCATCTACCAAGTATCACCAAAGATCGTTCCTGGTTGTGTCATCGCAACTATGGAACGGTTTACCATCATTATTAAGAAATTCATCATCATTGGCATTATTCAAGGTATCATCATACTAGTGTTAAGTCCTGGTTTTACACCAGGACGGAATTAATGATTGATTATGTTGTTGTGGTTAAATTATAATATTAAAAGTTTGATTTTAAAATGTTTAATTTGAAAGTTAAGTCTAGTGATAGAAAAGCTCTACTAATTTTAATCGATATGAATCGTTCTCACAATTAAATATACTCGAATTGAAAGGAAATATAGATCAGAATATAATTGTAATGATCTTACCTTGATTTCAGTGTAGTAGTTACAGGACAGGTATAGCCAGACGATAAATGAACACGCTTAATTAATATTTAATTAGATAGATATTTATTTCTTATTTTGAACATTATTTGTAATCAGTTGAATATAATTATTTTGTATATTTTATAGTGCAATTTAATTGTATAGCGCGATTTAATTTATGTGCTCGAAATTTCTATATAATGATATCTTTTCAAGTGCTTTTATTGAAGTGCTCGTAGAAATTCTTTGATAAAGTGCTTTGAAAAAGTGTCTACTCTAAAGTGCTCCTTTATCTTGATTTGATCTCTCTTTTTATACTGATGATTCCTGCTTTTGTTTAAGAATAATTATTTTATGATTTGAATTTTGAATTGATGTCAATCGATGGAACAATGCTTATTATGCATTTCGATTCTTATTGAATGATATGGTTAACGTGGTAAATCTGGTTCATGTAGTCTTCGTAATTGTTCCTATTTTGTTGATTCTGTAAATCGCATTGCACTTTACTTTGTTTCTTAACAAATGACTTAATTTTACAATATGCTTGCTAAGGTAAATTAGCTGATTGATCAATAACTACATATTTTTGGAATAATAAATTTTGAAATAAAAGATACATTCGCACTACCTTTCCCTTGAGAATAAGCCTCTGCTCCGAGCTAAACTCTTATTACTTTTAATTACTGTAACTTTGTTTTGATTATATTTTTTACTTAGTATTTTATTTTATACACTTACAAATTGTATTATTTTTGTTGTACAACATAATGTACAGTTAATAAATTTAAATAATTATTTATCTATCTCTCTCTGTCTCTCTCTTATTCTCTCTCTCTCTCTCTCTCTCTTACCTAAGATTGAATATGTATACATGCACACACAACGACACTATACTGTTAAGCCTTCTCTCTATCCTTCTATACATTGCTTGGTATAGTGTACTAATACATGTGTTATGAATTAATAATGAAAGTAAGGCGTAATTGGTGGGTCTACCTATATTTGCGCTTTTAGTAAGGAAATTCACTAAAAAATAGAAAATAAAAATTTTTTAACAAAAAAACTGACTTTAAAAACATCGAACAAAAACAAAATTAGTAAAAAAAATTTTACGTATTAAATTAAATATATATTTAATGTATATATATATATATATAAATATATGTTAGATATATACACACTCATACTAGGTGTCGCCACCTATTGAGATTTTGTTATAGACAGTTGAAGAAAGTCAAGTCGCGTCTCGTCATCATTTCAGTTAGTTCAAGTCCGTTTGTAAAAGAAAGAACTTGTGTCTTATAAAAATAATATTAATTAGAGTTGTACTTGTATTGATTAAAATAAAGACTTTTAATTTATAATAAATTGTGCTCTGCTTTACTTATATATTTATCATGTTATGAGCCCAGAGTGCTTTTAGCTGCGCGTTTTGTATAATAAAGTTGAGAAAAGGGTTTTTGTAGTTTGGAGCGTGCGTCGGTCTGTTTGGTGAATTTGTTGTTTTTTGCCTCCTGGTGAAAGCGTCAGAGATGGCGAGTGGAGGAGCAAAAAGACAGGATGAGGGACAGCAGGGAGAAAGAAAGGAGTTGACTCCAGGTAAGAGTTTTTTTTTTTATTCTCTCTCAATGCTATACGACAGTAATGGCGTCGCATGCGCGCTTATAAAAAGAAAGATAAAGACAGAGGATAGATAGCGTAGTGCGCTAGTCTATAGAGAGAGAGTGAGAGAGAAATAAAACGAGTCGCCATCTTGGGTGCTATGACGCGATGTAAAGCCGGAAAGCGACAGGTTCATGCGTGCTTGTGCGATTTTCTTATGTTGTATGCATGCATGTATATATTTGTATATGTATATATATAAACTTATGTAACGTAGAGATTGGGGACCTTGAGGTCATTTCACAGTACATTTTTTACAAAAATTTTCTTACTTTTACCTAAAGAAATAATTCCTCCTTTCTTATAAAAATGTATGTAACCTTTAAAATAAAGGACCTTAAGGTCATTTCACAACAAATTTTTCGAAATATACAAGAATTTTTTAATTTCACCTAAAGAAATAATTTTTCTTATTTCGTGTAAGAATCTTAATTCATATAAATAGATATACAAATAACATTGAGAGATTGAGGAGCTGGTTCTCAATCTCTCCAAAGGTCCTCAAAGTCTACGTTGTATCTATCAAAGGTCCTCAAAACCTACGATAGATGTATTTATGCATATATATATGAGACGTTTCACGTCAACTCACCTAACAAAAAAATAGAATTCGTCGAAAATCTGTGAAAATGTTCTATTTGATACCCAAAATATACAAAAAAATTTAAGAGGTCCAGGTCGAAGGGGTCAGGATTTAAACGTGATGGAATTTTTCGAATTTTCAAAATTTTTTGCTAAATAAATATTTTAATGAATTTTTTCCTCAAAAACTATTAATTTTTCGTTAAAACTTAATAGAATACTTTTTCTTGGAAATTAGATATAGAATTCACCTGAATTTTTGCAAATTATAATATACTGATTTTTATGCTTACTTGATCGATTTAAACATACTATTTAGTATGTCTAAAAATCGAGCAGGTTAAATTGGCTTTTTAAAGTCTTATTTTTTTCGTTTTTTTATGAGGAAAAAATATACGAAGCCTCTAGTTGAGCAGCCTTCTCAAAGTTACTTAATTGTGCAAAAATGTCTGAAAAAATCGTTATTTTGGATCAATGATGAAATTCGTGATTTTTTTTTCTGAAAAAGTATTGATTTTTGGGACATATGTATGAAAATGTTTTTTATTGGAAATTATGTGTAGAATATGAACATATTTTTACAAATTGTAATTTGAGACATTATGAACCATGTATACTAAAAATTTAACAAAAAATAAATTTTAAAATTTCAAAATTTCATTTATAATTTGTGATGTTTAGCAAATAATGGTTTACAAAAATTTACGTACATTTTACATACAATTTCCAATAAAAAACATTTTCATACATTTGTCCCAAAAATCAATACTTTTTCAGAAAAAAAATCACGAATCTCATCATTGATCCAAAATAACGATTTATTCAGACTTTTTTGCACAATTAAGTAACTTTAAAAAGGCTGCTCAACTAGAGGCTTCGTATATTTTTTCCTCATAAAAAAACGAAAAAAATAAGACTTTAAAAAGCCAATTTAACCTGCTCGATTTTTAGATATACTAAATAGTATGTTTAAATCGATCAAGTAAGCATAAAAATCAGTATATTATAATTTGCTAAAATTCAGGTGAATTCTACATCTAATTTCCAAGAAAAAGTATTCTATTAAGTTTTAACGAAAAATTGATAGTTTTTGAGGAAAAAATTCATTAAAATATTTATTTAGCAAAAAATTTTGAAAATTCGAAAAATTCCATCACGTTTAAATCCTGACCCCTTCGACCTGGACCTCTTAAATTTTTTTTGTATATTTTGGGTATCAAATAGAACATTTTCACAGATTTTCGACGAATTCTATTTTTTTGTTAGGTGAGTTGACGTGAAACGTCCCATATATATATATATATATATATATATATATATAAGTCTATACTGTCATAAATTTATTCGGACTCTATGCGCGCATTTCTTTTATATATACACATATATATACATGTACACACACACGTGTTTAATCAATAAAAATTTTCTTTTACTCCTTACCGTCGTTTATCATTTTTTTTTTTTATTAATAATCATGATTATTTTGTGCGTGCACGGTCCTCTTCCTTCTATGGATATACATATACATACACACACACACACACACACACACACATATATATATATATATATATATATATATATATATATATATATATATATATATATATATATAATATGACTAGTGTATGCAACCGATAAAAACTTTAGTCTGAATTTTATTTTTATTTTACAATCGTGTTTGTGTATGAATGACTGTTAATAAAATTATCAAAATGAAAATGGCTTACATGTATGTGTGTGTGTAAATATGAGTTTGTGTATGCCGCGTATCCATGTTTAAGGCAGATATATATTGGTTTTGTGTCTGCAGTACAAGACTAAATAAAAGGTTGCAAATATACATAGATTGATAAAATTTAACCTATAAATTTAATCAATTAAATCTAGTTTTGAATTAAAAAAAAAAATAATAAATAAAATGTGTTATGTGAACAGATGAAACGAGCCTTTTATTGTTTTTTAAAACGCAAGAGGCAATTCTCGATCTCAGATGGAAACATCGCGATGAAAAAATATTTGTAGAGATGACAGAAAAAAGTATACTATTCGTCACTGAGTCAGAAGTCAAATATAAACTAGGTACCTTAAATAAGATTAAATTTTTAATTTAATTTTAAATTCTAAATTATGTAATAATATCTGTGTTCGGTATATTACATATAAAATTGAATAAATTTTATAAATTAAATAAAAAGCTATAGCTAATTTCTCACAATTGCGTTGTAAGTGTGATCAAATTGTGTTCGGTATGTCATGTAAGCAAAGAGCAAGTGAGCAAATTCATATGTATTAAACCAAAACTGAGACAAATTCTGGTGACAAGGCTTGTGTTCGGCATGGTACCTGAATTTAACCTCAAAAATAATTTCAAATATTAATTAAAATTAATTAATTGAAATATAATTGACATCGCTTGAGTTCAGTGAGTCATATTGATTCATAATACTAATTTATAATTGGTTTTATAGATCTTGAATTCGTAACTGAAGAAGAGTATAAGCTCGTAAAACGAGCTGTAAATGAAAAGAAAGAAAAGGGGGACAGATTGTTTATGCCTTACTGTGATACAGGTGGCCACATCACGACAGATGAAGCGCCAGATGAAGACGGAGCTAAAGGCGGAGTTAAAGACAGAGAAAAGACTGTTGGGCATAGCAGAAAGACAGATAAGTCAGAGAAAGAGACGGATTTGGAAGACAGAGCGAGTGGAACGACAGAAGCAAAATTGGTAGGTAAACAAATGGTAGTAAAATCTGATGAACTATTAACAAATAAAATATATATAAATAAAAATTTTAATGTTTCGTCTTTGAAACAAATTGAAAAGGGTGACAGTAAATTTTATGAGAAAAATATTTCTAAGAATGAAAATTCTGATTTAGGCTTAACTAAAGAAGTGGAAGATCTAAAGGTTGAAATAGCTTCTTTAAAGTTAGAAATGGCCAAAAGAAAGAAAAGTGAAGAGAAAAGAAGGAAAATAGACGAGAAAAGAACAGATGATTTGGTAACCTTGATTATTAAAGAAAGGGAGGCAATGCAGAATTACAATTCTGAAACGTTAGAGAAAATGAGATCAGAATTTAAAAGAAAGATGACGACAGATGATATGGCAGAAACGACGGAGAAAATTAAAGAAAGCCAGACGACAGTTAAGGTAAACAATGAATTTGATAATGATATATTTAATAATGAAGGTTTCGGGAATTTGACAGTCATAGATGAACAGGAACTATTATGGTTAATTCAGACAGAGGTTAATAAAAGACTTAATATAGAAAATAATAGTACTTTAAATATTTCTAAACAGTTGACAGAAACTATTAAAACAGGACTGACTGGAAAAGACGGATCAATAAAACATGACTATAAACTAACTACTCAAATTAAATATGAAAACTTTTTAGACCATTTTCTGTCTGAATTAAGATCATTGGATTGATTGTATGTTGTAGACAGTACAGCTGTAGTAAATGAAGATTTATCTGAAAGTATAAAAGAAAAACACAAATATAGAGTACGTGATATTTTGATTAATAGAATTGATAAAAATTATCATGCTGGAATAATGGAAATAAAAGATCCAATTGAATTGTTAAATAAAATTAAAGAAATTAAAGTAAGTAAAGTAAATGTGACTCCATCTAGTATACAGAAAAAACTATACAGCATACAATATAATTCAGTGAAAGAAAAAGCAGTAAATTTTATTGATAGATTTGAAGAAATTGTAAGAAATTATAATAACATGCCAAAAGTTAAAATATTGTCTGAAGAAGATAAAAGAGACGCTTTCTATAATGCTATAATAGATAAAGTAAATCAAGTAGAAGGAATAGATTTTATGACAGACAGTGTAACAGGAAAAGGTTTATCTTACGATAAAATTACTTATTATGCAGATCGAAAGCCGCCAAACGACAGATAAGCCTTCAACGACAGCTATGACAGCTATCACAGGTGCCATACAAAAGGTACGATGTTACAAGTGTGATGGCTTTGGACATTATGCTAACGACTGTCCACGTCAAGGATCTGGCATGAAAAAATGCTTCTATTGCCAGGATTTTACACGTGATCATGTGGCCGCAACATGTCCAAAACGTCGGGGATATTGGAGACAGAACGACAGTAAAAGGTATGAAACAAAACATTATATTAATAAATTTAATGAAAGTACAGGTCAGACAGCAGTCAAACGTAAAATAACTAACTCAAGTAACCATGACAATCAAAAACGAGCGAAATTTGACAGTGAAAGAAGACAAGAAAATTATATTAAATATAACAGAGAAAAGTATCAAAAGAAAGGCAGTCTGAATCAAATAAAACCTAAAAATGAGAAGACTAATGTACAGAGTGGTGAGTATTCAAGCAATTAAAAAGGACAGTAAGCAAATGACTTCGTTTAACATAACGAATATAAACAATGAAACATTGGACAAATCAACACTGGCTAAATTCATAGCTGACAGTGGCGCGACAGAACATCTAACAAACTCAAAATTGATTTTCAACACTTTTACAAAACAACCGGACGAAATCCAATGCGCAAACAAAGACAGAAAAGCAATTCTTAAATCGGAGGGAGAGGGAAGTGTTCAATTTAACATGACAGATAATAAGCATATAACTTTAGACAGAGTAATTTTTGTAGAAAATTTGAATGAGAATTTGTTGTCATTGCGTAAATTTACAGATGAAGGATTAAGTATTTATTTGGACAACAAAATTATAGATATATATGATCCAGTTTCCAATGAGTCTTTCTTGACAGGAATTTACGAAAAACCATATTGGCTGATTGAATTCGAAACAGATAAGCAAGAAAATAAAAACATAAAACAAAGACAGACAATAGCTTATTTGATGACTAGAGGAATGACAAAAAGGCAGTTAAACAAGGAAAATGATCAAGTTAGTAAATTTGAAGAAAGTCAAACAGTTATAAATACTGAAAAATACTTAGATTTCCAAAATACAATTTCAGACAGATTAATACATAAACCAAATGATATGGAAGTAAATGAAGATCCTGGATGTGAAATTGAAGAAACAGAACAGTCAAATGATAAAAACTTAAATGCTCACGCTATGTTATGGCATGTCAGGATGGGTCATGCATCAGTTGAATATCTTAAGATATTACAGAAAAAATTTCCAGAAATCAAGACTTTACAAACTGCTGTATTTGATGATGCAATTGCAAGTTGTGAAGTTTGCATGATAGCAAAATTCAATAAATTACCATTTAAGACAGTTAGACAGAAAGCAACTGAACCCTTACAAATAATACATTCAGACACCATGGGTATTATTAGCCCGAAATCTTATCCAAAAAGATACAGATATATTTCTGTATTTATTGACGACTTTTCCAGACTGGCCATGGCTTATCCCATGAAAATGAAAGATGAGACAGGAAAATGTCTAGAGTCATTTGTAAAAAGCGCCAGAAATCTGTTGGGCAAAGATGCTAACGTGTGTTATTTAACGGCATGTCGGAGCTGCAGCAATCGAGTTTTGCTTTTTTTATTTTATCGATATCTTTTTAAATTCTTAAATTAAACAAATATAATGACTTGTCCGCACTAAAGTTATATTAGTACAATAATTTTTGTTAAAATAAAAAATCATTTGGACTTGTTATTTTTTCATGAGCTTGGATTGGAAATTAGATATCAAACTCGACAAACCTAACCTTAAAATACGATATATTGAAAGTTATTATAACTTTGTATGTATAATATTTTGGTGGTTTTCTTGAGTTGTCCGCACTAGAGTTTAATCTTACAAATTTTTTCTTTATAGCAAAAAAACTCAATTAAACGCATCGTTTATTCATAAGTTAAGATTGGAAATATTATTAGAAGGCGGACAGCTTCGTCATGCTCTTAAGAACAGATCAAGGGACTGAATACACCGGTGGATATACAAAGGAAGTATTGGAAAAATTAGGAGCAGAAAATCAATCAGCTTGCCCAGATACGCCTCAGCATAAGAAAGTTGCAGAGAGGTTTAACCAAACAATACAGAAGAAAGTCAGGGCACTCATGCATGATTCTGGTTTGCCAGAAAATATGTGGGACTTAGCATTGAGTGCAGCTGTATATGTACACTGAGAAAAAAATTTAGTTGAGTCAATGAAATAAATTTAGTTATTAAATATTTTGTTGATAAAAATTAATTTTGATTGAAGTAATATGCAAGGTTATTAAATCACTGAAATATTTAGTTGGGATAAAAAAAATTAATACCGAAGTTAAAAAAAATAAATATTTTTTTAAAATAAAGAAAAATTTATTGTTTTGGTTAAATTATTCGATTGATTTAATCAAATCAATTTCATTAAGGCAGCTGATAAAATTTTATAAAATATTTATTTGTAACAATAGAATATGTTTGTAAATTATCTATATATTTTGTTACAGTAATTAAATATTTATTTTAGTAAATCGTTTGTAAAATTAACAAAATCTTTAATAACAATAAAAAAATATTGATCAATCATCAATATAATATTTGCTTGAATTAACGGTCATCCGATTAAGTTAAAGAAGCTTATATTGTAAATAAATGCTTCACTAAGTTAATAGCATTGTCATTTAATTAATAATATATGTGATTGTATAAAAAAAATATTTTGTTGTATATAACACATAAAATTTGATCATCATTTCAATAAAAATTACAATTAATTTAAAGAAATAGGTTCCTTAAAATCAACAAATCCAATTTCAATGAATTTACAAAAAGAAAACCAATAAATTATTTTTTTAAAGTCAAGAAAGGTGCAACGTAAAATCAGATATTAAATTTTTTTTAAAGATATATTTATTAAACCGAATATATTTATTCTATTATTTCTATCAAGTTGTTATTGAAACAAGAATATATTTCACTGATTTAATTATATTTTATATTAACACTTCCATTAAATTATTTTAATGTACAATAATATATTTGATTATCTTAATGAAATATTTATTAAACCAAATATATTTATTTTATTATTTCTATCAAATTGTTATTGAATCAAGAATATATTTCACTGATTTAATTATATTTTATATTAACACTTCCATTAAATTACTTTAATGTTTAATAATATATTTGATTATCTTAATGAAATATTTATTAAACCAAATATATTTATTTTATTATTATTCTAACGTATTTATTCTATTATTTTTATCAAATTTTGATTAAAAGAAAAATATATTACATTGATTCAATTAATTATTATATCACCTCTATTAAATTACTTTACTGTTCAATAATATATTTAATTATATTAATGAAATATTTAATAATTTCAAGATTATTGTTTTATTCTTTCAATAAATTTTGAATAGTAACAAAAAGATATTTCATTGTTTCAATTAAATATTGTATGACTTATATTAAATTATTTCACTGGTCAATGAAATACCTAATCATTTTAATTCAATATTTAGTTGCTTTGATGAATGCGTTTTTTCTCTTTATGAAATATATGATTGATTCTATGAAATATCTCATTGTCTTTTAATCAAATAATTTCATTGCTATATTATAATTAATTGGATGCATTAAATTAATTAAATTTTCAATTGATTCAAATATTTGATTTATTTTGTTCTATAAAATTATTTTATTACTTTTATTATTTAATTATATTGCGTCTATGAAATCGGTGATTAATTGAATTAATTATTATTTTTAACAATTAAATATTTTATTATTTATGTTCCAATTAAATATTTTGTTGTATTAATTAATTTCTTTATCAGATCGATTAAATAATTATTTGATTATCTTAATGAAATATTTATTAAAACAATCAATTATTATTTAATAACATATTTACTAAATCGAATGAAATATAATGTCAAAATTAATATTTAATATTATTGAAAAATATTTTTTTGTATAAGTTATCATCCTTTATACTCAAACAAACTCATGTTTTAAATACGTGTCTTGCTAAGTGAATAACTTAGCAAAATATGTACTAAAGTTAATAAAAGTTACAGAGAAATCTGATTAAATACTTGTCAAAATCAAGTAAATCCACTATTTGATTCAACTACATAATTTATTTCATTCAAATAACACATATTTGATCTAAAAGAAACATTTATTGTTTTAACAAAATCATTTAGTTCGATGGTTTGATGATACTACCGCTTGGTGGCGTCGTTAATTTTCGATCTCGCAAGCGGTAAGAGGGCCTCCAAGTTGATATATAAGAAAGTTAAAAATCCAAGATAATACGTAAATTGTAATGCGAACGAAATTTATGTTAGATTTACTGCGCGTGCGATCACTGTATAAAGCATACTAATGTTAGTATGTTAATAATTGTTATTCTTTACCATATAATTAAATGTAATTATATTCACCTGTCCTTTAATGAGAATCATCAATTCATTGATGTTAATAAATAAATATAAATCACTGAAAGCAAATACTGTTGATTAAAGACAGTATTTGTTCGATTAAAATATCTATAAATGGAATTAATTAAATATTTCTTTACTTTGAAGAAATATTTTATTTGTGAAACCGAATAATCTATCAATGTCTTTATATTAATAAAATTTTTTGTTAAGACAATGAATTAATTTTATTAAATCAATTTTTGCAATATTCAATAAATTAAACTTTTATTTGAAAATATAAAATATTGAACTAATTTAATTTCAATATAGCATTATTATGATGAAATAATTAATTAGAAAAACAAATGGACATTTTAATTGATAATTTTTTTTGTTAAAACAATGAATTAATTTTATTGAATCAATCTTCGCGACATTTAATAAGTCAAATATTTAATTGAAAATACAAAATATTATTTGATTTAATTCCAATATGTATATTAATGTAATGAAATAATCAATTAGAAAAACAAATGGGCATTTTAATTGATAAAATCTTTTATAAAAACAATGAATTAATTTTATTGAATCAATCTTCGCGACATTTAGTAAATCAAATATTTATTTGGAAATACAAAATATTATTTGATTCAGTTACTATATACAAATTGATGTAATGAAATAAGCAATTAGAAAAACAAATATGCATTTGAATTAATAACAAATTTTTTTAAAACAATAAATTAATTTTATTCAACCAATATTTGTGATGTTTAGTAGAATCAAATATTTATTTTAAAAAATCAAATATTTATTTGGCTCAATTAAAATATTTGTATTAATGTAACAAAATATTTTATGTGCCGCCCGCACCTAAGGGATTTCATTGATTCAATTAAGCCTTACTTAATCCAACTAAATTTTTTTCTCAGTGTATACAATAGAACACCTCATGCAACTAATAATATGATTTCACCAATAGAAAAATTTAAAGAAAACTATAAGACAGACCTTAATCAGATAAAACGTTTTGGATGCTTTGCATATATGAAAGTGCAAAGAAAAGTTAGTCCAAAATTCAGATTTATTGCAAAACGAGTCATCTTAGTAGGATACAAAGAAACTGGATATGTCTTGCTGAAACCAGAAGAAGGTAAACTCTATGAGAGCAGAGACGTCAGATTCAACGAAAAACTAGTTTATAGAGACAGATATAACAAGACAGATATACTAAACTGGGAACAAATAAATGAGAAAGTAAAGACAGATAAATGGTTTGTAGAATTCTTCAATGAAGACGAACAAAATAATGAAAAATTGCAAGAAACGGAGGGAGAAAAGACAAAAAGGCCTGTAGGACGACCAAGAAAATTAAAATCCAACACAGAAAATACAACAGATAATGAAACTCATGCATTACTGGCTGAAATAAACGGAGATCCAAGTTCTTACGCTGAAGCAATGAAATCAAAAGAACGACAGAAATGGACAGAAGCTATTAACGAAGAATTACATTCTATGTACAAGAATAATGTATGGAAACAAGTAGACAGATCTACTGTATTGAATAATGACAGAAAGCCAAACATCATTGATTCTAAATGGGTATTCAAACGAAAGATAGTAAAGATGGTAAAGAAAAATATAAAGCAAGATTGGTAATACGTGGATTTAAAGACAGAAACATTTATGATTTACAAGAGACATACGCACCAATTTCTCGTTTACCTTTAATTAGATCAATACTAGCCATTGCTAATAAATTGGATTTAGAAATATGTCCAATGGATGTAAAGACAGCATTTTTAAATGGATACTTAAACAGTGAAGTATACATGGAAATACCAGAAGGAATGAAAGTCACCGAAGAAATCAAAAGAAATAAAATCTGCAAATTGGAAAAGGCATTATATGGTCTAAAGGTTAGTTCAAAATGTTGGAATGTAAGATTTAAAGAGACAGTTGAAAAATATGGATTAAAACCATTTAACTATGAACCATGTTTATTTACTCAACGAGAAAAGGACAGTTTTTTGTTTTTGATTTTATATGTAGATGATATCTTGTTAATATGTAATGATATGCAAATGCTAGAAAGGATGAAATCAAACTTAAAGAGTGAGTTTGAAATGACAGAAATCGGAGAGCCTAAAAACTTTTTAGGCTTAGAAATCAAAAGAAATCGACAGAAAGGAATTCTAAGTATAAAACAAGAAAAATACATAAATAGAATGCTGGAAAAATTTGGATTTCATGAATCATATCCACAACGAACTCCAATGATAACTAACCAAATGGCAAATCGAGAAAGAAGACAACGAGAAGAGACTGAAAAGACTGAAGAAAATTTAATGACAGAAAATTCAAACAATATACCCTATCGAGAAGCAGTGGGCACTTTAATGTATCTTTCAAATGCAAGTAGACCAGACATCATCTATACAGTGAACGTACTCAGTAGACATCAAAACAATCCTACTGAAAATGATTGGAAAATGGTAGAACGAGTTTTTAAGTATTTGAAAGGTACTAAAAATCTTGAATTAAAATACATAAGACAGACTGAAGATTTTCCAGGTTTTTTAGATGCAAGTTTTGGAGACTGCAAAGGTTCATTAACAACTAGTGGATATGCAATTAAATTGTTTGAATACATTATAGCCTGGAAAACTCACCGACAAAGATATGTAGCATTATCAATATGTCAAGCGGAGTATGTTGCAATGAGCGAGTGTGCTCAGGAATTAGTTTCATTGTATCTTATATTAAAAAAGCTGTTACAAAGAGAATTAGCACCTATGTCATTATGGTGTGATAACAAGGCAGCAGAAGCAAGTGTTAAGACTGAAGACGGAAACAAATTAAGACATATGACCGAAATAAAAAAACATTATGTAAAGGAATGTGTAACTAGAGGTTTAATAAATGTCAGTTGGATTTCTTCTAAAAATCAGATAGCTGATGTATTCACAAAACCTTTGTCATTTGAATTACATGAACGACTGACCAAACAAATACTTAATGACTGATAATATTGACTGATTATATTTCTAATATGTATTTTAGTTAAGTTATAAACAAACTTTTTCTCTATATTACAGGAACTAAATGAACGATCAGAAACAAGAACGAGAGAGATGCTACAACACTTTTTATTAAAATATGTATGAGTGTGGGAGGGAGTGTTAGATATATACACACTCATACTAGGTGTCGCCACCTATTGAGATTTTGTTATAGACAGTTGAAGAAAGTCAAGTCGCGTCTCGTCGTCGTTTCAGTTAGTTCAAGCCCGTTTGTAAAAGAAAGAACTTGTGTCTTATAAAAATAATATTAATTAGAGTTGCACTTGTATTGATTAAAATAAAGACTTTTAATTTATAATAAATTGTGCTCTGCTTTACTTATATATTTATCAATGTAATATATTTATTAATAAATAAATAATAAAAATAAATAATATATAATAAAACATCGAACAAAAACAAAATTTTTTACAAGAAATAAGATTTTCTAAAAAATTGCACTAAAAAATGACAAATAAAAAAAATTTTTAACAAAAAAAAATAGACTTTAAAAACATTGAAAAAAAACATTAAACAAAAACAAAATTTTTTACAAGAAAAAAACGATTTTGAAAACATTGCACTAAAAATGAATAAATCATATATTACCCTTAGTAATTATACGCATGAAAAGCATCTAATGAATGTGTAGCGAATATAATTTGGACTATCTAATTATTACAAACACAAACGAATTATTTTTTTATTAGGCTGCTTACAAAGAAATTAGTTAATAGATAAGACAATATATACATAAAAAAATATTAGAATTTTTGGAGTCGGTGCCAGCCTGAAAAAATTGTCACAAATCTAACAAAAATTTTGAAAGTGACTAAAGGAGGCAATAGATACCTAATAAAATGTTAAATATCAAGAATACTATTTATACATACAATCGCGTCCATTACCTAAGTTTTGTAATTTTCACCAATTTCACATTGTGCTGCCTTATATGTCTTAAATTTTCTTCTGCGTGATGGAGTTTTCTGGATTACTACGTAGTAACTCAACGCGGAACAACGGCAGTCAGCGCATGCTCATTCCAATTCAAAAGACGCGAATATTTCAAACTTATATCTAGATTTAATGTTAACAAAATATTAAATTCATAATAACGGAAATATGGAATTATATAGAATAAATATAATTTGAATAGGCTTATCGGTATACCAATAATATATTTTTCGCCATTCTAACCCTAAAATCGCAACTTCGTTGCTCTTTTTTGGCTCTCATGGCGAAAAATACACTACGCAACTAGTATTAAAAGGCTTTTTTACGAAACTCGTTACGACCCTTACCTTCGATTCAGGCCGTAAACTTCTTGTTTTGTAAATAAGGCCTTTCCATACCCGTTCCGTAATGTACTATTATCATATTTTTTACACGCTTTTATTAAGCTTGCTTTTACGTCTGTCTGTCTGTCTGTCTGTCTGTTTATCTGTAATCATATCTTGCATGCTCGATTTGAGGCCCTTTTTGTCAAAGGAAATTTCTGAAATTTTACACAGATCTTGGTCCCTGATGACAATGCAATAATCCGTCATCAGGTCGGGGATGACGGGTATGCAAAGTCATCTCCGAGGAAGTTTAAGTTGGAAGGCATCTTTGGGTCGAGGCGAGTTGATAGAATGTTGAGTTGATAGTTGTACAAAATGCATAGGGATAGGGAAATCTATAGGAGATAGGGGAATGTATAGGGGATAGGGGAATTTATAGGGATAGGGGAATGTATAGGGGATAGGGGACTGTATAGGGGAATATATAGGGATAGAGAAATGTATAGAGGAATATATAGGGATATGGTAACATAGGGGTAGGGAATATATAGGGATAGGGGAATATATATGGGATAGGGGGTGTATAGGGGATAGGGGAATGTATAGAAGATACAATTAAATATAAACTTTAAAAAAAAAATACTCATAGAAAATTCGATTTAAACTAAAAAATAGAAAATAAAAAATAAAAAAAAAACATTTTGAAAAGACGCTTTTATAATGGAGAAAATACACTAAAAAGTACTAAATAAATTAATTTACTTTCTTGAAATTACTTTTATACAGTTCATTGCAATAATTAAGAGAAAATTTTACAACAAAAATTTAAAAATAAAAGTGTGGGCGTTGAATTGGATTTACTAAAATTAGCGCCTACACTTTTCTTTTTGAATTTTTGTTGTAAAATTTTTTCTGAACTATTGCAATGAACTGTATAAAAGTAATTTCAAGAAAGTTGTAACATGGCAATTTGACCATGTTATTTATATATATAGTAATACGCATATAGACGACAGAAAGAAGCATACAACTGCTGGCAAGAAGGAAAGCAGACCACGCGAGTCAAACACGTAACACCATACCCAAGTTCGTTGGCACACACGCGCGAGTTTATAAAGCTTTTATAATGTGCATAGATATGGCTAGCAAGCCGCTTGACTTGAGTAGCTAAGTTGGGGTCCGTTAAGGATTGTTTGTCTCTCTCTTGCGGCGCGCGCAGCGTACCCTAAGAGCAATGAGCTTGGTCGACAGAAAGAACACGCCATTGCATAATTCTTTCTGTCATCTGCATAGCAAAAGGAGCGTTACGACCGACTGTCATATACAGTACTGTTTTGCGTGCGCTAGAATAGTACAATTTATTGTGTGAGTGAGACGAATTAGCTTCACCTTTTATTTTTTTTGACATCAAGCCTCGTAATTTGACGAGTGTCTTATTGCTAAGCCAAATAGCTTAATTTAGTGCTTTATTTGTGTAACGTGTGTGCCGGGCGACCTCGTGCGCGTTCTAGTGCTATATTCCCTTCGTGCTAATATACTCATTTTTTTTACTGTGTGCTCGTGCCCTTTTTGCGTGTGTTTTTGTTTTAACTATCTGCTTTCACTTTTGCCGATAATTTATCTGCTATTGCAAACAGCGTTGCGTACGTTATACGCGGCTAGCGTCCATTTCGAGCGCGTGTGCTATACTTGTGTAACTATTACAATAAAGCTATTTTTTTTATTATTACATTAATTGAAAACCCGGATATTAATTATACCTTAGTGCAACCTCCTAATCCCCAAGGTTGTCACAAAGTACATTAATTTATTTAATACTTTTTAGTATATTTTCTCCATTATAGAAGCGTGTTTTTAAAATATGTTTTTTTTTAATTTTTTATTTTATATTTGATGCAATTTTTTTCAAAATTTTTTGTTAGATTTGTGACAATTTTTTCAGGTTGGCACCGACTCCAAAAATTCTAATATTTTTTTTATGTATATATTATCTTATCTATTGACTAATTTCTTTGTGAGCAGCCTAATAAAAAAATAATTTGTTTGTGTTTGTAATAATTATATAGTCTATATTATATTCGCTACACCTGTTAGATGCTTTTAATGCGAATAATTTCTAAGGATAATATATTATTTGTTAATTTTTAGTGCAAATTTTTGTTTTTGTTTAATGTTTTTTTTCAATGTTTTTGAAATCGGTTTTTGTTTAAATTTTTTTTTTTAACAAAACTGTTAGATTCAACTAAGCAAACATTTTTGGATAAAATACAATCATTAGAGCTTAGCGGAAAGCAAATCTTTACGTTTACAAGTCTTAGAAGACATCAATTATAAGATCTAAGCTCATTATTCGTTTCCATAAGGGGCTCATGTTCTAGAACTATCATGCAAGCTTTAGTTGTATGTTTATTTAAATTAAGAGCTGGTGCCTCGAATAATTTAATTGCATCTATCTTCGAAATAAATAACAAAATTAAAGTTTCCGAATTTTGTGAATCCGTCGTAAGCTCTTTTGAAAGAGAAGTTTTAACAAATAATTTTGGTGTCGAGAGTCTCGTGAGAGAGGATCTAGTTCGCAATCATACATCTAATTATGCTAAATAACTTTTTAGTATATCTGACGAGCTCATTTTAGTTTTTGATGGGACGTATTTATGACATCAAAAAAGCAAGAGTAATAAAAGGAATAGGAATGAATACAAATCTATATTTTTGCGCCACGCGGCATAAGTAAGGTTATGATTTTACAAATGATCTGAGAAAACTAAGGAATTACTAAAGAGTTAGATAGCTAGTCATAAAAAGTTAAATGAAGAGTCAAACTGAGAATTATTGTTTGCAGTTTGCTTATAGGCAGACTGCAGACAATAATTCTCAGTTTGACTCTTCATTTAACTTTTTATGACTAGCTATCTAACTCTTTAGTAATCAGTCCTTAGTTTTCTCAAATCATTTGTAAAATCATAACCTTACTTTTACCGCGTGGCGCTAAAATATAGATTTGTATTCATTCTTATTTCTTTAATTATTGCCGAACAAAGTTAGTAATGATTCCAAATTTTTTGAGTAGCTGTTAACTGTTTTTTCTCTCCGTGTATATAATTTTATTTTGTCATCACCATATAGTTTCTCTATACGATTTTATCATATGGTTATATTATATGATTTTATCATATACTTTTATCATATGATAAATTGAAACGGAAAAATATCCCCAGCGGAAAAAATAAATGAAACACTTGAAATCATTCGAAAAGTTTTAGAAGTAATCAGAAAGAAAATGAGGGAAACTGAAAGAAACAGTAAGAATTGAAATCGGTCGGAGAGACTTTGGTAAAATTGGGACGAGACATTCAAAGTATTCAAGTTTGTTTCCGCTTTTTTCGGTATATTTCATTTATTTTCATTTCTTTTCATTTTTTTACAAAATATCTTAGATTCTTTCCAGAATTAAACATTTATTTTTTATAAATATTCAGAATATTTCGGAGTCTCTCGGAAATTTTCGGATGGCTTCAAAATTTTTCAAAATTTCTCAGAAGTTTTCAATTTTTCTTAGAACTTTATGAATTTTTTCATATTTTTCCAGAATCTTTTAGAATATAATTGAAATAATCAGAATATTTTAGAGTATTTTAATTAATTTCTAATTTTTTCCAAACTTTTCAAATTTTTCCAAAAGTTTTCCCTATTTTTTTGAAGTTTTTGGATTTATTCCAATTATTTAAGTATTTCAATTAGATTATTAAAAAATTTGTAAAGAAATTGTTAGAAATTTTCAGAAACTCTCGAAAACCCTCGGAAATTTTCAGAAATTTTCGGAAAAATTCGAAAACATTCCGAATCTTACCAAAACTTTTTAAATTTTACGAATAATATTAGAAAATAACATTTATTGATAATAATAATTTGAAATATATACTTAACCTGTTAAATAATTTAATATTTCAGTACTTAAAATTCGACTTAATCAAAAATTTCAAGCTAAAAACTCGATTTTGAGCCCACTTAAAAAAGGAATCGAGCTTGAAATTGTAGACTGAGAAATCGTCAATACTCAACTATTTCAACAGACCTTATTGCACTTTTGTATTATATAATCAGTTCATTATCTCACGTTTAAATATTTGTAATTTTTACACATCAAGCTTAACGATTTTAATTTTAATTTCTTAAAATTAATGACAATTTATTTATTTTTAATAAAACAAAAATAAAAAAAAAATACAAAAATTTGATTCTGAAACGTGGTCAAAAATAAAAAATTTATTAAATGGTATTTAAGGGGGTGCATCAGTCCTGTTTTACCATTTTTTTAAATAATTTCGTTACTATGCGATATAGATATACAATATAGTTGGTTGCAACGTTTCCCTTGTTTTCGCGCATAGCAACGATCATAGCGATGTCAACAAATACGAATAAATTTATTAATTTTTATTTAGCATAAGAAAAACTTTTTGATGTGTTCATAGATCTAAATAGTTGTCCGCTCTTCATTTTTCAAAATAAAAACTATTCCCAAACAGAAAATCCTATCTAATCACCCATTTTAGAGAAAAATTGTTTTTCAAAATGGTAAAACAGGACTGATGCATCCCCTTTAATTATTATTTATAATGAATTATTTATTTTAAAATGGAAAAAGAGGAAATTAAAATGATTGATGACAGTTACAAAAAATTGAAAGAAACTGAAGTAAATTGAAATAAATTAAAACAAGTGAAAAGAAACTAAAGTAAATTGAGACAAACTGAAACAGGTCAAAAGAAACTGAATAAAACCGAAACAGATAGAGACAAACTGAAAAAATCGGAATTTGTATGAAATCTAATTTTTTTCCATATTTACTTTTAACATTGAATAAAATGAAAAATACCGAAAACTTGTAATAATTTTAAAACAAATTCAAAATGTTCCAATTATTTTATAATTTTACAAAAATTTTCCGTATGCTTCATTTTGATTCAGTTTTCACAATTCATTACTTATTTCCAAATTTAAAATGAAATAATCTGATTAATTACAAGAGTTTTGGAAATATTCAGAAACAAACTGAATTAGTTTAAGGAAAAATGAAATAAAATGAAACAAACTGAAATTAAATGAAAGAAAACGAGGGAAATGAACACGAATAGAAAGAAACTGAAACCAAATGAATGAAACTGAAACAGTTTAAAAAAATTGAAATAAATTTAAAAAAAACTAAAATGAACCAAAATGATTATGACAGCTGATTTTTCTATATCCACTTAGAAAATGATATAAAATGAGACATTCAGAAAACTTCCGAAAATTTCCGAAACAGTTTAAAATGTACCAATTGTTTCGTCCCAATTTTCACAAGAACTTTCCGTTTCTTTCAGTTTCTTTCAGAAATTTTCAATTACTTTCGTTTATTTTTTCCGCTGGGGATGTAATAAAACCACATGATAAGACCACATAATAAAACCATATGATAAGACCACGTAATAAAACCATATGATAAGACCACATAATTAAACCATATGATAAGACCACATAATAAAACCATATGATAAGACCACATAATAAAACCATATGATAAGACCACATAATAAAACCATATGATAAGATCACATAATAAAACCATATGATAAAATCATGTAATAAAACTATGTGTTTATTTTCAACCGGGATTACTTCAATCATTTTTGCTAAAAAAAATTTACTTAAACTTGTTATTTTTTTATGAACTTTTCATAACTTTTTATGCGTAGTATTTTAATAAATTTCTTGATTTGTCCGCACTCAAGATTAATCTTATAAATTTTCTTTCTGCAGTAAAAAAATATGATTTGACGCACCGTTTACTTTCAACTTTGAATACAAATATTATTAGAATGTTTAAGGAGATATAAAAAGGACGCTACACATGAACTCATAAATATTGACTATCTCTTCACTTTTTATTGCAAAATTTCAGGAAAAGAAATACATTAGTTTGTACCACACTGAGAAAAAAATTTAGTTGGATTAAGTAAGGCTTAATTGAATCAATGAAATCCCTTAGGTGCGGGCGGCACATAAAATATTTTGTTACATTAATACAAATATTTTAATTGAGTCAAATAAGTATTTCATTTTTTTAAAATAAATATTTGATTCTACTAAACATCACAAATATTGGTTGAATAAAATTAATTTATTTTTTTTTTTAAATTTGTTATTAATTCAAATGCATATTTGTTTTTCTAATTGCTTATTTCATTACATCAATATGCATGTAGTAACTGAATCAAATAATATTTTGTATTTTCAAATAAATATTTGACTTACTAAATGTTGCGAAGATTGATGCAATAAAATTAATTCATTGTTTTAATAAAAAAATTTTATCAATTAAAATGCCCATTTGTTTTTCTAATTGATTATTTCATTACATTAATATACATATTGGAATTAAATCAAATAATATTTTGTATTTTCAATTAAATATTTGACTTATTAAATGTCGCGAAGATCGATTCAATAAAATTAATTCATTGTTTTAATAAAAAAAATTATCAATTAAAATGTCCATTTGTTTTTCTAATTAATCATTTCATCATATTAATGTTATATTGAAATTAAATTAGTTCAATATTTTATATTTTCAAATGAAAGTTTAATTTATTGAATATTTTAAATTTAATAAAATTAATTCATTGTTCTTAACAAAAAATTGATTAATTATTCGGTTTCACAAATAAAATATTTCTTCAAAGTAAAGAAATATTTAATTAATCCGATTTATAGATATTTTAATCGAACAAATACTGTCTTTAATCAACAGTATTTGCTTTCAGTGATTTATATTTATTTATTAACATCAATGAATTGATGACTCATTAAAGGACAGGTGAATATGATTCCATTTATTTATATGGTAAAGAATAACAATTATTAACATACTAACATTAGTATGCTTTATACAGTGATCGCACACGCAGTAAATCTATCATAAATTTCGCTCGCATTACAATTTACGTATTATATATCTTGGATTTTTAACTTCCTTATATATCAACTTAGAAGCCCTCTTACCGCTTGCGAGATCGAAAATTAAAGACGCCACCAAGCGGTAGTATCATCAAACCATCGAACTAAATGATTTTGTTAAAACAATAAATGTTTCTTTTAGTTCAAATATGTCTTATTTGAATGAAATAAATTATGTAGTTGAATCAAATAGTGGATTTACTTGAGTTTAACAAGTATTTAATCAGATTTCTCTGTAATTTTTATTTACTTTAGTACATATTTTGCTAAGTTATTCACTTAGCAAGACACGTATTTAAAACATGAGTTTGTTTGAGTATAAAGAATGATGACTTATACAAAAAAATATTTTTCAATAATATTAAATATTAATTTTAACATTATATTTCATTTGATTTAGTAAATATGTTATTAAATAATAACTGCTTGTTTCAATAAATATTTCATTAAGATAATCAAATAATTATTTAATCGATCTGATGAAGAAATTAATTAATACAACGAAATATTTAATTGGGACATAAATAATAAAATATTTAATTGTTAAAAATAATAATTAATTCAATTAATCACTGATTTTATAGACGCAATATAATTAAATAATAAAAGTAATAAAATAATTTTATAGAACAAAATAAATCAAATATTTGAATCAATTGAAAATTTAATTAATTTAATGCATCCAATTAATTATAATATAGCAATGAAATTATTTGAGTAAAAGACAATGAGATATTTCATAGAATCAATCATATATTTCATAAAGAGAAAAAACGCATTCATCAAAGCAACTAAATATTGAATTAAAATGATTAGGTATTTCATTGGCCAGTGAAATAATTTAATATAAGTCATACAATATTTATTTAAAACAATGAAATATCTTTTTGTTACTATTCAAAATTTATTGGAAGAATAAAACAATAATTTTGACATTATTAAATATTTCATTAATATAATTAAATATATTATTGAACAGTAAAGTAATTTAATAGAGGTGATATAATAATTAATTAAATCAATGTAATATATTCTTCTTTTAATCAAAATTTGATAAAAATACGTTAGAATTAGTAAACATTTTATTAAGATAATTAAATATATTATTAAACATCAAAGTAATGTAGTAGAAGTATTATAATATTTAATTGAATTAGTGAAATATGTTCTTATGTCAATCAAAACTTGATAGAATTAATAAAATAAATATATTTGGTTTAATAAACATTTCATTGAGATAATCAAATATATTACTGAACATTAAAGTAATTTTATGGAAGTGTTAATATAATATTTAATTGAATCAATGAAATATATTCTTGTTTCAATAACAACTTGATAGAAATAATAGAATAAATATATTTGGTTTAATAAATATTTCATTAAGATAATCAAATATATTATTAAACATTAAAGTAATTCAATAGAAGTGTTAATACAATATTTAAATAAATCAGTGACATATATTCTTGATTCAATAACAATTTGATGAAAATAATAAAATAAATATATTTGGTTTAATAAATATTTCATTAAGATAATCTAATACATTATTGAACATTAAAGTAATTTAATGGAAGTGTTAATATAATATTTAATTAAATCAGTGAATCATATTATTGTTTCAATAACAACTTGATAGAAATAATAAAATAAATATATTCGGTTTAATAAATATTTCTTTAAAAAAATTTAATATCTGATTTTACGTTGCACCTTTCTTGACTTTAAAAAAATAATTTATTGGTTTTCTTTTTGTGAATTCATTGAAATCGGATTTATTGATTTTAAAGAACCTATTTCTTTAAATTAATTGTAATTTTTATTGAAATGCTGATCAAATTTTGTGTGTTATATACAACAAAATATTTTTTTTATACAATCACATATATTATTAATTAAATGACAATGTTATTAACTTAGTGAAGCGTTTATTTACAATATAAGCTTCTTTAACTTAATCGGATGACCGTTAATTCAAGCAAATATTATATTGATGATTGACCAATATTTTTTTATTGTTATAAAAGATTTTGTAAATTTAACAAACGATTTACTAAAATAAATATTTAATTACTGTAACAAAATATATAGATAATTTACAAATATATTCTATTGTTACAAATAAATATTTTATAAAATTTTATCAGCTGCCTTAATGAAATTGATTTGATTAAATCAATCAAATAATTTAACTAAAACAATAAATTTTTCTTTATTTTAAAAAAATATTTATTTTTTTTTAACTTAGGTATCATTTTTTTTATCCCAACTAAATATTTCAGTGATTTAATAACTTTGCATATTACTTCAATCAAAATTAATTTTTATCAACAAAATATTTAATAACTAAATTCATTTCATTGACTCAACTAAATTTTTTTCTTAGTGCATTATGATTTACTAGGAGAGTATCAGACCTTCAGATTACGGATTTTGCTCAAACGTTGGGATAAGTTTTCCGATGTCAGAATATGAAAGGAGTCAAAATTTTAGATCCCAACGCTCAATATTTCCCCAGTTACCGGCAATTAAAGAAAATCACTAAAAAAGTTACTAGTTTTTCAAACGCATATAGTTCCTAAGCGTTGATAGCTAGCAGCTTGAAATTCTTTTTAAATGAAAGCTGAGCTCAAATCCTTTCGAAATAGTAGTTATAGCATGTTAAAATATTATTTTTTCCCAAAGTTATAGGGTGATAAACATTGGACCTAATTTTTCTTTTTAAAAAATTAATAACAAAAGCTGAGATTGGGTCTAATGTTTATTACGCTATAACTTTGGGAAAAAATAATATTTTGACATGCTATAACTACTATTTCGAAAAGATTTGAGCTCAGCTTTTATTTAAAAAAAGTTTCATGCTCCTAAGTATCAATGCTAAGGAACTGTAAGCATTTGAAAATCTAGTAACTTTTTAGTGATATTCTTCAACTGCCTGTAACTAGGGAAATATTGAGCGTTGGAGTCTAAAATTCTATTTCCTTTCATATTTTGACATCTGAAAACTTATCCTAAAGTTTGAGCAAAATCTGTGATCTGGAGGTCTAATACTCTCCTAGTTTGTTAAATTTTTAAATAAATTTATTCATTAACATTTAAGAATATTTAATTTCTGGTGCCAAATCGAAAAATTTAAATATATAATATAGGAACCCAAAATTGTAAATAGCTAATAAATGAATTTATTTAAAAATTAATAATGTTTCCAACAGTATATATGGAATTCATAAAATATATAAAAAATTAAATAGTTCAAATTCTTAACGATTTGTATATCGTTCCTATTTTTAAATACAAACGAAAATAATAATTCTTCTAGTTTATATTTTCTGTATTATACTATTCTTTCAAACAAAAGACTTTTAAATTTTGTTTTGCAGAAAAGCTATAATTTTTGAATTTTAAAATTAAATAAACAAACTTAAAAAAAAAATACATTTTAGGCAAGTCTATTATTAAATAGTATTATCATAATAACAAAAGTTTTGAAATCAATCAAGAAATTGCCAAGTAATTTTTTATTTCATTGATTTTTTTTAAATATAAAAATAAATGGTTCATTACTTTAAATTATTATTTTTTAATTATATATATATGATCCCTATTATTATTATATGAATTAAAATTCTTATCGTTTGTATTTTAACTGACATTATACTATATTTAAAAAAAAATTTCAAGCTGTCAATCTAGAAATATTTTAGATATTAAATTAAGCTATCAAATTTGTATTACTTATCGATTTTTTATTATTTGTTTTCAAACATTCCGAAATATTTTAAATCACGTTAAATAATACGTCACTAAAGCGTGCGTGGTCTGACATCACAGGAAAAATGTCAAAAAAATTTAATGTGTGCTTAGTGGGCCTACATACCACTTTGAAAATTTGTTGGCTTAAATGGAACTTGCTTTGTAGATAATTAAAAAAAAAAAAATCTCATTTAAAATTTACAAAATTACTTGTCAGGCTCATGGATGAATATTTTATGGTGTGTTATAAGCTAAGAAGTTTATAACATCTGTATTTTCTAAATTTATTGCTATAATTCAGAAGTAAATGTCATAGAATTGTTATCATGTTCTAATTTTGGTAGTATTGGAAAAATTTCAAATTTAGTAAATGTTTTGGTGCAATATCAATAAATTTTTTTTTACATATCGTCGGCTTGGATTAAAATTTGGCTACTTCAAAAAAGTTTTTAGGTAAATTTTAAAATGAAAATTTCAATAAAAAAATTTATAAAGAATATTAATTTTTCCATAATGAAAAGTATAATTCTATGTAATGAGACAATTTCAATAATAAAGTTCATAAATTTGATGTAAATTTGATGAAAATTTTTTTTGTTTCAAAGTATACAAAAATTTTTCATTAATTTCCCGTACTTATGTGTAAAATTTTGATTTGGGGACGATTTCTAATGAAAATAATTTTCACAAATTACACAAAACAGTGCAATACTATCAAATATATTATTTTCAAAATCATACTTGAAAAGTAACTAAACAAATCCATCTTTAAAAAATCAATTGAATACATTTTATTTTTCAGTTTTTTTATTTTATAATATAAGAAGCTTTGAAAAAATATAATGCATTCTTTTTAGTGAATACTTTAAAATACTTATTTTTTTGGATTTTCTTACGATATTCCTTAAATATACGATGATTTTTTTGCATCAGGTATTTTTTTAGATTTTCATTTAGTTCGATAACATATAGCGAATTTATGAGCAGTATTATAATCAAATTTTTTTTGTAATTATAAAAATCAAACCTTTTTTTTTATAAATGTCTTTTTAACACCAATGGTATTTTGTGTGATTTTTATTTAATGCGCTTTGATGAAGTTGACAATACTTTTCGAAAAATATGCCTTATCAAAGCAGATTCCTTAATTCTTTTATTTATTCTTTTATTATTCTTTTATTCATTTTAAGTTGAATCAATTAAAAATATAATAATAAAAATATTTAATTTACATAACCATAATAAACCATTTAAACATATAATAAACAATTTGAAATTGATTTTTTAAGATACATTTCATAATTCTTTAATATTTTTTAATTGGAAGAGATGTTTCCCTTTATCTGTCATTCTCAATATTTTTCTCATAAAGTTTCAAAGATTTAAAAATCAGATATATTTTTTTAATAGTCAGATAGCTCCTCCATCAGCTATAATTTGTTGTTTATTAAAAAGGCGGATAGTTTTTTTAAACTGGGTTTTTATTTCATATGTTATTACTGTGAATTTTTAAATAGCCTCGCCGATCATTTCTTTAAGATAATCTCATTTAAAGTATGATTACTTTGGGTTTCATTAAACTGTTAATTAATAAAATCAGTATTGTGTGTTTATTTAAAATTCATATAATTCCAGCTTGAAGAACCGTTCAGCTCCTTATTATTAAAATACTAATTTGCATGACATCTTAAATTTTTTAAAGTAATTTTATTACAAAAAAAGTAATTAACCGCACGAGCAGTCAGATAAGATGCAAAATAGTTATTTTTCTGAAAGAATTTTCAATTTTTCTAAAATAATTAATCTTTGTGTAACTTAAATTTTAAAACTGTTTATGTAATTATTTAAAAACTGAGATTTTTCGTCTTTTAAATTTTGTAACTGTTAAAATAAAATGATATTTTTAAAAATTAATTAAAAAGAATGTTATCGTGCCCCTATATAGCTTTGGAAAATGTCACTTTTTAACAAACAAAAATAATTCAACTATTCAAAGTTTAATCAAAATTTTGTTTAGTAAAAACTGAAAATTATTACGTTCGTTAAAGAGAATTATCATTTTTTTGTTTTGGAAATAAAAATTAATGATATTATAAAAATATATTTAATAAAAAAAAGAAAAAAAAAGTCCAATTTTTAAAAATATAAATGATACCTAATGTAATTTTTATTTAAAATGCGCTTTAATGAAGTTTAAATTTGTAAAATTATTTATTTCTTTAGGTATAGTACATTTATTATTTTACTTTTATAAAATGAAATTAGATCTATTCATATTTATTGTCTATTTCTGTATTTGAGTTAAAAGTGTCATATATATAAGTTTAGAAAAGGTCCTTTTTTTAAAGAACAAAAAAATTTTTATTATTCGCAATTGAGTGAGAATGAAAAAACTACTATAATTTGTAATAATTTTTTTCCAATCTTTAATATCTTTTATTTAGCAGGAAAAAATTACAGAACTAGCTACGTTTTTATTTCATATTATTATAAGTTATATAGCCATGTAATATTGACATTAAAACTTTTTTCTATCCCTATCTGTAAATATATTTTTTTATATTTTTGAAATATAATAGAATTTAAGTGTTAAATAAATTTTTAATTTTATTTTTTCCGTTATAAAAATTGATTATAAAAAAATATTATATTTAAAAATAAAACAAAAAAAAAAGAAAAAATAAGTGGAACATTGGGTTTGACGCACGTGTAGACGTGGAAGGGCTTTCGCGGGTAGTTCCAGAAACGCTGCAAGGATCGTCATGATCGAATTCGGCACGTTTCATTAATACGGCATTGGTAATCTCTACTAGGGTGGATGTAGATATTGCTACGGAGGTACCAGTTACTGTTTATTCAAATAAAATTTGTAAAAATAATTTTTTCCGAGTCCATAAATAATATTTGAATGTATAATCAAATATTATAAGTATTATTTAATATTTAAAAAAATATATCTCACAAAATAAGTCTAAAAATATTTAATATTGGTTAATTGAAATTGAACTGTTCTAAAATCTTAATAAATTTCGTAAAATCGCGATCACGTATGCATTCTAAATTTGACAATATTTTCTGTTTTTATTCTTTTTTATGTAAAATAAGATTATTGTTAAATAAAATATATATTTGCTTATTATATATTTTTTGGAAATTTCACCTAGCACATATTTAATATTTCAATTTTTTACCTTAGTATTATGCGTCATTAAAATCACCAAATATGAATTACTGTGGCATTCTTTTATTATTATAACACATGGTTAACCTAACCTCAACTTTTTGAATGGAATATGTAAAAGTGTCAGTAGTAACTGGCACGCAGCATTAGAAACACGGCCGCAGCAATAGCCACAAATACATTTTATTTTAAATTCGTTTTTTCTTATTTTTAATTCTATTATTAATGCTTAACTGATTTTTTTCTAGTAAATCAATGTTTAAATATTTTATTAAAAATAAAAGTGATAAGTTTTCTTCATCTATGAGCTTTAATTTATAAGTTTAACCCCTACAGTCACAGGAGCCGATATATCGGGTACCTAATTTTCTTTTTTTTTTACCTCAATATTTTTGCAATATCATGCTTAATTCTTGGATTTTTTTTATTTTCAGATACACATAGCCTTACTATTTATAATGCTGATGATATTTTATAAATTTATAACTATTGATTATTATTATAAACAAATACATACGAAAAAAGTGAATTGAATTGCATGACTGAAAGGGTTAAAGTTCATCATACGTCGATTTTGCTGTGATACCCACATCTACCCTAATCTCTGATATTATTCTACAGTATGTATTCTGAAGTTGGCTGACTGATATTAAAATGAAAGCTATAAAACATTCTATTTCTTAATTGTATATAGAAATGGAATGTTCTTTTTTTTCTAGATATGTACACTTGGCGGAAAGGATATTTTTCCGAATGTGTACCTCAAATAGCAGCGCTGCATATTTTACCACAGACGTAAGAGAACTTTGAATCATACATTAAGTTTCGCATCATGATCATTTTGTTTTTTCATATATTTATGCAAAATTCAAATAATAACTAAAATTTTATTACAAAGATAATTTAAATTTAAAATATTAGATTCTATATGATTATTGAACTGTAAAATAAAAATTTTAATTTATAAAATTATAACTCTGATCATGAAAAAAGAAAGTAATATTGTTTGTTTACTACAATTATGTCATTAAGAGCAGGCCAGGCTTGCTGTCTTTGTCTAATTGAGATTTTTGTTATTTATTCAAGTATCGGTATATCTGCAAATCAAAGGTTAAGCGCAATAGATATTATTATTACAAATATGTATGCACAAGAAAAAAAAATCTACCGCTTTGTTTTTGAGAAAAGTAAGGAACGCGAAAATATTATAAACATAATGTATTTTAAAAACTTCACTACTTTTTTTTATTAAATCACACGCTGATATAATAGCTCTAGTTTGATTCGTTTTAAGAAATAGAAAATATTCTCACTTTCTTATTTTGCAAAAATCAAAACGCATTTTTTTAAACGTTGGAATGTAAAAATAAATTCATTTTTATGAAAACGTAGTTCCTATTTTTTTAAAGTTATATTCTATTTTCAAAGGTAGGCACCCTAGCGGAAAAAAATGAAGAAAACTGAAAAAAACAGTTTATAACAGCAGATAATGGCAGAAAAATGTCGGAATTGAGACAAAGACAACAGTTATAACTGTTTTTTTTCAGTTATCTGCTAATATTATCAATTTTTTACAGTTATATTCCGTTTTCTTCACTTTTTACTTGCGAGAAAAATGGCATTTACTTAATTAGTGCAGAAAATAGATCTTTACCGCGCGCGCGAAGATTGCCACGCGAAGATGGCAACGCGCATGTGGTAAAGACCTATTTTATGCACGTGTTATGTACCTTTTTTTTTATCACATGGTTCGGAAAATTCGATCATGATTCAGGAATATAATAATTCTAGAAATAACCGTGCAAAAATTTTCCAATTTAAAACGTATAATAAAATGTTTATAACAAAAGATAAAAATACACGATATATTACAATAAGAATTTAAAGTTTTTAACCAAGGAAAAAATATTCTAAAATATTATTACAGTATAAGTAAATAATAATTCAATAAAGAAAAATAAAATGGTAAATTAATATTTCAACGAAGGAAAATGATATAACAACAAATAAAATGAATTTGTTTAATGTTTACTATTATAAAAACGGGAATCTAAAGTTTTCGCGCAATCGTCGTAAGTGAAAAAATTATTAAAACAAAGGAAAAAATATAGAAGAGTGGGGATACAAAAAGCAAGTGCTAAATTCAATGTATTTGAAATATAGTTTTAGCGAGCGATCAGTAACAGTTTACGTTCGCATCAAGAAGCGTATTGTTTCATTTTATTTGATTCCCGAATAAAAAAATAATATTACAACTAATAAATGGTATTTTATAAACAAAAAAAAATAAAATAATAAAATAATTTTCTAATCAAAAAAAGAACATTATAACAAAAATAAAGAAAGTTTTTAAATTTTATTACAGTTAAGGTAAATAATAATTAAGAAAAAATAAAATAATAAATTAAAATTTTGAAAAAGAAAAATAATATTATAACAAATCGAATAAATTTCTTATATGTTTAATATTATAAAAACGAGAATCTAATTTTTGCGCGCAAGCATTGTAAGAAAATTATTTAAACAAAGAAAATGTATAGAAGAGTCGGAATATAAAAAGCAATTGCTCGACTCAAAATATTCAAAATGATATTTTCATACGGACAATCAGTGATATTTTACGTTCACATTTAAAAGTGTTTTTAATTTCCGATGTCTCAATTCCATATCAATAATTTCTGTTCACTGCACGAAAAATTAAGTGCGCGAAAATCGAAAAAGCGCGCGAAAAATTCATTCCTCAATCAAGAAATGAATTTTCTACAAGCTTTTTAAATTTTCACACGCTTAATTTTTCGTGCGTTAAACAGGCATTTTCGGTATGGAAATCAGGCACTGAAAAACGAATTTTCCGAACGCCGTGTTAAAAATGATATTTACTTAACAAGTGCAGAAAATAGGTCTTTGCACGTGTTATGTACTGTTTTTTTTATCACAAGGTTTGAAAAATCCGTGATCGTGCAGAAAATGAATTTTCAAATTCGAATTTTAAATGTAAATTGAATTTGTTTTATATGTACAATTTCTACAAATAAACACTTTTTGAACATAAAACTGTTTTATTTTATTTAAAACATAAATATGTAAAAAATTTAATATTAAAAGAGAGAACAATATAGTTTACATCATTTGCGAACTCATTATTTTTTTTTAAATTTTCATTATAGCAAAATAAGTAATCTATTCGTTTCTTTGCTTGAAACAAAATATTTTTTGAATGACTTTATTGAATTAGCGAAACTTTGGCATATCTTAACCTTTTTAGAATGGAAATATGTTTTGAAAAGCGAATGATAAGGATTACTTAATTTTATTGATAATTATGGTTTTTGAAAAATAAACAGTCATAAGTAATTTTATTAAGATAAGACTTTGAAAAAACGTGAGAAAAATCACTTAATTTTTTTAATCTTAGTGTAATAAGTATAAAATAAAATTCATAATATTATTTTTGAAAAATTTGTCGAAATATATTTTTCAAATTCATTATTTTCATAATATTTATCTTTTTATTCGGAATCTAAATTTTACATTCATGTTATATGTAGATTTATCAATCAAACAAATATAAAAAGAATAGAAATGATTTGGAAATATATTTTTTTTGACAACATTTTTTTAAAGATAAATGAACAAGACTCTCCGTGAAACACAAACTGCAAAAAAACTTTCTTTTATTTGACAAAGAATTCAATTTGGTGGAAATGAATGATTAGTTTTTGAATTTTGTAAATAAATTAGATCATAAATAAATGTACATGTTGAACCTTAAAACTTCAATTTTATTTATGCATTATTATACTTATCATTTTAACTAAATGTTATTTTTTCAAAAAATTGTAAAAAACTATGAAAAAATATAAATAATCGTAAATAAATGTGAATAATTGTAAAAAAAATAAATAAATGTAAATAACTGTAAATAAATATAAACAACTGTATGTTTATAGTTATTTACAGTTAGTAACACTTATTTACAATTATTTCCAGAAATTTTTTCCATATGGGCTTATCTTAATAAAATTATTTACAACTGTTTATTTTTAAAGAACGATAATATAAAATAATATTTGATGAGATTATATTATATAATAAAATTATATTAGCAATAAAATTAAGTAATCCTTATCATTTGCTTTTCAAAACATATTTTCATTCTAAATAGGTTAAGATATGCCAAAGTTTCGCTAATTCAATAAAGTCATTCAAAAAATATTTTGTTTCAAACAAAGAAACGAATAGATTACTTATTTTGCTATAATGAAAATTTAAAAAAAAATAATGAGTTCGCAAATGATGTAAACTATATTGTTCTCTCTTATAATATTAAATTTTTTACATATTTATGTTTTAAATAAAATAAAACAGTTTTATGTTGAAAAAGTGTTTATTTGTAGAAATTGTACATATAAAACAAATTCAATTTACATTTAAAATTCGAATTTGAAGTTGGCGCGTACCAAACTATACATTAGCATTGATGCCAACTATGAAACATGGCTTCTTGCACGGCCATTGTATTCTTACAGCTGATCGCATCTTTTTAGAAAAATGTAATTTTGCTTTTTTGCGATATGATTTATCAAACCAAGTTTCCGCCCTTCATTTTTCAAAGATAAAATGATCCTGAATAGTAAATTTCCCTACGAAACACGGTTTTTGAGAAATTTGATTTTTTCGAACTGAGAAATTTGTTTTTCTAATTATCTTCGATTAACGCTTTTTTCCGCTAATTTTTAGAGTTTCCGCCCTTCATCGAAATTAAATGAAGTGATCTATAAAAGGAAAACTCATTCCGATGTATAGTTTTTTCAAAAATTGTAATTTTATAAAATTATAATTTTCGATCGGTAAAGTAGCGTGAAACCATACCCTTAATACGTGCGACAAAACTGCTCCAATACCGTAGCTTGACGCGTCTATTGTGATTTTAATAGGTAAGCGCGCATCGAAGTGCATTAAAACTTCATGAGGGACTAACTTATTTTTAGCTTCGTTGAAAGCCCTATCGCATTCTTTGGACCAGTTCCATTCCCCGGTCAAAAAAAAACATCTATAAATATAGCTAAAAATATAGATAAAGAAAATACAGCTATATTGATGTGTATTATAGCTATATTCATGTGTCTTTTTTAGCTGTATATCTATGAGAAATATAGCTAGATTTTCAGCTATATTTCTAGCTATAATGGGCTAAAATAGGGATTATACCTATAAAGATAGGTAAAAATATTGCTAAAAATCTAGCTAGATTTCTCATAGATACCCTAGTGGAAATCGAATCTGTGAATAACTGGGAATAACTGGAAATAACTGGAAATAACTGGGAATAACTGTGAATAACTGGGAATGACTGTTATAAACTGTTCAGTTTGAGACAGGAATAACAGTTATTCCCAGTTATTCCCAGTTATTCCCAGTTATTCCCAGTTATTCCCAGTTATTCACAGTTTATAACTTAAAAATAATTTGAAAAAACAGAGGTACGAATAACAGTTATTCCCAAATATATTTATAATAGAAAAAAAAATAAAAAAAATATATATTTTTTTCATTTTTTCAAATTTATATTTTTCAAATTATTATTAAACTAAACTGTAAATAACTGGGAATAACTGTGAATAACTGGGAATTTAAAAAAATTTAAAAATTTAAAAATTTAAAAATTTAAAAATTTTAAAATTTTAAAATTTTAATTTCAAACTGAACAGTTTATAACAGTTATTCCCAGTTATTCACAGTTATTCCCAGTTATTCACAGATTCGATTTCCACTAGGGTATACAGCTAAAAAAACACGTAAATATAGCTGTAATACACAATGTAGCTATATTTTTACCTATATTTTTTAGCTATATTTATAGATGTTTTTTTTTGCAGGGTCAACATCTTTTCTCAATAATTCATAAAGCGGTCTAACTAATCTTGCATAATTTTTAATAATTCATAATACCTAAAAACTTTTGAAGTTCCTTCACGTTCGTTGGTGTTTCAATATTGTTGATTGCCCTAACTTTATCTTCTGCTACGTGTATTCCAGAGGCGTCGATCATATAACCAAAGAATTGGACTTTTTCTTTCGCAAACTCACATTTATCAAACGTTTAAATACTTTTTTTAACCGCGCGTCGTGAAGTTCAATCGTAGGTCCTATGATTAAAATATCATTAAAGAATATGATCACTCCTATATCTAATAATAGTTTTTCAATTTCTTGTTGAAAGAGTCCTGGGGCCGAAGCTATACCATAGCTTAAACGCGTATACTTGAATAAATCCTTGTGAGTAGCTATTGTAGTCAATAGCTGAGAATCCTCGTCTAGCTCTACTTGTTGGTAAGCCTGAGACAAATCGAGTTTAGAGAAAATTTTTCCTTCGTTCAATGTTGTGAGCAAATCTTGTATCCTCGGAATCGGATACCTGTTGATTTTAACGTTAGGATTCAATGTTATTTTATAATCTCCGCATATCCGTATTTGTCCATTTCTTTTTAAAACAGGGACTATGGGCGTTGCCCAATGACTACTTTCCATCGAAACTAAAATATTCTCGCGAACTACCCAATAAGCACACACCTGGAAAAAAGAATTCTTTAAGAATTCACGAATGTCCGCTCTGAAGTTAATATAAAATATATTAATAAAGTATTCATAAAATATTCACAAAGTATTCTTCCACAAAATTTGAATAAAAAATAACTCTTCAACGTATCTTTATAAATATTTTAAAAAGATTAAGAAAGTATTCATAAAGAATTCTTTTTTGAAACAGCAATCATAATCCAAAATATTCATAAAGTAGTCGAAAAGTATACTTTTGAAACACTGATTTTCTAGTAACTTAGTCACTTTCAAAAATCGAAAGATGTAATGGATATTTTATTGCTTTTCAGATTATTTTAAAATCATTTTTAATTTTGATTTTCATGAAATTCAAAATTGAAAACTTGAAATTCCTGATAATTTTATAAATTGTAAAAATTCAATTTAATTAATCATTTAATAATATAAATATTTTGTATCTATTTCAAACGAAAAAATTGTTAACATTTTATAAAACAAAATATATAAATATTTTAAGTGTGTTTAAAATGAATTCTCATTTTGAGAATTTAAACAAATATCTGAACATTCTTCAATTTAAATTAAATTAACCATGACTTCACAAAAAATTTCTTTTATTAAATTAAGGTATCTCTTGAATATTTAATAAATTTTTACTTAAATTATTCAAATAAAAATGTAGTTTGGCTAATATTATTAACCATGAATAATTAACTAACAAATTTATGAACATTTCTTATGCTTATACCAATGAACATGTACAAGTTTCGAGAATTTATTAACAGATGAGTTGGTAGCCAAGTAGACTAAGTCATGGGCAACCCATACAGCATGAAAGGACTTTGAAAGGATTCTGAAAGGATTCATGAAAGGACTACAATCTTCCAGAAATATTTCACTGAAAGGATTCTGAAATAATTCTATGTCCGAGGTATTATTCTCTTAAAAATAATACAAGAAAATATTTCATAAAGAATTCACAAGACATTTTAAAATCCTTTCAATGAAAGAATTCTGTAAGGATACATAAATTCTTTTGGTAATAATTCGTAAATCTTTTCATACATCTTCCATTGAAAGGATTCTGTAAGAATGATAAGAAATATTTTTGAAATATTACATTGTATTATTTCTAAAAGGAATATACCCCGGACATAGAATCATTACAGAATCCTTTCAATGAAAGAATTCTGTAAGGATCCATGAATTCTTTCAGTAATAATGCATTAATCTTTTCATATATCTTTAGTTGAGAGACGTGTAAAGTTGTAGAAACTTTATTCTTTCCTGTATTATTTAAGAATCAATTTAGAATTAATACATACACACACACACACACACACACACACACACACACACACACACACACACACACATATATATATATATATATATATATATATATATATATATAACGGATATGATGATATAATTATTCATAGGATTACGAATAGTTTTACAGCGGTTAAAATCGAAGTTATGATAACACAAACATCGCACGCATAACAATTTATAGTTTCCATTTTAGATTCTTATTTTCCTTATATATGAAACGGGAAGCACTCTTACCGCTTGCACGGAGTAAGAGATACCGTCATCAAGCGGATAAATTATAAACTAATCCCGAAAATATTTCTAAATGATTCCGTTATATTTCACGTTTTCTTTCAAAAAGTCCTTTCAAAGTCCATTCAGTAAGGATTCATGTAATAATTTTTATATTCATCATAAGTTCTTTCATGAATTATTTCAAAAAGATTTCAAAATTATTTCATGTAAGATTTCGTGCGACATTACCAAAACATTGCATGAATTATTACATGAATGCTTTTTGAAAGAATCTTGAAATGATTTGGTGAAAGAATACCTTAGATCATCCCAAAATCTTTCTAAATTATTTTCTGATTTTAATCGTTAGAAGATTTCTAAGTTATTTCTTGTTTCCTTTCAAGTAGTCTTTTCAAAGTCCTTTCAGTAAGGATTCATGTAATAATTTTTATATTCATCATAAGTTATTTCATGAAATATTTCAAAAAGATTTCAAAATTATTTCATGTATGATTTTTTAAGACTTTACCAAAATATTGCATAAATTATTTCATGAAAGCTTTTTGAATGAATCTTGAAATGATTCGGTGAAAAAATACCTTGGATCATTCCGAAAATCTTTCTAAATTATTTTACGACTGGATCCTTCGAAAGATTTCTGAGTTCTTTCTTGTTTCCTTTCAAGAAGTCTTTTCAAAGTACTTTCAGTAAGGATTCATGTAATAACTTTTTCGTCATGATAAGTTCTTTCATGAATTATTCCAAAAAGATTTTAAAATTATTTCATGTAAGGATTCGTGAAATTTTACGAAAATCTTACATGGAATTATTACGTTAAAGCTTTTTGGAAGAATCTTGAAATTATTCGGTGAAAGAATAACTTAGATTAATTCGAAAATCTTTCTGAATTATTTTACAACTAGAACTTTCGAAAGATTTCTGAGTTTGTTCTTGTTTCCTTTCAAGAAGTCCTTTCAAAGTCCTTTCAGTAAGGATTCATGTAATAACTTTTATTCTTATCATAAGTTATTTTATGAAATATTATAAAAAGATTTCAAAATTATTTGATGTATGATTTCTTGAGACTTTACCAAAATATTGCATGAATTATTTCATGAAAGCTTTTTGAATGAATCTTGAAATGATTCGGTGAAAGAATACCTTAGATCATTCCGAAAATCTTTCTAAATTATTTTATGACTTGAACCGTTGGAAGATTTCTGAGTTCTTTCTTGTTTCCTTTCAAAAAGTCCTCTCAAAGTCCTTTCAGTAAGGATTCGTGTAATATTTCATGTCTTAACTTTCGTTTCCTTTTTGGTTATATTTTTGTAAAGACTTTGTAATCTTCTTGTGTATTATTTCATAAATTCTTTTCAAAAGAATGTAGTTATCTTTTTAAGTTCTTTTTAAATGCTTTCAACGTATTATTACTTGTAATATTTCATGAAATTATTTCAAAATTCTTTCATGCTGTGTGGGAACACTTTTTTTTTATTTTGTTTGACATCCTCAAGAACCGTGGTTCGAATCTCGAACAAATAATTTTTTTTTTTTTTTAATTTAATAGCTTATTTTTAATCAATTATAACATTTTTTGTTTTTCATAATCATGTAAAATAGAAGGATTATTTATAATTTGATGATTAAAAAAAGTATTTTGCGAATTTGATTCAATCAAAAGAATTGTTTGTGAATACTTTGTGAATACTTTAAAAACTAAAGTGGTCGGACATTCGTGAATAAACAAAGCAATCATTAAGAACTCTTTATTGATACTTTCGTTTACGAAAGTATACATAAAGAATTGTTTTTTAATTCTCTCTTTGACACCGTTTGCTTGTTGGGCAACCTATCCAGTTCATCCTCTACTTTTTTGCGTAATGCTTACGGCACCGATCTAGGCTTACAGAACATTGGTTTATCGTTGTCGATCAAATGTAATTTAAATCGCCCTTTCTTGTATTTACCTACTCCGCTCGCGAATAACGTTTGAAAATCTTTTAATATAACGTCTGTTTTGCTATTTCTCTCACTTTTGTGTAAATTATTTATTATAGAGCGAGTGGAGTCAGAGCTATTATTCAAAATTTGCACAACGTTTAGTATTCCTATCCAATCTCTACCCAGTATAGGCGCACCGTTTCCTGGTAGCACAAAAAATTCTAAATAATAATTTTTATCTAAATGATTGACATTTGCATCTAAGATTTAATTAGTTAAATTAAATTTCCTACATAATTTTTAAAAATTCTTGAACTGTTTCTCAACCTACTTTTTTCAAAAACTGCTGCGCTATTAAAATATCCCTCCGAAATCGCCGTGATTGGTGAGCCCGTGTCAATTTCAAAGCTTAGATTTTCATTTTCTACACGTATATTAGATTTAAATGGTTCATTATTATTACTTTTTTTTGCAATATTAAACAAATTTTCAAACCCTTCCGCTAAGTTATCACATTCTTCTAAAAAATTCTGCTTAGGCGGTTTGCTTTTTTCCTTGAAATAGACATTTGTTGCACCTTTGTTATAATTAACGTGATTATTTACACTCGATTCACAAACTACCGCAAGGTGTCCCGTTTTATTACACTTATTGCATGTATAGCCTTTAAAGCGACACGATTTTGACATATGGTTAGGCTTACCGCACATTTAACAAGTTGGTGTTTTTCCACCGACCTTATCCTTTATGTTCGATGTAGCACGTTTTCTTGCATTGTCCGTGATGTAGTTTACTGCGGTGTTAGAACTGTTGCCGGGCATCGTTGTCATTTCCGCTGCATTTTTTTGAGCCAGTTCCATAGATAATGCCAATTCTACTGCTGAATTATACTTCAACTCCTTTTCCGTTAATAAGCGTTTTTTTATTCTTTCGCTCGACACGCACCATACAAATTGATCTCGTAGGCTATTATCCAAATTTGCATTAAATTCACAATGTGTCGATAGTTTTCTTAGTCTTTCTATGAACGACTTAATATCCTCGTTGTCTTTTTGACGACATTCTTTAAATTTATAGCGTTCTGCTATAACACACGGTTTCGGTTGTAAAAAGTCCTTCATTAACTTTGTTAACTCATCAAATTTCTTAGAAGACGGCAAGTCCGGCGTACACAAATTTCTGAGCGTTGAATAACCTTCGTTTCCTATAAACGTGATGAGAGGTGCTACTTTCCTTTTGTCCCCATATGAAAAAAATTTTTGGATATAATTGTAAATAACTGTTAATAACTGTAAATAAATGTAAATAAATGTAAATAACTGTGAATAACTGTAAAAAAGTGTTAAAAAATGTGGGAATTGAGACATAAATAACAGTTATTTACAATTATTTACAATTATTTACTGTTATTTACACTTATTTACAGTTATTAACTGTTATTTACACTTTTTAACTGTTATTTACACTTATTTACAGTTATTTATATTTATTTACAGTTATTTATATTTATTTACAGTTATTTATATTTATTTACAGTTATTTATATTTATTTACAGTTATTTACATTTATTCACTTTTTTCACAATTATTTATAGTTATTTACGATTATTTATAGTTTTTTACAATTATTTGCAGTTATTTACATTTTCGAAAATATTCACGAATTTATTCAATAATTTTATATATAGGCGAAAATTTTTAAAAATGTGAATAAACGTAAATAATTGTAAAAAACTATGGAAAATTGTAAATAATTGTAAATAATTATAAATAACTGTAAATAACTGTAAAAAACTGTAAATCTGTAAATAACTATAAATAATTGTAAATAATTATTAATAACATTAAATTATTCACTAATTCAAAAATTTTTGAAAATGTAAATAACTGTAAATAATTATGAATAATTGTAAATAATTATAAAAAACTGTAAATAATTGTAAATAATTGTAAATAATTGTAAATAACTGTAAATAACAGTTAATAACAGTTAATAACTGTAAATAATAGTAATTAATAGTAAATAATAGTAAATAACTGTAAATAACTATTATTTATGTCTCAATTCTGACATTTTTTAACAGTTATTTATAATTATTTACTATTATTTACAGTTTTTCACATAAATTATTTCCATATGGGTCTTCAGTGATTTCGTTTGCGACGAAAAACTGGTCTATTCTTTCCATTCATAGAATCCAGTCTTCTCCTTTAGAAAACTCCTGAACTGATCCTAAGTACGATTTTGCCATCTTGCTTTTGTTACTTTGTAGTTGAGCTTGTCCTTCGTTTAAGATTTGGCTTTCTCTGAGTAGCACTTTCCTTTGTTCTATTAGCTCTTGCCTTTCCTTGCTAATCGCAATATGGTGTTTTTCTAATTGATTTTTAGCTGTCTCGAGCTCCAGTCTTTCCTTTTCTAATTCCTTCCTTTGATTTTCTAATAATTGTTTATCACTAATTACTACCGTGCATTGTCGATCTAACTGCCAGCCCCTGTGACTGCAGATTCTCGTACAAACGCTTCGCGGCTTCCAATCTTGACAAATCGCCAATTATCCTCGTCGCCAATTGTCGTGTACTTAATAAGCAATTGTATAATGTAATAAAATATAATTTATTAAACTAATTAAGTATACAAGTTATTATATGATGAGTCGAGACAGTTAAATAATACAGAGACGTCGGTTCAGGTCGAAGTCTCGAGTAGTTCTGTTCTTGTAAAGCAACGCAAGAATAATCACTCGTGAGAGAGAGCGCGCAGCGCCCTCTAATATATATACATACATCACATATTTGAATAATAAATTTCTTCGTTGTTTTTTGAAATATTGTATTTAAATATATTTTTTATGAAAAATAAAGTATTCACGCATTTTATTATATTAATCCCAAATAACAGTAAAAAATATACTTTAAAAAGATATAATAAACGTCAAAACATAAAAAAATATGTACTTCATACATAAACTACTATTTTTAAAAATTAACAATATGGATAAAATTTTTTCCTAATTAATTGTCAAACTGAAAAAAATTTTTAATGCTTTTCATATCATGGTTCAAAGTTTGGAACCATTGTAATAATTACAAAGGAAACATTGAAATCTTTTTTTTTCAATTTTTGGCAATGTTAAAATTTTATGTAAATTTTTTAAAAATAAAATAGAATTTACAGTCATTTTCATTGAAAACACGCTTTCGTGAAATTTGCAAGGTTTCGTGAAGTTTCATTTTTCTTAAAATTAATTATAGACATTATAAATTTATATTAAGTTAATTCAATAAAAAGAAATTTAAAACCTGATATCAAGATATTTGCTACTATATTACTATATTACTGATATTAAAAAGGATATATTTTTAATATAAGCATTTTTTCATTCTTTTAATTGTCTAAAATAAAATGATGTTTATCAACATTTTATGTTGAATTTTTATTAAATGAATTAAAAATAATATTATCATGCTCCTATATAAGTTTAGAAAATGCCAGTTTTTGAGAGATTAACAGAATTTAGGCTATTTAAAATGTAGCGAAAATTTTATTTAATGTCTTGTGAGAACTTAAATTATTGTTTGTTAAATCATTTTTTTTTTCGTTTTGAAAATAATAATTGATAATATTATAAAAATATATTTAATAAAAGAAAGAAGAAAAAGTCCAATTTTTAAAAATATTAATGATATTCAATGTAATTTTTATTAAAAATGCACTTTAAGAGGAGGTCACGTATCTCTATCCTTTTCTAATCAAAGAAATGATTTTTTTACAAAAACTTATAACTTTATCAAAAAATGAAGAGAAAACCGCATCTTGTATCAAAAAAAGCAATATTTTCTTTGATAAGAAAGAATTAATTTTATTTCTTCGTTCTCAAGAAAACCTTGAAAAACCAAATTGTCCACCCTAACCTCCATGATTTAAGTTTTTCAAGGTTTTCTTGAAAACGAAGCAATAAAATTAGTTCTTTCTTATCAAAGAAAATATTGCTTTTTTTGATACGAGATGCGGCTTTCTCTTCATTTTTTTGCTAAAGTTGTTAGTTTGTGTAAAAAACTCAATTCTTTGATTAGAAAAGGACGGAGATACGTGACCTTCTCTTAATGAAGTTTAAATTCGTAAAATTATTTATCTTTTCAGGTAAATTTATTATTTTACTTATCTAAAATAAAATTAGAATTATTTATATTTATTTTCTATTTTTATTAAATTAGTTAAAAATGTCATAAATTTATATAAATTTAGAAAAGGTCCTTTTTTTAAGGAACAAAAAAAATTTTATTATTTGCAATTGAGTGAGAATGAAAAAACAACTATAATTTAAAATAATTTTTTTTCAATCTTTAATATCTTTTATTTAGTAGAAAAAAATTACAGAACTAGCTTCGTTTTTATTTCATATTAATATAAGTTATATAGCCATGTAATATTGACATTAAGAGGAGGTCACGTATCTCCATCCTTTTCTAATCAAAGAATTAAGTTTTTGCAAAAACTAATAACTTATCGAAAAATGAAGAGAAAGCCCCATCGCGTATTAAAAAAAGCTATATTTTCTTTGATGAAAAAGAATTTATTTTATTGCTTCGTTCTCAAGAAAACTTTAAAAACTAAATTGTCCAACCTAACCTCTATGTTTTAAGTTTTTCAAGGTTTTCTTGAAAACGAAGCGAGAAAATCAATTCTTTCTTATTAAAAAAAATATAGCTTTTTTTAATACGCAATGGGGCTTTCTCTTTATTTTTCGCTAAAATTATTAGTTTTCGTGAAAAAATCAATTTGTCGATTAGAAAAGGACAGAAAAAGTCGACCTGCTCTTAAAACTTTTTTCTATCCCTACCCATATGGAAAAAATTTTTTGATATAATTGTAAATAACTGTTAATAACTGTAAATAAATGTAAATAAATGTAAATAACTGTAAATAACTGTAGAAAAGTGTTAAAAAATGTGGGAATTGAGACATAAATAACAGTTATTTACAATTATTTACAATTGTTAACTGTTATTTACACTTATTTACAGTTATTAACTGTAATTTACACTTATTAACTGTTATTTACACTTATTTGCAGTTATTTATATTTATTTACAGTTATTTACATTTATTCACTTTTTTCACAATTATTTACAGTTATTTACGATTATTCATAGTTTTTTACAATTATTTGCAGTTATTTACATTTTCGAAAATTATCACGAATTTATTCAATAATTTTATATATAGGCGAAAATTTTTAAAAATGTGAATAACTGTAAATAACTGTAAAAACTATGGAAAATTGTAAATAGTTGTAAATAATTATAAATAACTGTAAATAACTGTAAAAAACTGTAAATAACTGTAAATAACTATAAATAATTGTAAATAATTATTAATAACATTAAATTATCCACTAATTCAAAAATTTTTGAAAATGTAAATAACTGTAAATAATTATGAATAACTGTAAATAATTATGAATAATTGTAAATAATTATAAAAAACTGTAAATAATTGTAAATAATTGTAAATAACTGTAAATAACAGTTAATAACAGTTAATAACTGTAAATAACTGTAAATAATAGTAATTAATAATAAATAATAGTAAATAACTGTAAATAACTATTATTTATGTCTCAATTCCTACATTTTTTAACAGTTATTTACAATTATTTACTATTATTTACAGTTTTTCACATAAATTATTTCCATATGGGTATCTGTAAATATATTTTTTTATATTTTTGAAATAAATTAGAATTTAAGGTGTTAAATAAATTTTTAATTTTATTTTTTCCGCTATGAAAATTGATTACAAAAATATATAATATTTAAAAATAAAACAAAAAAAAAAAAAAAAAATAGGTGGAACATCGGGTTTGAACTTGGCAAAAGTAGAGAGCAAGGTGCGTAAAAACTTAGTGACCACAGCCACCGCATTCATTTGTTGAATAGGGTAAAAAGTTACATATGTTTATCGCCCCCCCAAAAAATTTTATTTATTATTATTTATTTGTTTGATTACTTTAATGATTTTTATTATTAAAATATGTATCTGTTTTAAATAAAAATATGTAATTAATCAACAAATTTTCGGGACGGTTAATCGCATTGAAATAAAGCTATAAAGTATCACGGCGAAAACAAGCTAAAGCGGGTTTGCCGTAAGTTTACCTACGCCACTGGAAGCCGCGTGTTTCGTGTGTTTGTCTCCTTCTCTCTCGCTTGCTTCTCTACGCGCGTGTAGACGTGGAGGGGCTTTGTTCCAGAAGCGCCGCAAGGATCGTCATGATCGAATTCGGCACGTTTCATTAACACGGCATTGGCAATCTCTACTAATCTCTGCCAATATTATCAGTTTTCTCTAATGATGTTCTGTTTCGTTTACTTTGTATGCGGAAAGAAACAATTTTTGTTTAACTTCCTTAATTTTTCTTCGTTTCAAAACGTTACGTAACTGTTGTCTTTAGTTTGCTCTAGATTTCTTCACTTTTCAACAGTTGTATTCAGAATATAACTGTTTTCTACAGTTTCCTCCAGATTTCTTCATTTTTCAACATTTATGTTCTAAATATTACTATTTTCTGCAGTTTCCTTCAGATTTCTTCACTTTTCAACAGTTGTTTTCAGAATATAACTGTTATCTACAGTTTTCTTCACTTATCAACAGTTATGTTCAGAATATAATTGTTTTCTGCAGTTTCCTCCAGATTTCTTCACTTTTCAACTGGTGTGTTCGGAATATAACTGTTTTCTGCAGTTTTCTTCACTTTTTCAATGGCTTTTACATTTGGAAAAAAATTTTCGAAAATGAATATGATTGTTAATAATTGCAGATAATTGTATAAAACTGTAGAAAACTGAAAAAATCTGAAAAAATCAGAAGATAACTGTTGTCTTTGTCTCAATTTCAACATTTTTCAACAGTTGATTTCCGTTTTCTTCAGTATTCTCCTGATATTTTTAGTTATTAACTGTTGTATGCATTTATTTTTTTCCGCTTGGGACCTTTTCGAAGTCTTTTTTTTCTAAGTATTATATAAAAAAATAATAAGAAATAGTATATTACATACCAAGGGAGGTAAAGTACTGGCAAGTCCATAGCACATATAATTGCCACCTCGAGCCGAAGGCGAGGGTGGCAAGTATGTGCCATGGGCTTGCCATTTTACCTCCCGTGGTGTGTATGCTATTTTTCGCCATACCCGGGCCGAAAATACAACTTTTGTTTTTCGGTGCCGGGACGAAAGTTGTGCTTTCGGGCAGGGTATGGCGAAAAAGTTTTTGCGAGCCTTATTCAAAACAGTCTTTTTTTTTAATCATGTAAGGGAAAAAAAATAGGGACCAGTTACCTTTGCAAAACTTGAAAAATGACGTGTTTTATATTTTTTTATGAGAAAACAATTTCGTTACATCAACTAAAACTATCTTATAATACTTTTTTACATTTCTTTCATGCAAAAAAATTTTTTTTACTCATCAATTACATTAAATTCATAGCTTTTATGTACACCCACCGTTAAGGATATTTTTCCAAACGTGTACGTCGAATGGCAACGTCGCATATTTAATCCATGGCGTTTTTTACTACTTTACGATAATGAAGATTTTTATGGCTAATATCCCGCGAAAAATGTAAATGGCGATTCAATCAATTATTTAGAATAAATATGAATTAATTTTTTTTTTAAATCTTCATTATCGACAGCGTAAGCTGAGTAATGAAGTAGCTGAGATGCGAAACTTTGTGCACGAAAAATAACATTCTTACGCCATGGATTAAATATGCGACGTTGCCATTCGACGTACACATTCGGAAAAATATCCTTAACGGTGGGTGTATAGTTCCCTAAGGACGATTCTTCATTTAACCCGTACCCGTACCCGTACCCGTACCTGCACGATTGTATAGGCGAGTACTTTATCTTCATTACTTTACCATCTATGATGAGTTTCTATCTACTATCGAACTCATCATAGATGGTAAAGTAGTGAAGATAAAGTACTCGCCTATACAATCGTGCGGGTACGGGTACGGGTACGGGTTAAATGAAGAATCGCCCTAAATATTAAAAGTTTCACGGAATCATTGATATAAGGGCGAGCTTACGTCCATGGCATGATCATTCTTGTTCCAACTTTACATCGTTAAACATGTAGGAGTTACTCTGTAATTCAATTGCTTCATAATGATTTAAATAAAAGATATATTTATTTAAATGTATACATCATAATTGTCAATGAGCCATTTATTAAATAACTCATTTGATCTCATTTCTTAATCATGCATTGAATTGTGAGTTCATCCCTACTGAAAATAATCACGTGATTATCACTTAATTATCACGTGACGTTAACGAGCTAAATGTCACGTGATACGAACGTGATAATCACGTGATTTGGAAAGAGAAAAAAAAAAACTTTACTAAAAATAATCATGTGATCATCATGTAATAATGACGTTATAATCACGTAATTATCACAAAATTATAACATGATAACCACGTGATTAAGAAAAAAATCTCTAACTAGAAATAATCACGTAATTATGATGTGATAATTACGTGATAATCATATGATTTAATAAAAAAATATTCCTACTCAAAATAATCACGTGATTAAGAGAAAAAATATAAAAAAAAACATAAAATTATTGCAATCTAACTTAATAACCACGTGAATTATTACCCTATAATGATATTTTTTTCTCTGTATCACATGATAACTACGTGATTTTTTTTTGGTAAGGTTTTTTTTTTAAATCACGTGATTATCATGTAATTATCACATGATAATCTCGTAATTATTTTTAGTAGAATATTTTTTTCTTAATTACGTTATAATTACGTGATAATCATGTGATCATCACGTTATTATCAACCCACACAGCATGAAAGAATTTTGAAATAATTTCATGAAATATTACAAGTAATAATACGTTGAAAGCATTTAAAAAGAACTTAAAAAGATAACTATATTCTTTTGAAAAGAATTTATGAAATAATACACAGGAAGATTACAAAGTCTTTACAAAAATATTACCAAAAAGGAAACGAAAGTTAAGACATGAAATATTACACGATTCCTTACTGAAAGGACTTTGAAAAGACTTTTTGAAAGGAAACAAGAAAAAACTCAGAAATCTTCCAACGATTCAATTTATAAAATAATTTAGAAAGATTTTTGAAATAATCTAAGTTATTTTTTCACCGAATAATTTCAAGATTCTTCCAAAAAGCTTTTATGAAATAATTAATGTAATATTTTGGTAAAGTCTCAAGAAATCATACATGAAATAATTTTGAAATCTTTTTGAAATATTACATGAAATAACTTATGATGAGAATAAAAGTTATTACATAAATCCTTACTGAAAGGACTTTGAAAAGACTTCTTGAAAGGAAACAAGAAAAAACTCAGAAATCTTCCAACGATTAAAATCAGAAAATAATTTAGAAAGATTTTCAGAATGATCTAAGGTATTCTTTCACAGAATCATTCGAAGATTCATTCAAAAAGCTTTCATGAAATAATTCATGTAATATTTTGGTAAAGTCTCAAGAAATCATACATGAAATAATTTTGAAATCTTTTTGAAATATTTCATGAAATAACTTATGATGGGAATAAAAGTTATAACATGAATCCTTACTGAAAGGACTTTGAAAAGACTTCTTGAAAGGAAACAAGAAAGAACTCAGAAATCTTCTAACGATTAAAATCAGAAAATAATTTAGAAAGATTTTCGGAATGATCTAAGGTATTCTTTCACAGAATCATTCGAAGATTCATTCAAAAAGCTTTCATGAAATAATTCATGTAATATTTTGGTAAAGTCTCAAGAAATCATACATGAAATAATTTTGAAATCTTTTTGAAATATTTCATGAAATAACTTATGATGGGAATAAAAGTTATAACATGAATCCTTACTGAAAGGACTTTGAAAAGACTTCTTGAAAGGAAACAAGAAAAAACTCAGAAATCTTCCAACGATTAAAATCAGAAAATAATTTAGAAAGATTTTCAGAATAATCTAAGGTATTCTTTCACAGAATCATTCGAAGATTCATTCAAAAAGCTTTCATGAAATAATTCATGTAATATTTTGGTAAAGTCTCAAGAAATCATACATGAAATAATTTTGAAATCTTTTTGAAATATTTCATGAAATAACTTATGATGGGAATAAAAGTTATAACATGAATCCTTACTGAAAGGACTTTGAAAAGACTTCTTGAAAGGAAACAAGAAAGAACTCAGAAATCTTCTAACGATTAAAATCAGAAAATAATTTAGAAAGATTTTCGGAATGATCTAAGGTATTCTTTCACAGAATCATTCGAAGATTCATTCAAAAAGCTTTCATGAAATAATTCATGTAATATTTTGGTAAAGTCTCAAGAAATCTTACATGAAATAATTTTGAAATCTTTTTGAAATATTTCATGAAATAACTTATGATGAGAATAAAAGTTATTACATAAATCCTTACTGAAAGGACTTTGAAAAGACTTCTTGAAAGGAAACAAGAAAGAACTCAGAAATCTTCCAACGATTAAAATCAGAAAATAATTTAGAAAGATTTTCGGAATGATCTAAAGTATTCTTTCATCGAATCATTTCAAGATTCATTCAAAAAGCTTTTATGAAATAATTCATGTAATATTTTGGTAAAGTCTCAAGAAATCATGCATGAAATAATTTTGAAATCTTTTTGAAATATTTCATGAAATAACTTATGATGAGAATAAAAGTTATTACATAAATCCTTACTGAAAGGACTTTGAAAAGACTTCTTGAAAGGAAACAAGAAAGAACTCAGAAATCTTCCAACGATTAAAATCAGAAAATAATTTAGAAAGATTTTCGGAATGATCTAAGGTATTCTTTCACCGAATCATTTCATGATTCATTCAAAAAGCTTTCATGAAATAATTCATGCAATATTTTGGTAAAGTCTCAAGAAATCTTACATGAAATAATTTTGAAATCTTTTTGAAATATTTCATGAAATAACTTATGATAAGAATAAAAGTTATTACATGAATCCTTACTGAAAGGACTTTCAAAGGACTTTATGAAAGAAAACGTGAAAGATAACAGAATCATTTAGAAATATTTTCGGGATTAGTTTATAATTTATCCGCTTGATGGCGGTATCTCTTACTCTCGCAAGCGGTAAGAGTGCTTCCCGTTTCATATATAAGGAAAATAAGAAGTTTAAATGGAAACTATAAATTGTTATGCGTGCGATGTCTGTGTTATGATAACTTCAATTTTAACCGCTGTAAAACTATTCGTAATCCTATGAATAATTATATCATCATATATCCGTTATATATATATATATATATATATATATATATATATATATATATGTGTGTGTGTGTGTGTGTGTGTATTGATTCTAAATTGATTCTTAAATAATACAGGAAAGAATAAAATTTCTAAAGATAGAAACTAAAGATAGATGAAAAGATTAATGCATTATTACTAAAAGAATTCATGGATCCTTACAGAATTCTTTCATTGAAAGGATTCTGTAATAATTCTATGTCCGAGGTATATTTCTTTCAGAAATAATACAATGAAATATTTTTAAAATATTTCATATTATTCTTACAGAATCCTTTCAATGGAAGATGTATGAAAAGATTTACGAATTATATCCAAAAGAATTCATGGATCCTTACAGAATTCTTTCATTGAAAGGATTCTGTAATAATTCTATGTCCGAGGTATATTCCTTTTAGAAATAATACAATGAAATATTTTAAAAATATTTCATATTATTCTTACAGAATCCTTTCAATGGAAGATGTATGAAAAGATTTACGAATTATTACCAAAAGAATTCATGGATCCTTACAGAATTCTTTCATTGAAAGGATTCTGTAATAATTCTATGTCCGAGGTATGTTCCTTTTAGAAATAATACAATGAAATATTTTAAAAATATTTCATATTATTCTTACAGAATCCTTTCAATGGAAGATGTATGAAAAGATTTACGAATTATTACCAAAAGAATTCATGGATCCTTACAGAATTCTTCCATTGAAAGGATTTTGAAATGACTTGTGAATTCTTTATGAAATATTTTTATGTATTATTTTTAAAAGAATAATACCTCGGACATAGAATTATTTCAGAATCCTTTCAGTGAAATATTTCTGAAAGATTGTAATCCTTTTATGAATCCTTTCAGAATCCTTTCAAAGTCCTTTCATGCTGTATGGGCAAATGATAATCACATGATTATTTTCAGTAAAGTATTTTATTTCAAATCACGTAATTATCGTATGATAATTTCCTGATAATCACGTAATTATTTTCTGTGGTGTATTTTTTTTTTATAAATCACGTGACATTTTGCTCGTTAATGTCACGTGATAATCATGTGGTCATCACGTAATAGTCATATGAAAATTACGTGATAATCACGTGATTATTTCATCTACTCATCCTTATCAAATAAAGAAGTTCATTATCACACATCAAACAGTATTTCACTTAACGGTGTCATTGATAATTTTTTACGCATCTCCATTATCTTGAAAAAGCTAAGTATTGCACAACTAAGAGTATTGCACTAAAACGTATCGTCGATGAGAACTTTTCACTCATATCTTTCCCTCCACACGTAAATCGTCGATAGATGTATTTCTTAATAATATAATGCTGCTATGTACTTTGTACATATGAGACAAGGACTAATAATAAATTAGTAGAAACAATTATTGATAGTCAGATTATTTGGTGACTGAAGAATTGACAAAATCCACTACTAAGTACTAGTACTGGTGCGAATTTGCGCTAATAAGCTGCTTAAAGGTTAATATTTCTTAAATTTTTATTTATAATATTTCATACATATATTAAATTCATTTAATTTAATTATTTCATTTGAAATTCACATTGACTATATTTTTTGCATTAAATTCGACTATGACTGATTTTTTGCAAACTTCTATTTTCCTGTTTCATTAACGAGAATAATTGTTTTTATTAAAATACATACAAATTTCTAAGTTTTATTTTTCTTTTAATTTTTCATAAACTAGGATACTGTTTCATAATTATGGCCTTTCACCTAATAAAATAAAATTATATAATCAATAATCATAAGTTAAATTTTTAATACACTTTTTATAATTAATTAGAATGTATCATGTAAATACAATTCATAATTAATTAATTTTTATTGACATTGCATTAAAATTCTTTATCAAACATTTTTTATTAGACTTTGGATCACAGATTTCACTGCCAATTATTTGCACATATTAAAAATTTTATCTTATAAACTCAACTAATATATTTCTTAACAATATTGACTTCAATTTATTTTTTATGGATAATTTATTAATATTTTATTAGGAAATAGATGTGATGGTTTCTTTTATAAATGAATTAAAATTTTCTAATAATTATCTTAATGCTCATCTTAACTGACAACTTTTGCTAATTTTCTACAACTTTCTATGATGTCAGAAATTTCTTCACTATTCATATCAATTAATTCACATTGAAATTCATCAGCAAAAGCCCTTCTAAAAACAGGTATAACATCCTGTATATTGACATTGGCAAACAATTCTTCACTTATACTTGTAACACCTTTCTCCTTAATACCACATGGTACAATGTGTTCGAACCAGCTCAAATTTGTGTTACAATTCAAAGCACAACCATGACTAGTAATATGCCTACTGGCATGAATTCCAATGGCACAAATTTTTCTATCTTGAATCCATACTCCTGTATCTGGTGAAGTTTGACCTTTTAATCCGAATTCAGCACATAGCCTTATAATCATTTTTTCAATTCGTGATATGTAGAAACGTATACTTGTGTTGAATTCCTTGAGATTAATTAATGGATAAGCTACAAGTTGACCTGGACCATGAAATGTTATAAGACCACCTCTATTTGTGCGATAAAAATCTGCATTAAGAGAGCGTAAACGTTTTTCATCTTTAGTGTATCCTTTATTTCGTATCCCAACTGTGTAAACTGGATGGTGTTCAAGTAATATTAGACTGTTTGGAATACTATAAAGGCACTTATCATAATGATTTTGAATGAGAAGTTTTTGTATTTGAAGACCTGTACCATAACTCAGGCGACCAGCCCACAAAACTTTTATCAATTTTGAAAACATTTTTTATTTTTCTTGCTTAATATTTTTAAAAAGTAGAAGTTTTTAGAATCCAGAATTTTTTTTAAGGTTTGTCTTGTATTTATTTTTATTTGTTCATCATAAAATTTTCAAGAAATTTAGCAGAGCTTTTAATTTTGAAGATTTTAGAAAAATGCTCTTTGTCTTCCAGTTTGAGCTAAAGCTTGTTTTTTTTCTACTGTAAGATATAACAGCAATGAGACCTAAAATAACAAACAATTTGTAAAATTTAAGGTTTTAAAAAATTTGTATGTTTATAATTTTATAGTGTAATTTACATAAGCATCAGTGGCAGCATACAATTTTTGTGCATCATTCAAAGGATGAATATGCCATTGGCTTTTTCGTACCAATGGATCTTTGCTGATTCTTTTTCTCAACTATAGTGAAATAAATTAGTTACAATTTATTTTGCAAATTACTTGAATAAAATATAAAATTAATTACTTATTACCAAATATGCAGTCAAATGTTCTAAGCTCCAACGACAAGAACGATTTAAAATGGAATTTGCATATGAACCACAATCCAAACAATTATTATCTACAACCTTCTCTCCTGGAAACTCTTTAAAGTCTTTTGTTAATTTCCAAATATCACTAAGTTGATGAAAAAAATTTTGAAATGTTCAAATTAATAACAATAATTTATGGTGAATTTAAAATTGTTTATAAGATTGAAAAGATTTATAAAATTGCTTATTTAACAACTTACTTTTTTATATTAATACCAACTATTTTTACTTTGGTATGACTTAGTAATGCATTAAAGCTTGCTGGTAATTTTTTTAAATTGTAAATGTGCAATAAATGACATACTTTTTCAGATAAACAAATTTGAGCTAATGCTGTCTTTCCACTTCCAGTTTGAAAATTAAATGGCCACTCTAAATCAAAACCAACTGGTACTATATTATCCTTACAATTTTCTACTTCTGTTCTGAAAAATAAAGATAGATATATCAGATTATCCAATAAGTAATAAACTGCATTAAAAATAAATTGTAACTTACAATAAATTGTCACAAACACAAGCAATATCATTAAATTCACTAACATAATTTATATTTCCCTCAAAAATAATAACAGGTAAATCTTCAAAATCTTCAAATCTTCTGTATGGAATTTGTATTTTCTATTTAAAAAAAGTGAAAAGCATGATTAAATTATTAAACATAAGAATTTAAATTCTTTTATCACTTGAAAACAATTATCTCACTCTTTTACTGGATAAATGCTTATCCAGTTGTCTAAATTGTTTAGTAGGTAGTTGTATAAAATTTTTTTTTACTTCATTCTACAAATATAATTTTATATAAAAGCCTAGTGGAAAATAAAATAAAGGTTATTATATTAAAAGTTATAAAAATTACCTTTTTTATTAATGGTAGAGGTTTTATAGGCTCTTTAATTCTAGTTTGGCTTATAAAATTATCAGTGGATTTCAGATTTACTTTTAAAGTTGGTTTAGCAATTTTAGTTGGGCTCAAACCGTTCTCTTTTTCTTTAATATTCTGCAAAGCAATCAACTAATTAATATTGTTTGCATATATGATGTATAATAAATCTGGTTCAAAACGATATTTGTTTGAAGTTGTGACAGAAAAGATGAAAAGCAATGATGTTTTTAATTTTTTTTATACAAAAATGACAAATAAAATTATTTTAATATTAGCTTTTTTCAAAAAAACTCTTAAAATAGGTAACATATTTATAACATTAGAAATATCCAAGTAGTCCAATTCATATATATATATATATATATATATATATATATATATATATATATATATATATATATATTTATAATATAAGAATCAGTTTTACAAAATTTTACTTTTAAATAAAAATAAATAATTCAAAAGATATTTTCATTAACATTAAAAAAAGAAATAACAGTACATTTAACTAACAGAAATTTGAAACCATAAAATTAAATTTGATAATTTATGAAATTAGTAGAAAAGAAAAATGTTAATTAATAAAATATATCGGTGATTTGTTCAAAAAGATATAAATTAAACATATGAAATGCACACGCTGATAATTATTTTGCTGGTCTAACCTCTTTTTTTAACCATGCAGTTATCGGCTGTGGACGTTTTAAGGAAAGTGCAGTTTCATGTTTAGACATTTTTCTATCTTTTCTGTAAGCGTTATAAAAATGAATTAAAATTGTTTAAATTTTTTTAAAGAGCGTAGTTATAAATTTTTTTTTTCCGTTTACTGGACAGCTTGTATCTGGCCACTTGCTCCAGAGTGATAAACTATATAGTACTATCTTTGTTTGGTACGTTAATTTTATATATGCTAAAGAAAGACAGCAATATGTGGTACATCGTTCGGGAGCAGCCCCCCCGGCTTCTTCTTCTTCTAGTCTAGTCTAGTCTAGTCTAGTTTAATTGGCCGTTCTTCAATGATGTAAGGGTGAAATCAGATGGAGCGGAAAATAGGCGACGGAACGTCACAGAACCTCAATTCCGCATCTTTGTATTCCGCCAACGGAGTAAAGACGACGTAATAGACGACATCAATTTTTATTTTGTTTAAAAAAATTATTAGTGCTTCAATAACCTCACGTAATATTTTTAATTTGCTTTCCATAGCTGTACTTTTAATTTCAATCAAACATTTAAATTCTATTTTGGTTAACTATTTGTTTAAACAATTTCAAAAAGTCTGTGACGCTTCTATTATCCCGTCAAATTTGTTTCCCTATATTCACATGAAGCGGAGTAGAAGTTCTGTGACGTTGATTAGCAATTTTATAATTAAAAAATAATGATGTTAATTGAAATATTTGGTTATAATAACAAACTATATTTTATTTTTATAAAAAAAGAATCTCATTACAATAACAATAGGTGATTATTTCTAACTTTTTTCACATTTTCGTTGTTAATTTAAAATTCGCGGATACATTTGTATGCTATTTTTAACAATTTTTCAGCTACATTCCGCGCCATGTGAACATAGGGAGAAAATTTGACGGAAAACAAGGCGACGGAATGAATGTTTTGTAACGTTCCGTCGTCTATTTTCCGCTCCATCTGATTTCACCCTTAAAATTCAAAATGATTCGCCGTTTCTAAGGGAGTAGCCACAAATAGACCGTGTCGTGTCGTGTCGACGAAAAATGAGTTCAACATCTATTAAATTGAGACTCTATGCTCATTGACGATTGGTTCAAAAGGCGTTCATAGAGTCTCAATTTAATAGATGTCGGACTAATTTTTCGTCGTCATGACAGGACACGGTCTATTTGTGGCTACTCCCTAAGGCCAAGTTTACACTATGGCTCGAATTTATAGTCGACACTCAATACTCAGCACTTAAGGCCGTTACACTCAAAAAGATACAGATACAGTGACAGATACAAAATTACATTGGCTAGTATATCTATATATAAAAAAATACAAGAGACAACGCATTTGTTTTTCTCATATATAGATATACTAGCCCCTGTAATTTTGTATCTGTCAGGGCGATTCTATGATGAGTTCGATAGTAGATAGAAACTCATCATAGATGGTAAAGTAATGAAGATAAAGTACTCGCCTATACAATCGTGCGGGTACGGGTACGGGTTAAATGAAGAATCGCCCTTACTGTATCTGTATCTTGTATCTTTTTGAGTGTAACGGCCTTTAGTTCTCAACCCTCCCCTCAGATCTTAAAGTTTCATTGTTCCGTGTTCCCTATAAACGTAGTCACACGTTTATAGGGAACACGGAACAATGAAACTTCAAGATCTGAGGGTTGAGAACTGAGTGCTGAGTGTTGAGTGTCGACTATAAATTCGAGCCTATGTATACAGTTAACGGAAACATATTCTATGATAGTTCTTTTTCTATGATTTTAAAATAACGTGATATTACTGGATGATTCCGTTTATTCATTTTTATTGGTTAATTTTAAAATGTGGGAAAAAGAATTATCATAGAATGGGTACGTTCGGAAATAGTTTTCAATTAGTTTGTCACGTGATATGTGGCAACGTTGTGGCAAACCACGTAATAAACTAAATATCTGTGCATTCGGAAACAAATATTTTTTATCAGCTGGTCGGGGCCGTTTTGAATATTTATTGTATTAATTAAAATTAATACAATAAATATTCAAAAGTAGTACGGCTTAATCTAGACAATAATATTATTATTATTTATTCTGACAAGTTAGTAGTATAAGATATATATTATTTTAGCTTTTGGAACTAATTTTTGAAAATTTATATTCATCTGAAAATTATATAGATTTATAGCATTTTAGGGGCTCTATTGCATTCTGATCATGAAAATGAGGTAACAGACATAAAAAAAAAAATCAGTCGAATTGAGAACCTCCTCCTTTTTGAAGTCGGTTAATAATACCAAATACACGTTCAGCGACCAAAAAAATCTCCTAAATATCGATATTCATACGGATTTATATCATATGCATCCATGAAATACGAGAATAAGCTTTAAAAAATCGTTTTTCGACCAAAAAGACATTTTGCGAAAAATTTATTAATTATTATAAATCTTTCATTGAAAATTTTTGAAATATCTATTAAATCTTTCATCAAATGTTTCAAGATACGTTTTAGAAATATTTCATGTGAGATTTATAAATAATTATAAACAATCCATGAAATATTTGCAATATTTAAGAAAGAGTGTAGCCAAATAACCCGAGTAGAAATAGACTTAGGGCAAACATCTGGGCCATGAGTGGCTCTGTAAGATTCTGATGTGGCCCTCTTGTGGCTTATGCATTGTATTATACGAGGTGTGTAATGGGGCGTAGATCTGGGCCTCGCAAGGCTGCCGAACTTTAGGTAGACAAAGGGTATCCGATTGAATTTGTTTAAAAGCCGGCTTTCAGTTGTGTTGCCTATGTATGTTAAATAAATATATATATATATATATATATATATATATATATATATAATTACATTAAGATAGTTCTTTTTTCATATATAAATTATTTATGAAAATGTTATGTAATTTTAAGGTGATTAAAAACATAACCTCAAATTATATCCTCCTGAAAATGATCGCGAAACTTATGATGCAATATTTTGCGTCACTTTTCATATCACTTTTCGTATCGCTTTATCGAGCCAAAAGTGACGCAACTATTTACGTAACTTTCCCAAAAATATAATATTAAATAAATTTTAAATTTTAGTTTACATAATTTAAAAAATGTTGAAATACAAAATTAAAAATATTTAGAGTATGATTTAATTGTCTACGTTTAAAGAATCAATTTGGAAAAAATCTCTGAAATAAATTGAAAATTCTTTATCTAAATTATTAGAGGAGTGTTAATAGTCCAATAATCAATGAAGCAAAAAAAATGTAGGGACCACGTACGTTGTATAAGCGCGTATTGCGCAAGCGTGAAGTGACTGGCTTGCCGGCATAGAGAAGAGGCTCAGCCATGTTTGTTAGTCGTGCTCGAACTTGTGACTTGTAAAGTTCAGCGCGTGGGCCGGTGGTTGCTGGCGAATAAAGATCTTTTACGACATTAACGTATTTTCTTTTGTTTAGGCTTCCTATCCATCCTCTTATTTAACTACACGCAATTCCAGGGTATATAGGGCCTGGATAACCTTCTGATCTCCACTGATTATCTCGCTTACGGATAAGCCCGTTACCCTATATTGGTGACTTCGTCGCAGAGGTTAAGGAAGCTGCCTAAAGGAACATCTTTTTATTAAAAGGTATTTATAGAGCATCGGCTCGTAAAATTCGCTCCTCGCGTAAAATGGCATCTACAAGAGTTGCCGAAGATGAAAAATTAGCGTGAGCGTTGAAAAGCAGACAGCATTACGTATAAAAATTCAAGCAAAAAGTTAAGCATAAATTCAAGCAAAAAGTTAAGCGTAAATTCAAGCAAAAAATTCAAGAAAAAAATTCAAAAAAAAAATTTCAAGAAAAACGTGGTTTGGCAGCCATATTGGCGTCACGCCAGCTAATGAAAATCAGCAGTGCAGAACGGCTTTTCGGCCGCCATTTTAAAAAAAAAATTTTCAAGAGACGCGTTGTGTATGTTGAATATTTTTAAATTTTTAAAATTTAACGCTTAACCGTCACTTAAACTTTAAATTAAAATAACCTTGCTCGTTTTAAAAATTTTTTTAACATAAAGTGATTTGTCCTCATCGTAAAATAAAAAAGCGAAATTGAACAATCTTATGCGAAACGATCGCAACGCATTTCTAACATTTTTAACTATCGGTTGGAGCGAATTTCGTTAGTTCTAAGTGCGTTCTTTTCGGCTCTCTGATTTACCTTAATTTTTGTATAAAGGTATTCTTTTTCAAGTTAGAAATTTTCTAAAGTTATTTTTTGTGGAAAAGTGAAGTGAATGTGCTAAAATAATAGTGAATTTGAAAATTTTGTATTTTAATTTTTAACAGTGAAATTTAACGTAAATATTTTTTCTCGTTCCTTAATCTATTTGATAATTTGAAAATTTAAAGTATATTAAAAGTTTTGAGTTTTTGATTATAATTAGTGGCCCGAGGTTTCTTTTTTCTAATTGATACATGCGCAGAGAAATCGGAGAGCAGCGCTGACAGTAAGGACTGAAACCAAATGTTAAATTTTGCATTTTGTTGTACCGTGTTATTTATTTTCACGTTTTAGTGAATTTTTAATCTTGTAAACAGTTTTGTTTAAAAAAAAAAAGTCTTGTGGTTTCGTCTTTTATGTTGGCGTAAAGCGTGCGTCCGGCCGACCCATTTCGCTTTACCTTAGCTCAGGAGTGAGGTTAGGTTGCGATTAAAATTTAGATAGCGTCTTAGTGTTTATGTTAACATTTCGTGTTTCGCTAAAAGAAGCCTACAGATCTCCGGATCATACCTCCCTTTGAAACATTTGATCCGCGTAACTGGACGTGGCGTTCAGGCTGTTAGGGGATCGCCAGTTTGGTGTAGACCGTATGCTGCCGCATGGACATTTAGAGTGCTATCTCTGTGGTCTGTGCGAATCGCAACTGGTGGTTTTTGGCTGCAGGCTGAGCGTTCACCACAGTATTTTAAAGTTGATTTTTTTAGTGTTCGTGTAACTTTTGTCCCTTGCGCGGGTCCGATTGAGTAAAACCGTTGATCCGGTGATCCGTCCTTCCTGTGTGTGAGTGCGTGCGCAGGAGTGTGTCATTGAGAATTGTGGCGAGGCGTAGCAGTGCCATTGTAAGTGTGAGTATAACATCTTATAATGCCAAGAGTAGAGCATTCGCCCCCTAAAACTAGAAATCAAACATTCAGTAAAATGGCTTCTCCGGTCAATACCGATCAGTTAGAAGATGTTGAGGAAATTCACGAAGATGTAGGTATTAGTGAGGAGACTATAGATAGCTTAGGGCCTAAAAACGCTACTAAACAACCTGCTAAAACATCTAAAAAATCCACCGCGGCTACGCGTATAACATCAGTAGAAGAAAAACTAGCCATGATGACAAGCACCCTTGAGAAGCTAACACAGCTCGCAACAGCCAATTCAAAAAGTCCTAGTACGAGCAACAACGACACAAATAAAGAGAGCGCTGTTTCTACTGCTCAAACAACAGCCGCTATTGTCTCAGACGACGCAGGTGCGCATATAGGTGCGCCTAACACCTTTAACGTTTCTGCGCTTATGCATGAACCACCATCGAATACGAGTGCTGGTCTAACGCCCTCTTCTGCGACCTCTGCCCAACAGCAAGGTCCAATAGCAAATTTTGGACAAAGGTTGGAATTAAGACCAACTGCAGAAATGAAATTTCAGTCTCTATGGAGAGATGACATCGACACTTGGTTTTACTTGCTGGAAGGTCAGATGTCACGCAGAAATATAATAAATGATGAGGATAGGTTCTGGAACCTCGTACAGAACATCGGTAAAGAGGAGGTCCAGAAATTTAGACATACCATCAAACAAGCTGCACCAGACTCAAATTACAATAGTTTAAAAGAAGCGTTATTAAAGGTTTACTCGCAAACATCCGCAGAGAAACTCAACAAATTGTTCACTGACCAAAGGATGGGTTCAGAAGGTCCTATGGATTTTTACCACAGACTTACCGATTTGGCAGGTAGTTATGTACCAAAATCAACCATTATGAAGATCTGGAAGGAAAGACTTCCTCATCAGTTAATATTATTCCTTGGATCCAATATCGAACTTCTCAATGAGCAAATGCTGCTCAGTCAAGCTCAGAAAGGCTGGGAATTGACACGTAATAAGGACAATTTTGTTGAAGTTGTGTCGGTGGAACACACTCAAAAGATAGACGTCATGTCTGAGATGCAAGCACGAGTAGAGGCTCTCGAATAGGACACATTTCAGCGTTATCAGAGAGACAGTAATTTTGATCATAACAAAAGAAAATTTTCTAATATGAAGAGAAATAACTCTCTTAATAAAAAGAGCGAGTCTGACACTAATTTTAAAGAAGGTAACATATGCTGGTATCATAAGCGTTTTGGTAAAAACGCATTTAAATGTGTAGAAAGTTGTAAATATTTTAAAGATTTTAAACCCGCTCAGAAAAAGAAAAAGAGTCAGGGAAACGAATAGACTCGGCTGTAGCGGAGGAACCAGCAGAGAATGTAAAGTCAGCTCGCCTCCATATAAAAGATTTGATTAGCAAAAAGCTGTTTCTCATCGATACAGATGCTGAAGTCTCCTTAATTCTTAGAGGATCACAAAAATTAGCAAAAACGCCGCATATTAAACTTTATGCAGCGAATGATACCCTCATAGAAACTTTTGGAGTAACTAGTAAAAGGCTCGACTTAGGGTTACATAAAATAATTATCTGGAATTTTATTATAGCAGACGTACCGTACCCGATCATTGGAGGTGATTTGCTGCGGCATCACCATCTTCTTCCAGATCTACTTGAAAGAAAGTTAATAGACGGTAACACTCTTAAAGTTGCAACTGCTATAGAAAAAGAGATCGAGTACTTCAGAGTTTCTGTCGTTGCTTCAAATAATCAGTATGCTCATATATTAAATAAATATCCTAAAGTACTAGGTATCGAGCAAGTAGCGCCGCTTGAGGACCGTGGCATTAAGCATCACATTAAAACAACTGGACCTCCAATCGCCCAAAGAGCAAGAAGATTGGGCCCAGATAAGCTCCGTGCAGCGAAAAAAGAATTTAAAGAGCTTTGTGAGTTAGGCATTTGCCAACCTTCTAGTAGTCCTTGGGCTAGTCTAATACATATGGTACCCAAGAAAGACGGTCAATGGAGAATCTGTGGGGATTACAGGACATTAAATCAATTTACTGTACCTGATAGGTACTCTGTACCTCACTTGCACGATTTCCCCGCATTTTTAAGCGGAAAATCTTTGTTCACTTCTTTAGATCTCCAAAAAGCTTATTATCAGATACCAGTCGCTGAATCTGATATACCCAAAACCGCTGTAATTACCCCTTTCAGGCTGTTTGAATATAAAGTCATGACGTTTGGCTTGCGCAATGCAGCACAAACTTTTCAGCGTTACGTCAATAAAGTATTGGGAGATTTAGACTGTGTATTTGTTTATATTGACGATATTCTCATCGCCTCTTCGTCCAAAGAAGAACATAAGAATCATCTAAACACCGTTTTAAAACGACTCGAGGACTCACATTTATTGCTCAACTTGGAAAAATGTTTATTCGGAGTGGAGGAATTAGACTTCCTAGGACACCATATTAGTACAAAATTGAACTATAGTATTGTAAATATCACTATTATTTATTTATTAATATTTTAAATTATTTTCTATATGAAATAATTTATTTAAAAATATTAATAAAAAAAATGAGCATATTTTAAGTAACTTGTGAAAAAATAGATTTTAAAATTAATAAAAAAATATAAATAAAAAAAAGCAATAAAAACTATTGAAATAATAAAAAAAAAATAAAAAAAAAGACCCTAGCCGAGAGTTGAACTCGCGTACTCAAAAGGAAAAGCGTGAACGTTACGCACTAGACCAACGTTACTTCGAAATATCTTTGGCGTAAAATCGTACATGCTCATCTGCCCCCCAGCGGTTTAAAATAATTAAATTTTAAGTTAAAAATTAATTATTTAAAGTTAAAAAGTTTAACAGGTTATATTTATAACGTATCTCCCTTCATAAAAAAAGAAAAGAAAAGAAATAAAAGATTCACGCTACGAAAATACGTTCACGAAATTTGCAACATGATTTTGGATATAGACCAGCCGTGTTTGCTCGCGTCGCCACCCAAAAGAGGAGGCGACTTGAGCAATAGAAGAATGCCATAGTTAGCAGTAAAGAAAGAATAGTGGACAAGCCACGTTTACTTCCTTCACGCCCCATGAGAGGATACAGCGCTAGCTATCGAAGGATATTAGAGTGGGGAGCTACTAAAGCATGTGAACAAACAGTTTTTGGATAGCACAAACCTCGTAAGAGTAGATGGCGCAGTTATTAAAGCATAGGATATTATTTACTAACTTTGGATACGTAGACTACATGCACTATTGGCATGAATTTTCTCTCAGTGTAGTATCACTTTAAAACTTAATAATCACATTTTATTTTATAACTAGTATCACATCAAAACTTAATTAGAATTTACTTTTGATTTCCCAAAACTACTTCTTAAACTTAAACATTCACTATTTATTTTCTTTTGATCACTTCTTTTCTTTCACTATCTTTCTTTTCTTTCTTTCTTCTTCTTTTCTCATTTCTTTTCTTGATCTTGTTCTTTATTATAATCTTTTCTGTATTCTTTCTCTTCTCTTTCTTTTCTATCTATTCGTTCCCTTCTTGTCAGCGGCTCATCTACTACAAATCCACCTTTTGTCCTCCATTCTTTAAATTTTTTTAACAAGTATTCCCTATCCTCTTTGCTTTTGAAGACCAGCCAGAATAGATCCTCTCTCTCACCCTTCTGGAAGGCTTTCCACTGTGTTTTGCCTATCGCACTTTCTAACATTTCCTTAATATGTTTGGTTTTTTTCTCCTCTTCTAATTTTAGCAATAATACTCTTTCTCTTCCATATTTTCTGCAAATTTCCTCCATATTAGGCGGCCTTCCCAATACTTCATCTTTATCTTGCTCTTCCTTCACCTCTTCTGTGCCTTCTTCTGACTTCTTTGTACCTTTACCTCTTTCTTTTATCTCTTCAACCTTTAATTTAACCTCAGCTAGTTCTTTGCTTATTTCAAGTTCCTTATCACATAGCTGGTTAACTATCTCTTTTAAGCTCTCCTTCTGCCCATGTACCTTTTCCGGCTCCAACTTCTCCATCTTCTTTTCCATCCTCTTCATCTTCATCCCCAACCTTTCTATTTTTGCCACCATACTGTATATTACGGCTTTCTGTAGTTGCAATTCTCTTTCTTGTTCTTTTACTATTTCTTCAAACTCAAGTATTCTTTTTTCCCTCTTATCTTCATCTTCATTCTTCTCAGTAGAACTTTTCTTCTCATCTTCACTTTCTTCCATTATTACTTTTTCGTTTTTTTCGCTATTCATTATTTTCTTTTCTTCTTTTCCTTTCAACTTAACCTATAAATCTTTTCTTTTCTCTTTAGAATCAACTATCCTTCTTTTCTCTTTCTTGTATAGCTTAATCTTTACTTTGACTTACTTCTCTAAAATTCTTCTCGATTTTCTTTTTCTTATTTTTTTATATTCTTTACTTTCTTACTATTTCTTTTATTTTGCCACCACGTGTTTCCTATATCTCTATGCTTCTATAAGGTCAATGTTTTACCTACCAATCTTTTTCTTTTTATCCTTACGTCTTTCTACCTACTTTCCTTCCTTCTATTTCTTCTCAGTAGATGTCGCATCCTTCTCTTTCGTCTTGTTTACCCTCTTGCAATCTCCTTCTTTCTTTTCTTATTCTCCATTTCTTCTCTATTATTTTCCACTTACTTACAAATGTTTTTACTACTTCTATCTCTTTACCTTTCCACAAATACTTTTCTTCTTTTCTTCTTCCTTCCTCCATGTTTCTTATTATTTCGCTAATCTCTTCTTCAGTAATCTCTGTGTATTCTATTATTCCATTTTCAGTTTTCTCTCTTCTTTCTTACTCTTTGACATTATCCTTTTCGTTTTCATTCCTAAAATTTTTGATCCATTCATTTTCTTCTATTCTTTCTCTTACATTATTTTTCCTTTCTCTCTTTTTATTTATTTCTTTCCAAAACACTTTTCCTGTTTTATCACCTTTAATTTCCTCCAGCAATTCTATACCTCTTTTATATTTTTTTTGTTTTATCAGATTCTTATATTCTCTTCTTTCTTTCCAATATTCTTCTCTGTCCTCTTCACCTCTGCTTATACTTCTTAATTTGTCCTTTACTTCCCTCCTCTTCTTTTCACATTCATAATCCCACCAATCTTCAGCATCTTCTCTTTCTTTTATCTTTATCACTTTCTTACACATTGCTTCTCTAATTTTGTCTTTTAAATCTTTCCATTCATTTATCGTTCTTTCTTTTACCAGATTTTCTCTATACCTTTCCACTTCTTTCTCACCCCACATTATTACTTCTTTTTCTTTAAATTTATCTTTTTCTTTTGTTCTTTTTCCTCATTTTATATTGGCTTCTAGCGGCATGTGGTCTGAGTCTATCTTTTTTACTATTTTCATACTTTCTACAATCTCTTTCGCCTTCCAATTAGTTACTATATAATCTATTACTGACATACCTGCCCCTCCTATATAAGTCCAATCTCCATCTTCATCTCCTTCTGTTCTCCCATTTCTTATTTCTAGCCCCGTCTCTGCTAACCACTCCATCATTTCTTCTCCTTCTTTGTTTACGGTTTTATCTCTTGATTTTCTCGTTTCCCCCTCGTTCATTCCGTCCTTTATCTCTTCTTCTAATCCTACTTTTGCGTTCCAATCACCACATATGATCAGTATTTCATCTAGGTTATCCTCTACTATTTTCTCTAAGTCTTCAAAACTCAATCTTCTATCTTCTCTTAAATATACTGATGCTAGAGTCATTCTTTCTCCTTTATATTTTATTTCCATGCTTATTATACCATTATCTTTTCCAATTTCATTCGTTCCATTCCATACTATTTCATCCACTACATCCTCTCTTATTACTACCGTCATTCCACCTTTTGCTCTTCCTCTTTTGTGCACTCTTCTTGCCCAGATGTTTTTTACACAATAATCTTTTAATCTTCCTTTAATAAAATCTTCATTCTTTTCTTCCATCCATGTTTCCTGTAAGGCTATTATGTCGAATTCTTTTAAGTACCTCCAAAATTCATTTCTCTTTTTTGTCAATCCTGCAACGTTCCATGATACTATTCTTAAACTTTTTTCTTTTTTCCTCTTTTCACTGTTCGCCTTTGCCTTCACTCCTTCCTTTTTCGTTGTCTTTATCTTTTCGAAACCACTTCTTTAGCTTTTCACTCCATATCCATACTTTGTCTTCTTTTTCAATTCTGTTATAAAGTCTTTTTATTTTCACTCCTTCTTCCTTTAGCTCTTCTGCTTTTTTACCTATCTCTCTTCTGTTTTCTCTCTCTTTCTTTGTAAGGTCATTGTCTATGTAGATTTTTGTTTCTTTTAGCTTACTTTTGTTTTCCATTATCTTGTCTTTTGTCATCCTATCTTCACATTGAACTATTTTCCCCATCATGTTTCCTTTTAAGTTCCATATCTTGCTTATTTTCACCTCTATCTGCATTTTTTCTTTGAACCATTTTTCCATATCACTTTTCTCTTTGCACTCCTCTTCTATATTTCCTTTTATTATTATGTTGTTTCTCTTTCTGTTTCTTTCTTCCCTTTCTAGTAGCCATACCAGCTCCTCCTCTTTGCTTTCTCTTTCCCTTCTGCTTATCTTTTTATTTTCTTCCATATTACTCTCACTTTCTTCGTTGCTTTCATCCTTTTCACTTTCTATTCTTTCCTTTATACTAATCAGTTCACTCTTTAATTCTTTCTCAATTCTTCTTTGTTCTTTCTCTAATTTTTCTTCTATTCTTCTTTGTTCTTTCTCTATTCCTTCCGATCTCATTTCGTTTTTATTCCATCTTTCCTCTTGCTGTTTTCTTTCTTCTCTTTGCTCCTGTAATTGTTCCTTCCACATATTATTGTTTTCACTTATCGTCTTCATCATCTCCATCATCTCATTCATATTTTTATTTACTCCTTCCCACTTCTTTTCAGCTTCTTCTATCATCTTACTCATCTTTTCTACATTCTTTTCTATGCTTTCTATCCTATTTATTTTTATCTTTTTATTCATCTTATCCTCGTTCATACTTCTTTTTCTTGTCTTATTTCTCTCTTCTGGGCTGCTTTGACTTCTTTTCCTTTTCTCACTCTCTTTGCTATTGTTGCTTTCACTGTCTTCCTGACTGCTTGAGTAGCAGTCACTATCCTTGGGCATTCTTTCGCTTCTTCTCGAGTCAGTGCTTGCTGATCTCGTTCTTTCTCTTCTTACTGCAAAATCTTTCTTCTCTTTATTCGTTTCAATAAATTTTGTTTTGCCAATCCAAAATGTTTTCATTACTTTTCTCTCTCTATCTTATCTCCAAGCAGCGCCCTAACCTATAATTATTCTCTTTACAAACTTTCTCTTTTCTCTCCCTCCTTCATTTATTTCTTTTCACTTTTTTCTCTGGCCCTTTTCTCCTCCTTAAACTTTACGCTCCTATAACCTTTTTTTCCAGACACACACTCTATAAGCCTATTTTTTATGTAAAAATTTTTTTCGTTATTCAGTGTGCAACTACACTCTTATCCGCCATATTGGCATCCTTGAAAATTTATATATAACTTTGTTATATTTAAAAAATAATATAGAAAGTTATTCCAAGACTCTAAGCTGATTATTTCTTCATTTTCTCAATGCAAAGTGATGTATTAAACTAGCGAAAGATTCAATTTTTTATAAAAGTCATTTATTAGATCAATTTAAATTTATATTTACATAAAAGTTATAACATTTTAAATATATTTATTGAAAATCATTATTTAGTCTTAATAAAAATTCTAAATTATTAAAAATTAACCTTGAAAAAGAAATTGTATTTTTATTTTTTCCAAGTCTCAGACTGATTAAGTCAGACTGTTAAAGCTTTGAAAATTTTTATCTAAACTAATAAGATAAGTTATGAAAGGAAAGATTATATTTTTATTAATCTTAAGTTTAATTTATTGAAACAATAATAATTTTTCTTGTTGATGAATGATGAGAATTCCAACCTATGCTCTCACAACCAGTCACATAACCTCTACAATGGACGGATTATTCCTAGCATTGAATCATGTATTTTATGATGAACCTTGCTGACTGAAGCGAACCAAAGAAATGAATTTCAGAATCGAGCTCACCTTCTTTTATACTCCTGAAAAAGGTTAGGTCGAAAGTGGGGGTAGAACTTCAACGCGTTTCTCCCCTCTTCACGCGCGCAGGCATTCCCCCACTCAATCTTCGCGTATATAAGGAGGCGCTTTCGAGAGAGCAACTCAGTTCATTGCGAATCATCGTCTTTGAAGAAGCATCAATGCCACCACAGAGTACTTCGAGTATACAGCACGTTTGCTGTTTGAATCGTATCAGCATACAATGGCCGGTAAAGCCAATGCTGACGATATACATAGATGGCTTAATCTCGGTAACGCAGCTCTTGAAAACGCTAATTTGTTAAGTCGTTCGATGAACTTAACTGTCGCGGATAAACAGAAACTGCAAGCCGCCGTAGTTCTTATCAAAAGTGTTTTACAATTATTAAGTGTTCATCAAAGTGTAATTATAGGTTATGGTGTCACTCTTGCTAATGATCCTAGAGTCAGTTGGGACGATGTTGACAGTGCGTTCGAAAATCGAATTAAAACAGGTGTAATTACAAATCATAAGCATCTAGACATTCAACGTTTCTTGAAAGATGCTAAACGTGAATTGATCGCGCAAGTTAATAAGTCTCTGGAAGAGCATCCTGCTATAAAAGTTAATACAACGTTGGCTGCTGAATATATGATTGTGAAAGATAATATTCAAACTTATGACATCAAGTATTTCAATACAAAGACTGCTTATATATATTCCACAACTGATATCAATGAATGGTATGCATTGAATATTGAACAACCCATCAGGACTGACATGGAAGAATTTGCTGAATAGCAATCAGGCTGGACTCTACGAGCAATTTTGAATTTGGTTGTGAATATTAATAAATATAATCCAATGAGAGGAAGTAATTCATACGTCCAAGTGCCTGATTTTATTAAGAAAAAGAGAGCTTGTATAAACGTTGAGAGCAAAGACGATCAGTGTTTCAAGTGGGCTATTCTGTCAGCTTTACATCCTGTGCACAAAAATGCAGACCGTGTGTCTTCGTATAAAAAGTATGAAGATGAATTGAATTTTGACGGAATAGAGTTTCCAGTTGACCCAAAAGATGTTGGGAAATTCGAAAAACAAAATAATATTTCCGTAAATATTTATTTTTTGAAAAAGACTGGAAATAAGTTCATTGTTCTACCGCGACATGTAACATCTAGCAAGAAAGATAGACACGTAAATCTTCTTTTAGTTGAGAAATATTACGTTAATGAAGACGAAGAGGAAGAGGAAGAACTTGACGACTCTTTTAACATCATTGATTATAGACATCACTATGTTTGGATCAAAAATCTTTCTCGATTGGTAGGAAGTCAATTGAGTGCAAACAGTCACAAAATGTATATTTGCGATCGATGTTTGCATTATTTTATAACAGCTGGAAAATTAGCAGCACACGTTACTGACTGCGAGAATTTAAACAAATGCAAAATTACTCTTCCGAATAAAAATGACAATATACTGAAATTAAAAATTTCACAAACAACATTCCTGTGCCGTTTGTGGTCTATGCTGATTCCGAATGCTTGCTTCGACCAATAGAAAATGAAAAACGTGCCTATCAACTGCATGAGGCTTTCAGCGTTGGATATTTCGTCAAATGTAACTACGATGACTCTTTATCAGAATACAAAAGTTACAGGCAAAATGATCAACTAGACGAAGCACCTGCCAAATGGTTCGTGGAAAATCTACATACGTTAGCCTTGAAATTGCAAGATATGTATAAGAATCCACGACCAATGAGAGATTTGACACCATTAGAAAAGATAAGATTTAATAGTGCGCCTGTCAAAAACCTTTTACTCCTGAAGAAAAGAAAGTGAGAGATCACTGTCATCTCACTGGAGAGTAAGTATTAATATTTTTACAATCTTTATTAATTCTTGACTAAACATAAATTTTTTTTTCAGATATCGTGGACCTGCTCATGATGCATGTAATATAATGTATCAAGATTCTAGCACGATGCCAGTGATTTTTCATAACCTGAGTGGCTATGATGCGCATATTTTTATCAAAGGGATCGCTACATGCTTCTTTGGGCGAGTGACTCTTCTTCCACAAACAAAGGAAAAACACATTTCTTTCACAAAATTTGTGGAAGGGACAGACATTAACTTCCGTTTTATCGACTCATTCCGATTCATGGCTTCATCGCTGGACAAGCTGTCTTCATACTTGGAGAAGCACGACATCGTAGATAAAGTTTTTGAACAAACCGATGGATTTTTCGCTGATCAAATCATGCTTTTAAAGAGAAAAGGTGTCTTCCCGTATGACTACATCAGCTCTTTGGACAAGCTGGAAGAAATTGAACTTCCATCCAAAGAAAATTTCTACAGCAGCCTATACCAAGCTCACATAAGTGATGAAGATTATGAACATGCAAAACAAGTTTGGCAGACATTCAATATTCAAACACTCGGACAGTACTCTGATTTATATCTCAAAACTAATGTCTTACTCCTTGCTGAAGTGTTTGAAAATTTCAGAAAAAATTGTCTCGCAGCATACGACTTGGATCCTGCCCACTATTACTCTACTCCTGGATTGTCGTGGGATGCTATGCTAGAGTATACTGAGGTAATGATTCAATTTTTTTTCCTATTTTATTCCTTTTTTTCATAATTAATAATATCAATGTTTACAGGTAAAATTATAGCTTTTGAGTGATATCGACATGTTCATGTTCATCGAACGAGGCATACGAGGCGGGATCGGTCAGTGCTGCAATCGCTATGGCAAAGCGAATAATCCATACATGGGACAAGACTATAATCCTTACGAGGATGAAAAATACCTGATGTACTTCGACGTCAATAACTTGTACGGTTGGGCCATGACTGAGCTATTACCATCCGGTGGCTTGAGATGGGTGAATAACCTGGAAAGATATGACTTCTTTGATATCCCTGATGACTATCCATTCGGTTAGATACTGGAAGTGGACTTGGAATATCCTCAATCTCTACATGACGAACACAAGGATATGCCATTTTGCGTCGAGCACAGAGCGCCTGAAAATTCAAAACAGAAAAAATTGATGACCACTTTACACGACAAAGAGCGTTACGTGCTTCATTATCGAGCACTGAAGCAGGCATTACTTCATGGATTACGTCTCAAGAAGATCCATCGAGCACTCCAATTCGATCAAAGTCGCTGGCTCAAGAAATATATCGACTTGAACAGCAAGAAGAGGAAAAATGCCAAGAATGAGTTTGAGAAGATGCTCTTCAAACTTTTCAATAACGCTATTTATGGAAAAACCATGGAAAACGAGCGAAAACACGTTGATATCAAGCTCGTGAATAAGTGGCAAGGACGCTATGGTGCTGAGGCGCTCATCGCCAGACCAAATTTCAGTAGTTGTGCCATCGTTGATGAAAATTTGGTAGCGATTCAACTTTTACGAACGGAAATTTGCATCAGAAAACCCATCTACATCGGGCTCTCTGTACTGGACTTGTCCAAAACTCTCGTATACCGCTTCCATTACGATAACATGTTGGATGATGTTGAAAAGGAGAAGGAAATTGCAAGTTATTGTATACAGATACGGATAGCTTGGTATACGAAATGACCAACATAGATATGTGTCAAATTATGAAAAGAGACAATGGAAACATCATGCTGGAATTCGTTGGGCTAAGGAGTAAAATGTACAGCGTCAGAGTCGAAAATCAGAAGACGATAAAGAAAGCCAAGGGAGTGAAGAGTTCGGTAGTCAAAGCAACCATCACTTTCGATGATTACATCGATTGTTTGGAAACGAAAGGAATCAAGATTCGAGAACAGAGAAACATAAGATCTCGTAATCATCAACTGTACACTGAGAAGGAGACAAAGATCGCCCTCAGTGCGCATGACGACAAAAGATTTCTTCAAGAAGAAACTACGGACACTCTTCCTTGGGGCCACTACCTAGCAAGATCATGGAATCCAGAACCAGCAGATATCGAAGCTGCTATCGAGCCACTAGATCCCGGAGTGGGGGTAGCCGAACCGCTGGATCTTGGAATAGAGGTAGCCAAGCCGCTGAGTCTTGGAGTAAAGGTAGCCGAGCCGCTAGATCCTGGAGTAAAGGTAGCTGCCATAGTGGGGAGCGCTCTATATGGACAGGTGTACAATCGGCCGAGCGTCATTCAGTTCGCTGACTCTTCAAGAAAAGACGCACCCATTAACCAAACAGTAAAAAAGCAGGTAGTAACAAGAGATCAAAAATTGACATTTCTCCATAAGGTTGAGGTTAAGATGATTCTATTTATTCTCATATCAATTCAAGTTTTTAAGTATTTAAATAGAATTTGAAAACAAGATTTGATATTTCAATATAGTATCAATAAAGTTTTAATATAGTATCTAAAAAGTATCGATATAGTATCAATATAGTATCAATATAGTATCAATACAATATTAATACAGTATCAATACAGTATCAATACAGTATCAATACCGTATCAATATAGTATCAATACAGTATTAATATAGTATCAATATAGTATCAATACAGTATCAATACAGTATTAATATAGTATCAATATAGTATCAAAACAGTATCAATACAGTATTAATATAGTATAAATACAGTATCAATACAGTATCAATATAGTATCAATACAGTATCAATACAGTATTAATGTAGTATCAATAGAGTATCAATACAGTATTGATACAGTATCAATATAGTATCAATACAGTATCAATACAGTATCAATATAGTCTCAATACAGCATCAATATAGTGTCAATACAGTATCAATACAGTATTAATGTAGTATCAATAGAGTATCAATGCAGTATTGATACAGTATCAATATAGTATCAATACAGTATCAATACAGTATCAATATAGTCTCAATACAGCATCAATAGAGTGTTAATATAGTATCAATATAGTATCAATACAGTATTAATATAGTATCAATATAGTATCAATATAGTCTCAATACAATATTTTAAGTCTCTACAGTATCATAAGTATATTAGTATCATATATATCATGTTATATATTAAACAATCAAACAGTATCCATGTAGTATCAATATAGTATCAATGCAGTATCAATATAGTATCAATACAGTATCAATACAGTATTAATGTATTATCAATATAATATCAATACAGTATCTATACAGTATTAATATAGTATCGATGTATTATCAATACAGTATCAATACAGTATCAATACAGTATCAATACAATATCAACATAGTATCAATGCAGTATCAATACAGTATTAATATAGTATCAATATAGTATCAAAATAGTCTCAATACAATATCAATACAGTATCAATATAGTATCAATACAGTATCGAATACAGTATCAATATAGTAAAAATACAGTATCAATATAGTATCAATACAGTATCAATACAGTATTAATGTAGTATCTATAGAGTATCAATACAGTATTGATACAGTATCAATATAGTATCAATACAGTATCAATACAGTATCAATATAGTCTCAATACAGCATCAATATAGTGTCAATACAGTATCAATACAGTATTAATGTAGTATCAATAGAGTATCAATGCAGTATTGATGCAGTATCAATATAGTATCAATACAGTATCAATACAGTATCAATATAGTCTCAATACAGCATCAATAGAGTGTCAATATAGTATCAATATAGTATCAATACAGTATTAATATAGAATCAATATAGTATCAATATAGTCTCAATACAATATTATTACAGTCTCAATACAGTATCAATACAGTATCCATGTAGTATCAATATAGTATCAATGCAGTATCAATATAGTGTCAATACAGTATCAATACAGTATTAATGTATTATCAATATAATATCAATACAGTATCTATACAGTATTAATATAGTATCAATGTATTATCAATACAGTATCAATACAGTATCAATACAGTATCAATACAATATCAACATAGTATCAATGCAGTATCAATACAGTATTAATGTAGTATCAATATAGTATCAATAAAATATCAATATAGTATTAATACAGTATCAATAAAGTATCAATACAGTATCAATATAGTATCAATACAGTATCAATACAGAATTAATGTAGTATCAATATAGTATCAATATAGTATCAATCCAGTATTAATACAGCATCAATATAGTATCAATATAGTATCAATACAATATTATTACAGTATCAATACAGTATCAATATAGTATCAATACAGTATCACTATAGTATCAATATAGTATCAATACAGTATCAATACAGTATTAATGTAGTATCAATATAGTATCAATACAGTATTAATACAGGATCAATATAGTATCAATACAGTATCGATACAGTATCAATACAGTATTAATATAGTATCAATTTAGTATCAATATAGTATCAATACAATATTATTACAGTATCGATACAGTATCAATATAGTATCAATACAGTATCATTATAGTATCAATATAGAATCAATACAGTATCAATACAGTATCAATATAGTAACAATGCAGTATCAATATAGTATCAATACAGTATGAATACAGTATTAATGTAGTATCAATATAGTATCAATAAAATATCAATATAGTATTAATACAGTATCAATAAAGTATCAATACAGTATCAATATAGTATCAATACAATATTATTACAGTATCAATACAGTATCAATATAGTATCAATACAGTATCACTATAGTATCAATATAGTATCAATACAGTATCAATACCGTATTAATCTAGTAGCAATGTAGTATCAATACAGTATCAATACAGTATTAATATAGTATCAATAGGGTGTTGATATAGTATCAATATAGTATCAATATAGTATCAATATAGTATCAATACACTGTTAATACAGTATCAATACAGTATTAATGTAGTATCAATATAGTATCAATACAGTATCAATACAGTATTAATATAGTCTTAATACAGTATCAATACAGTATCAATACAGTATCAATATAGTAACAATGCAGTATCAATATAGTATCAATACAGTATCAACACAGTATCAATATAGTATTAATACAGTATCAATACAGTATTAATGTAGTATTAATATAGTATCAATATAGTATCAATCCAGTATTAATACAGCATTAATATAGTATCAATATAGTATCAATACAATATTATTACAGGTTGAATACAGTATCAATATAGTATCAATACAGTATCACTATAGTATCAATATAGTATCAATACAGTATCAATACCGTATTAATCTAGTATAAATGTAGTATCAATACAGTATCAATACAGTATTAATATAGTATCTATGGAGTGTTGATATAGTATCAATATAGTATCAATATAGTATCAATATAGTATCAATACACTGTTAATACAGTATCAATACAGTATTAATGTAGTATCAATATAGTATCAATACAGTATCAATACAGTATTAATATAGTCTTAATACAGTATCAATACAGTATTAATATAGTTTCAATATAGTATCAATATAGTATTAATACAGTATCAATACCGTATTAATATAGTAAAAATACAGTATCAATACAGTATCAATATAGTATCAATACAGTATTAATGTAGTATCAATATAGTATCAATACAGTATTATCACAGTATCAATATAGTATCAATATAGTATCAATATAGTATCAATACAGTATTTATATAGTATCACTGTAGTATCAATACAGTATCAATACAGTATTAATATAGTATCAATATAGTGTTGATATAGTATCAATATAGTACCAATATAGTATCAATATAGTATCAATATAGTATCAATACACTGTTAATACAGTATCAATACAGTATTAATGTAATATCAATATAGTGTCAATACAGTATCAATACAGTAATAATATAGTATCAATACAGTATCAATACAGTATCAATACAGTATCAATACAGTATTAATATAGTATCAATACAGTATCAATACAGTATTAATATAGTCTTAATACAGTATCAATATAGTATCAATACAGTATCAATACAGTATCAATATAGTAACAATGCAGTATCAACATAGTATCAATACAGTATCAATACAGTATCAATATAGTATCAATACAGTATCAATACAGAATTAATGTAGTATCAATATAGTATCAATATAGTATCAATCCAGTATTAATACAGCATTAATATAGTATCAATATAGTATCAATACAATATTATTACAGTTTGAATACAGTATCAATATAGTATCAATACAGTATCACTATAGTATCAATATAGTATCAATACAGTATCAATACCGTATTAATCTAGTATAAATGTAGTATCAATACAGTATCAATACAGTATTAATATAGTATCTATAGAGTGTTGATATAGTATCAATATAGTATCAATATAGTATCAATATAGTATCAATACACTGTTAATACAGTATCAATACAGTATTAATGTAGTATCAATATAGTGTCAATACAGTATCAATACAGTAATAATATAGTATCAATACAGTATCAATACAGTATCAATACAGTATCGATACAGTATTAATATAGTATCAATGCAGTATCAATACAGTATTATTATAGTATCAATATAGTATCAATATAGTATTAATATAGTATCAATACAGTATTAATAGAGTATCAATATGTTATCAATACAGTATCAACACAGTATCAATACAGTATCAATATAGTACAATATAGTATCAATACAGTATCAAAACAGTATCAATACAGTATCAATATAGTATTATTATAGTATCAATACAGTATTAATAGAGTATCAATATGTTATCAATACAGTATCAACACAGTATCAATACAGTATCAATATAGTACAATATAGTATCAATACAGTATCAAAACAGTATTAATACAGTATTAATATAGTATCAATATAGTACAATATAGTATCAATACAGTATAAATATAGTATCAATGCAGTATCAATACAGTATCCATGTACTATAAATATAGTATCAATGCAGTATCAATATAGTATCAATACAGTATCAATACAGTATAAATGCAGTATCAATATAGTATTAATACAGTATCAATACAGTATTAATATAGTATCGATATATTATCAATACAGTATCAATACAGTATCAACACAGTATCAATACAATATCAACATAGTATCAATGCAGTATCAATACAGGATGAATAAAGTATCAATATAGTATCAAAATAGTCTTAGTACAATATTATTACAGTATCAATACAATATCAATACAGTATCAATATAGTATCAATACAGTATCAATACAGTATCAATACGGTATCAATATAGTATCAATACAGTATCAATATAGTACCAATACAGTATCAATATAGTATCAATACAATATCAATACAGTATTAATGTAGTATCAATATAGTATCAATACAGTATTAATACAGTATCAATATAGTATCAATATAGTATCAATACAGTATCAATACAGTATTAATATAGTATAAATACAGTATTAATACAGTATCAATATAGTATCAATACAGTATCAATACAGTATTAATGTAGTATCAATATAGTATCTATACAGTATTAATACAGTATCAATATAGTATCAATACAGTATCGATACAGTATCAATACAGAATTAATATAGTATCAATATAGTATCAATATAGTATCAATACAATATTATTACAGTATCAATACAGTATCAATATAGTATCAATACAGTATCATTATAGTATCAATATAGTATCAATACAGTATCAATACCGTATTCATATAGTATGAATGTAGTATCAATACAGTATCAATACAGTATTAATATAGTATCAAAATAGTGTTGATATAGTATCAATATAGTATCAATATAGTATCAATATAGTATCAATATAGTATAAATATAGTATCAATGCAGTATCAATACAGTATCCATGTACTATAAATATAGTATCAATGCAGTATCAATATAGTATTAATACAGTATCAATACAGTATAAATGCAGTATCAATATAGTATTAATACAGTATCAATACAGTATTAATATAGTATCGATATATTATCAATACAGTATTAATACAGTATCAACACAGTATCAATACAATATCAACATAGTATCAATGCAGTATAAATACAGAATTAATATAGTATCAATATAGTATCAAAATAGTCTTAGTACAATATTACTACAGTATCAATACAATATCAATACAGTATTAATATAGTTTCAATATAGTATCAATATAGTATTAATACAGTATTAATACCGTATTAATATAGTATAAATACAGTATCAATACAGTATCAATATAGTATTAATACAGTATTAATGTAGTATCAATATAGTATCAATACAGTATTATCACAGTATCAATATAGTATCAATATAGTATCAATATAGTATCAATACAGTATCATTATAGTATCAATATAGTATTAATACAGTATCAATACAGTATTTATATAGTATCACTGTAGTATCAATACAGTATCAATACAGTATTAATATAGTATCAATATAGTGTTGATATAGTATCAATATAGTACAAATATAGTATCAATATAGTATCAATATAGTATCAATACACTGTTAATACAGTATCAATACAGTATTAATGTAGTATCAATATAGTGTCAATACAGTATCAATACAGTAATAATGTAGTATCAATACAGTATCAATACAGTATCAATACAGTATCAATACAGTATTAATATAGTATCAATACAGTATCAATACAGTATTAATATAGTCTTAATACAGTATCAATATAGTATCAATACAGTATCAATACAGTATCAATATAGTAACAATGCAGTATCAATATAGTATCAATACAGTATCAATACAGTATCAATATAGTATCAATACAGTATCAATACAGAATTAATGTAGTATCAATATAGTATCAATATAGTATCAATACAGTATTAATGTAGTATCAATATAGTATCAATACAGTATTATCACAGTATCAATATAGTATCAATATAGTATCAATATAGTATCAATACAGTATCATTATAGTATCAATATAGTATCAATACAGTACCAATACAGTATTTATATAGTATCACTGTAGTATCAATACAGTATCAATACAGTATTGATATAGTATCAATATAGTGTTGATATAGTATCAATATAGTACCAATATAGTATCAATATAGTATCAATATAGTATCAATACACTGTTAATACAGTATCAATACAGTATTAATGTAGTATCAATATAGTGTCAATACAGTATCAATACAGTAATAATATAGTATCAATACATTATCAATACAGTATCAATACAGTATCAATACAGTATTAATATAGTATCAATACAGTATCAATACAGTATTATTATAGTATCAATATAGTATCAATATAGTATTAATATAGTATCAATACAGTATTAATAGAGTATCAATATGTTATCAATACAGTATCAACACAGTATCAATACAGTATCAATAAAGTACAATATAGTATCAATATAGTATCAATACAGTATCATTATAGTATCAATATAGTATCAATACAGTATCAATACAGTATTTATATAGTATCACTGTAGTATCAATATAGTATCAATACACTGTTAATACAGTATCAATACAGTATTAATGTAGTATCAATATAGTGTCAATACAGTATCAATACAGTAATAATATAGTATCAATACAGTATCAATACAGTATCAATACAGTATCAATACAGTATTAATATAGTATCAATACAGTATCAATACAGTATTAATATAGTCTTAATACAGTATCAATATATGATCAATACAGTATCAATACAGTATCAATATAGTAACAATGCAGTATCAATATAGTATCCATACAGTATCAATACAGTATCAATATAGTATCAATACAGTATCAATACAGTATTAATATAGTTTCAATATAGTATCAATATAGTATCAATACAGTATTAATGTAGTATCAATATAGTATCAATACAGTATTATCACAGTATCAATATAGTATCAATATAGTATCAATATAGTATCAATACAGTATCATTATAGTATCAATATAGTATCAATACAGTATCAATACAGTATTTATATAGTATCACTGTAGTATCAATACAGTATCAATACAGTATTGATATAGTATCAATATAGTGTTGATATAGTATCAATATAGTACCAATATAGTATTAATATAGTATCAATATAGTATCAATACACTGTTAATACAGTATCAATACAGTATTAATGTAGTATCAATATAGTGTCAATACAGTATCAATACAGTAATAATATAGTATCAATACAGTATCAATACAGTATCAATACAGTATCAATACAGTATTAATATAGTATCAATACAATATCAATACAGTATTATTATAGTATCAATATAGTATCAATATAGTATTAATATAGTATCAATACAGTATTAATAGAGTATCAATATGTTATCAATACAGTATCAACACAGTATCAATACAGTATCAATATAGTACAATATAGTATCAATACAGTATCAAAACAGTATCAATACAGTATCAATATAGTATTAATATAGTATCAATACAGTATTAATAGAGTATGAATATGTTATCAATACAGTATCAACACAGTATCAATACACTATCAATATAGTACAATATAGTATCAATACAGTATCAAAACAGTATTAATACAGTATCAATATAGTATCAATATAGTACAATATAGTATCAATACAGTATAAATATAGTATCAATGCAGTATCAATACAGTATCCATGTACTATAAATATAGTATTAATGCAGTATCAATATAGTATCAATACAGTATTAATACAGTATAAATGCAGTATCAATATAGTATTAATACAGTATCAATACAGTATTAATGTAGTATCAATATAGTGTCAATACAGTATCAATACAGTATCAATACAGTATTAATATAGTATCAATACAGTATCAATACAGTATTAATATAGTCTTAATACAGTATCAATATAGTATCAATACAGTATCAATACAGTATCAATATAGTAACAATGCAGTATCAATATAGTATCCATACAGTATCAATACAGTATCAATATAGTATCAATACAGTATCAATACAGTATTAATATAGTTTCAATATAGTATCAATATAGTATCAATACAGTATTAATGTAGTATCAATATAGTATCAATACAGTATTATCACAGTATCAATATAGTATCAATATAGTATCAATATAGTATCAATACAGTATCATTATAGTATCAATATAGTATCAATACAGTATCAATACAGTATTTATATAGTATCACTGTAGTATCAATACAGTATCAATACAGTATTGATATAGTATCAATATAGTGTTGATATAGTATCAATATAGTACCAATATAGTATTAATATAGTATCAATATAGTATCAATACACTGTTAATACAGTATCAATACAGTATTAATGTAGTATCAATATAGTGTCAATACAGTATCAATACAGTAATAATATAGTATCAATACAGTATCAATACAGTATCAATACAGTATCAATACAGTATTAATACAGTATCAATACAGTATCAATACAGTATTATTATAGTATCAATATAGTATCAATATAGTATTGATATAGTATCAATACAGTATTAATAGAGTATCAATATGTTATCAATACAGTATCAACACAGTATCAATACAGTATCAATATAGTACAATATAGTATCAATACAGTATCAAAACAGTATCAATACAGTATCAATATAGTATTAATATAGTATCAATACAGTATTAATAGAGTATCAATATGTTATCAATACAGTATCAACAAAGTATCAATACACTATCAATATAGTACAATATAGTATCAATACAGTATCAAAACAGTATTAATACAGTATCAATATAGTATCAATATAGTACAATATAGTATCAATACAGTATAAATATAGTATAAATGCAGTATCAATACAGTATCCATGTACTATAAATATAGTATCAATGCAGTATCAATATAGTATCAATACAGTATCAATACAGTATAAATGCAGTATCAATATAGTATTAATACAGTATTAATACAGTATTAATATAGTATCGATATATTATCAATACAGTATCAATACAGTATAAATGCAGTATCAATACAATATCAACATAGTATCAATGCAGTATCAATACAGGATTAATATAGTATCCGTATAGTATCAAAATAGTCTTAGTACAATATTATTACAGTATCATTACAATATCAAAACGGTATCAATATAGTATCAATACAGTATCAATACAGTATCAATACGGTATCAATATAGTATCAATACAGTATCAATATAGTACCAATACAGTATCAATATAGTTTCAATATAGTATCAATATAGTATTAATACAGTATCAATAACGTATTAATATAGTATAAATACAGTATCAATACAGTATCAATATAGTATCAATACAATATCAATACAGTATTAATGTAGTATCAATATAGTATCAATACAGTATTAATACAGTATCAATATAGTATTAATATAGTATTAATACAGTATCAATACAGTATTAATATAGTATAAATACAGTATTAATACAGTATCAATATAGTATCAATACAGTATCGATACAGTATCAATACAGAATTAATATAGTATCAATATAGTATCAATATAGTATCAATACAATATTATTACAGTATCAATACAGTATCAATATAGTATCAATACAGTATCATTATAGTATCAATATAGTATCAATACAGTATCAATACCGTATTCATATAGTATCAATGTAGTATCAATACAGTATCAATACAGTATTAATATAGTATCAAAATAGTGTTGATATAGTATCAATATAGTATCAATATAGTATCAATATAGTATCAATACAGTATAAATATAGTATAAATGCAGTATCAATACAGTATCCATGTACTATAAATATAGTATCAATGCAGTATCAATATAGTATCAATACAGTATCAATACAGTATAAATGCAGTATCAATATAGTATTAATACAGTATTAATACAGTATTAATATAGTATCGATATATTATCAATACAGTATCAATACAGTATAAATGCAGTATCAATACAATATCAACATAGTATCAATGCAGTATCAATACAGGATTAATATAGTATCCGTATAGTATCAAAATAGTCTTAGTACAATATTATTACAGTATCATTACAATATCAAAAGGGTATCAATATAGTATCAATACAGTATCAATACAGTATCAATACGGTATCAATATAGTATCAATACAGTATCAATATAGTACCAATACAGTATCAATATAGTTTCAATATAGTATCAATATAGTATTAATACAGTATCAATAACGTATTAATATAGTATAAATACAGTATCAATACAGTATCAATATAGTATCAATACAATATCAATACAGTATTAATGTAGTATCAATATAGTATCAATACAGTATTAATACAGTATCAATATAGTATTAATATAGTATTAATACAGTATCAATACAGTATTAATATAGTATAAATACAGTATTAATACAGTATCAATATAGTATCAATACAGTATCAATACAGTATCAATACAGAATGAATATAGTATCAATATAGTATCAATATAGTATCAATACAATATTATTACAGTATCAATACAGTATCAATATAGTATCAATACAGTATCATTATAGTATCAATATAGTATCAATACAGTATCAATACCGTATTCATATAGTATCAATGTAGTATCAATACAGTATCAATACAGTATTAATATAGTATCAAAATAGTGTTGATATAGTATCAATATAGTATCAATATAGTATCAATATAGTATCAATATAGTATATATATAGTATCAATGCAGTATCAATACAGTATCCATGTACTATAAATATAGTATCAGTGCAGTATCAATATAGTATCAATACAGTATCAATACAGTATAAATGCAGTATCAATATAGTATTAATACAGTATCAATACAGTATTAATATAGTATCGATATATTATCAATACAGTATCAATACAGTATCAACACAGTATCAATACAATATCAACATAGTATCAATGCAGTATCAATACAGAATTAATATAGTATCAATATAGTATCAAAATAGTCTTAGTACAATATTACTACAGTATCAATACAATATCAATACAGTATTAATATAGTTTTAATATAGTATCAATATAGTATTAATACAGTATCAATACCGGATTAATATAGTATAAATACAGTATCAATACAGTATCAATATAGTATCAATACAGTATTAATGTAGTATCAATATAGTATCAATACAGAATTATCACAGTATCAATATAGTATCAATATAGTATCAATATAGTATCAATACAGTATCATTATAGTATCAATATAGTATCAATACAGTATCAATACAGTATTTATATAGTATCACTGTAGTTTCAATACAGTATCAATACAGTATTAATATAGTATCAATATAGTGTTGATATAGTATCAATATAGTACCAATATAGTATCAATATAGTATCAATATAGTATCAATACACTGTTAATACAGTATCAATACAGTATTAATGTAGTATCAATATAGTGTCAATACAGTATCAATACAGTAATAATATAGTATCAATACAGTATCAATACAGTATCAATACAGTATCAATACAGTATTAATATAGTATCAATACAGTATCAATACAGTATTAATATAGTCTGAATACAGTATCAATATAGTATCAATACAGTATCAATACAGTATCAATATAGTAACAATGCAGTATTAATGCAGTATCAATATAGTATCAATACAGTATCAATATAGTATCAATACAGTATCAATACAGAATTAATGTAGTATCAATATAGTATCAATATAGTATCAATATAGTATTAATACAGCATTAATATAGTATCAATATAGTATCAATACAATATTATTACAGTTTGAATACAGTATCAATATAGTATCAATACAGTATCACTATAGTATCAATATAGTATCAATACAGTATCAATACCGTATTAATCTAGTATCAATGTAGTATCAATACAGTATCAATACAGTATTAATATAGTATCTATAGAGTGTTGATATAGTATCAATATAGTATCAATATAGTATCAATACACTGTTAATACAGTATCAATACAGTATTAATGTAGTATCAATATAGTATCAATACAGTATCAATACAGTATTAATATAGTCTTAATACAGTATCAATACAGTATTAATATAGTTTCAATATAAAATCAATATAGTATCAATAAAGTATTAATGTAGTATCAATATAGTATCAATACAGTATTATCACAGTATCAATATAGTATCAATATAGTATCAATATAGTATCAATACAGTATCATTATAGTATCAATATAGTATCAATACAGTATCAATACAGTATTTATATAGTATCACTGTTGTATCAATACAGTATCAATACAGTATTGATATAGTATCAATATAGTGTTGATATAGTATCAATATAGTACCAATATAGTATCAATATAGTATCAATATAGTATTAATACACTGTTAATACAGTATCAATACAGTATTAATGTAGTATCAATATAGTGTCAATACAGTATCAATACAGTAATAATATAGTATCAATACAGTATCAATACAGTACCAATACAGTACCAATACAGTATTAATATAGTATCAATACAGTATCAATACAGTATTATTATAGTATCAATATAGTATTAATATAGTATTAATATAGTATCAATACAGTATCAATAGAGTATCAATATGTTATCAATACAGTATCAGCACAGTATCAATACAGTATCAATA